>OV281088.1:20167645-20717660 GCA_923060345.2 Erebia aethiops
ATCGATTTTCATCTAATATGAGTCCGGGGTCAAACTCAAACTTTCTCCGTTACGTTATTTACTTTGTTTCCATGGTAACACTTCTTGGTAATGTTGCGATCTATATGTCACCGTAAGATTGTAAAAACCGTTAGATTATAATATAACGTTTTTTATCTCGATAGATTATAAACTTTCGACAGATTGTGAACCGTAACATACTGCTTACAATTTAACGCGCTATTTTTCGTTAAATTGTAATATATTAGGTATATTAACCCGATAGAACCTAAGTACCCGGGCACTACCTGAATATTCATGTCAGAGAATATGTCTCAATGTGATATTGTCCCGTGTTAATTTACTTGTGTGATGGACACCTCTTCTGGGTAGTGTCCTCTGAAGGAGTTGTAGTAATTTTTATTATTAGTGTTCAACGTTGGCCGAGCAATTATGAAGAAAAAACTTTTTTTCAATTTTAATTCTTAAACTATGAGAGCAGCAACTGATTTGATGCATGACGTTTACTATCCAAGGTGTCCTTGTACCCAACGTATGAAAAGAATTTGGGTTTGTTGAACAATTTAAATTTTTTTCACACTCGCATTTTAAAAAATTCAAGTTATCCGAATATGTCTCAATGTGATATTGTCCCATGTTAATTGACTTGTGTGATGGACACCTCTTCTGGGAAGTGTCCTCTGATGGAGTTGTAGTAATTTTTATTATTAGTGTTCAACGTTGGCCGAGCAATTATTAAGAAAAAACTTTTTTTCAATTTTAATTCTTAAACTATGAGAGCAGCAACTGATTTGATGCATGACGTTTACTATCCAAGGTGTCCTTGTACCCAACGTATGAAAAGAATTTGGGTTTGTTGAACAATTTAAATTTCTTTCACACTCGGATTAAAAAAAATGCAAGTTATCCGAATATGCCTCACAAAAAAGTTGTCTTTTATTATAACTTTTTTGGCGTGTCATTTTCAGGTCTGGTTTCCTGCCATATGCTGCTCAACTGATCATCAGCTGATGAATATCACCGGAGATGCTACCGAATTCCGCACGCAGACATACGCAAACCAGCTCAGCGCGAGATCACTGCAAAGGTAAGTGAGTAGTAGAGTATTATAAATACGAGTTGTATAGTTTATTTTAGTGTTGTTTGTTAATAAAACTTTAACGCCCGTGTATCACACAATATTTTTCAAAACATTTGTGAGAAAATTTGAAAATAAAACTCGAGTAGGTGGTAGGTACTAGGTGGTACTCACTAGAAAATAGTTTCTCACGCCCATACCTACTTATTTCGAGATTTTTGGCGGCTATTAATTTCGCGATTTTTTCTCTCACAATATCTAAAACACCTAATTGTTACCTAAAACATCTACAATACTTATATTATTTAATACTTTTGAGGTTTTCTACATACAAAGTCAATATAGTTATTAAGAACATTCTTGCAAGAAAACTGTTTATTTAAAAGTAAAGTGGAAGTGTAAAGTTAGAAGCCCTGTTTACTGCTTCTGCACGTTTTTGCAATTTTTCGAGCAAGTGTATTGAAAAAAAATTCCCAATGTTGTCGTAAATGTGAGAAAACATGAAAATTAAACTCGAGTAGGTACTAGGTACTCGCTAAAGAAAATAATTATGTCTCACAATCTGATTTTTAGCGGTTATTAATTTGCGCATTTTTTTCCCTCGCATTTAAAATTATTAATCACATTCCACATCACTTAAAACCACTCGCATTATTTAATTATATAGAAGATATAATATAATATAAACTTTTTCAAATCGCACCCCCAGAATGAAAGTGATCCAACTCAAAAATTTGCAAAAATTTTTGTGAAATGAGCATAACATATTTCAAAATTTTATTAATGTATATATTATGTTTAATATATTTTTTAATTTAATTCTCCCCCGTGTTTCATTGGAAATGATTTCATATAAAAGTATAAAAGAAATATTTCAAAATTTCATAGAAAAGTATATTTAATACATTTTTAAATTTAATTCTCCCCCGTGTTTCATTGGAAATGATTTCATATAAAAGTATAAAAGAAATATTTCAAAATTTCATAGAAAAGTATATTTTTTTATATATATTTATATTTTAATTCTCCCCCGTGTTTCATTGGAAATGATTTCATATAAAAGTATAAAAGAAATATTTCAAAATTTCATAGAAAAGTATATTTAATACATTTTAAAATTTAATCCTCCCCCGTGTTTCATTGGAAATGATTTCATATAAAAGTATAAAAGAAATATTTCAAAATTTCATATAAAAGTATATTTAATACATTTTTAAATTTAATTCTCCCCCGTGTTTCATTGGAAATGATTTAATTGGAAATTATATTTAAAAAAAAATTTCGAAATTTCATATAAAAGTATATTTGATACATTTTTAAATTTAATTCTCCCCCGTGTTTCATTTGAAATGATTTCATATAAAATTATATTTAAAAAAATATTTCAAAATTTCATACAAAAGTATAATTGATACATTTTTAAATTTAATTCTCCCCCGTGTTTCATTGGAAATGATTTCATATAAAAGTATATTTGATACATTTTTTAATTTAATTCTCCCCCGTGTTTCATTTGAAATGATTTCATATAAAATTATATTTAAAAAAATATTTCAAAATTTCATATAAAAGTATATTTAATACATTTTTAAATTTAATTCTCCCCCGTGTTTCATGGGAAATGATTTCATATAAAAGTATAAAAGAAATATTTCAAAATTTCACATAAAAGTATATTAAATAAATTTTTAAATTTAATTCTCCCCCGTGTTTCATTGGAAATGATTTCACATAAAAGTATTTAAAAAAATATTTCAAAATTTCGTACAAAAGTATATTTAATAAATTTTTAAATTTAATTCTCCCCCGTGTTTCATTGGAAATGATTTCATATAAAAGTATAAAAGAAATATTTCAAAATTTCATATAAAAGTATATTTAATACATTTTTAAATTTAATTCTCCCCCGTGTTTCATTGGAAATGATTTCACATAAAAGTATTAAAAAAAATATTTCAAAATTTCATATAAAAGTATATTTAATACATTTTTAAATTTAATTCTCCCCCGTGTTTCATTGGAAATGATTTCACATAAAAGTATTTAAAAAAATATTTCAAAATTTCATATAAAAGTATATTTAATACATTTTTAAATTTAATTCTCCCCCGTGTTTCATTGGAAATGATTTCACATAAAAGTATTAAAAAAAATATTTCAAAATTTCATATAAAAGTATATTTAATACATTTTTAAATTTAATTCTCCCCCGTGTTTCATGGGAAATGATTTCATATAAAAGTATAAAAGAAATATTTCAAAATTTCACATAAAAGTATATTAAATAAATTTTTAAATTTAATTCTCCCCCGTGTTTCATTGGAAATGATTTCACATAAAAGTATTTAAAAAAATATTTCAAAATTTCGTACAAAAGTATATTTAATAAATTTTTAAATTTAATTCTCCCCCGTGTTTCATTGGAAATGATTTCATATAAAAGTATAAAAGAAATATTTCAAAATTTCATATAAAAGTATATTTAATACATTTTTAAATTTAATTCTCCCCCGTGTTTCATTGGAAATGATTTCACATAAAAGTATTAAAAAAAATATTTCAAAATTTCGTATAAAAGTATATTTAATACATTTTTAAATTTAATTCTCCCCCGTATTTCATGGGAAATGATTTCATGTAAAAGTATAAAAGAAATATTTCAAAATTTCACATAAAAGTATATTTAATACATTTTTAAATTTATTTCTCCCGTGTTTCATTGAAAATGATTTCACATAAAAGTATTTAAAAAAATATTTCAAAATTTCATTCAAAAGTATATTTAATACATTTTTAAATTTAATTCTCCCCCGTGTTTCATTGGAAATGATTTCATATAAAAGTACTTACTTATATAAAAAAATATTTCAAAATTTCATTAAAAAGTATAATTAATACACTTTCAAATTTAATTCTCCCGTGTTTCATTGGAAATGATTGACATTTTGCCGATTTATATTTTGTAATACAAGAGTGAAAAGTTGTTTTTAACTGCGTGCTCAATTTTGATTCCCTCCTGAATCCTGAGCGTCACAGAGGGAATCAAAAGAGCACGAGGTGAAATATCTTTTCACTAGAGTGCAACACGTAACTTTTCATCCCACCTCAGCGAGGAAAATGAGCTTTTAACAAATTAAAAACGGTTGTATGGAAATTCGGCACCATAGAGGTAGAAGTAAACAGGTTTTAATCATGTTTCAAAATTTCATATAAAAGTATATTTAATACATTTTTAAATTTAATTCTCCCCCGTGTTTCATTGGAAATGATTTCACATAAAAGTATTAAAAAAAATATTTCAAAATTTCGTATAAAAGTATATTTAATACATTTTTAAATTTAATTCTCCCCCGTATTTCATGGGAAATGATTTCATGTAAAAGTATAAAAGAAATATTTCAAAATTTCACATAAAAGTATATTTAATACATTTTTAAATTTATTTCTCCCGTGTTTCATTGAAAATGATTGATATTTTGCGGATTTATTTAAATTTGTATTTTGACATGAAAATATGACATAGTTTTGCAAAAATATTTATGATATTTTTTTTTTGTGTTGCATAAATCATTTGCAATAAACTGGCGCAATTCGAGATGTAAGTACATAAACTCTGCCACCTGCGAGCACTGATACTTTTTTTATATTTCGTTGCAAATATTATTTTTTGTTGATTAATTTATGAATTGTTCTCTTGTTTCTTTAGTTAGTTAGGTTAGTTTGTTTTGTTTCGCATTGACAGCAAGAGTGACTCGCCCCCGGCCCGATTAATAACGGCGCAAGTGATTTTTTTTTTTTTTTTTTTTTTTTTTTTTTTTTTTTTTTTTTTTTTTTTTTCTCTCGGGTTTCTTTTTTAAATTCCTTCACTTACAAATGAGCTTCCGGCCTATTCGTCCATTCGGCAAGCAAGCGATTTAGCTGTATGAACAGGACTAAACGTGCTTGTAGCGTACGTATTGTATCAAAAGAGAGAGGATTGTGGAATGGAATCGAGCCGAGTGAGTGGAAGACTGCGGTTTGGCGTTTGTTCTTTTAAAAGTACTCGAAAGATCGAAAGAGACCGAAGAATCGGTATCTCAACGTCTAATCCGACGACGTATGTCGAATTGCGACCTTAAATCTTGTATTATTATAGTTAATAATACAAGATTTAAAATACAAATGCGAGAGTTAAACTCAAAAAATGTTTTGGAAAAATTCATAAAATATATATCTCATCCCACCATCTCGGAAAGAGTATTCTATTGCTCTTCGATATCTGAATGCAAAAGCCGTTATTATCCTCTCGGGGATAAAGTAAATTGAGTTTAGAACATGGTGTGTACATGGTGTGCAAATATCACTCGTTTGTGAATTCAAAACATGATTAAAACCTGTTTACTTCTACCTCTATGGTGCCGAATTTCCATACAACCGTTTTTAATTTGTTAAAAGCTCATTTTCCTCGCTGAGGTGGGATGAAAAGTTACGTGTTGCACTCTAGTGAAAAGATATTTCACCTCGTGCTCTTTTGATTCCCTCTGTGACGCTCAGGATTCAGGAGGGAATCAAAATTGAGCACGCAGTTAAAAACAACTTTTCACTCTTGTATTACAAAATATAAATCGGCAAAATGTCAATCATTTCCAATGAAACACGGGAGAATTAAATTTGAAAGTGTATTAATTATACTTTTTAATGAAATTTTGAAATATTTTTTTATATAAGTAAGTACTTTTATATGAAATCATTTCCAATGAAACACGGGGGAGAATTAAATTTAAAAATGTATTAAATATACTTTTGAATGAAATTTTGAAATATTTTTTTAAATACTTTTATGTGAAATCATTTCCAATGAAACACGGGGGAGAATTAAATTTTCAAAATGTATTAAATATACTTTTATGTGAAATTTTGAAATATTTCTTTTATACTTTTATATGAAATCATTTCCCATGAAATACGGGGGAGAATTAAATTTAAAAATGTATTAAATATACTTTTATATGAAATTTTGAAATATTTTTTTTAATACTTTTATGTGAAATCATTTCCAATGAAACACGGGGGAGAATTAAATTTAAAAATGTATTAAATATACTTTTATATGAAATTTTGAAATATTTTTTTTAATACTTTTATGTGAAATCATTTCCAATGAAACACGGGGGAGAATTAAATTTAAAAATGTATTAAATATACTTTTATATGAGATTTTGAAATATTTTTTTTAATACTTTTATGTGAAATCATTTCCAATGAAACACGGGGGAGAATTAAATTTAAAAATGTATTAAATATACTTTTATATGAAATTTTGAAATATTTTTTTTAATACTTTTATATGAAATCATTTCCAATGAAACACGGGGGAGGATTAAATTTAAAAATGTATTAAATATATGAATATGAAGTTTTGTAATATTTTTTATTATATTAAACATATATACATAAATAAAATTTTTGAGTTGGGGTCACTCCTGCGGGTGCGGTATTATAATATATATAGCTCGATTACCACTGACTCACTGACTCACTCATTGACATAATTGTTCTCCTAGAAAGAGACAGAAAACGATATAATGATGTACGGGAGATGTGTTCGGGTGCGGGAGTCGAGTAAGGAAAAATTATGACATTTCGGAAAAACAAGATGGCGGCCGACGTGATTCTTGCAACTCTTTTGTTTTCCAACCGATTTCGTTACAACTCGCAACGATTGAAGAAACTGGGAACCGATTTATAGAAAAAGTGGAAAAAATTGGAAAAACAAGATGGCGGCCGAGCTGTAGTGTTTTGAAATTTTTGATTTTTCGACCCCGAACCGCGGCGCCACAGATCCGAAACGGCGTGGTCGAGCGTAATATTTTTTTCTCTTTTTGCCTACAACTATCCTGTATTTTGACAGAACGGGAGTGGTTTTTAAAAATTCAAGATGGCGGCTGTCGCGGCGGCCGTTCGGTCTGAGGTACGAAAAAACGCAATTTTAAACTTCAATTTTCTCACAGTTGGCAACGTCGGAGCGTTTCGACTTCTATGGGACGATTGTGTGTACCGACTCGAAGAATGAATTGGGGAAAAAAAATTACCCCATTTCTCGGGAAATTTTCAAGATTTACCCCAAAAATTAAAAAATCGAAATACGTATTTTTTGCAAAGTTCGAGTATGAGCGACCACGTGTCCCACTTGTACGAATGACATTTGGATATTTTCGTCGCCGAGGTCTGGCAACACTGGAATTTATCGAAGTAAAAGTGATTTTCGCCATGGTCTTTTTTCAGGGGCTATCATTTCGGCTGGGTGCGAGCGAGATGAAAAATTGAAACGTCATCAGGAGCGGTATATCCTGTAGTTTACGGGAAAATTATGAAACTATGTAAAATGCTTGTGTGAAACAAGGTGGCGGCCATTTTGTATTCTTTTTGTGTTTTTGAAAATTTCGATCACGATTTTGAGGCAGTTGGCAACATTTGGGAAAGTTGACATGTAGGGATCGACTATGTAACTCGACCGGCAGTATCGAGATATCAAAACAGTGTTGCCACATTTGGGGTAGTTTTCGAGATTTTCCCCAAAAATATCCTCCTGTAAAATTTTGTATGAAAAATTTTTTTTTCACTGATGGCTTCGTATAGAAGTCAGAAAATATAACTCGAAAAAAAATATGGAGACAGCTGATGATTGAAGATTTCGGAGACGGGTAAAGGGCACGGCCAAGGTATTGAAGATAGGTGGGGGGTCCTCGAACTAATGTCACTCGGAACCTCATCCAATAGACAAAGAGCAAAAAAAAAATTCAAAATGGCGGAATTAAGATGGCTGCCATACAAATTTGTTTGGTGTCTATCTCAGAAAGTATAAAAGATGGAAGAGTGGTTTCTTGGCAAGAGATGATCAGGACGAGGAGGTCTATTTAGCAAAATGAAAAAAAATTCAAGATGGCGGAATATTTTTTTTCATACCAAATTATATGGCGATTAGGAACTTTATGGGGACTGGGTACTTCTAACGAATATTTGGGGGAAAAATGTGAAGCGAGTTGATGATTGAGGATTTCGGAGACGGGTGAAGACCGCGGCCAGGATATTGTAGAAAGAGGGGGGAGTTCGACCAAATGCATGAACCTACTAAAAAGAGGCAGAAAACGATACAATGATGTATGGGAGATGTGTTCGGGTGCGCAATGGGAGTAAAGAAAAATTATGACATTTCAGAAAAACAAGATGGCGGCCGACGTGCTTTTTGTAACTTTTTTGTTTTCCAACCGATTTCGTTACAACTTGCAATGATTGAAGAAATTAGTAAACGATCAATACAAAAAGTAGAACAATTTAGAAAAACAAGATGGCGGCTGAGCTGTAGTATTTTCAAATTTTTGAATTTTCGACCCCGAACCGTGGCGCTACAGATCCGAAACGGGTTAGTTCATGTATAGGTCATATGTTCGGGTGCGGGATGGGAGTAGAGAAAAATTATTACATTTCGGAAAAACAAGATGGCGGCCGGCGTGTTTTTTGTAACTTTTTTATTTTTCAACCGATTTCGTTACAACTCGCAATGATTGAAGAAATTAGTAAACGATCAATACAAAAAGTAGAACAAATTAGAAAAACAAGATGGCGGCCGAGGTGATTCTTGCAACTCTTTTGTTTTCCGACCGATTTCGTTACAACTCGCAATGATTGAAGATATTTGTAAACGATCAATAGAAAAAGTGGAAAAAAAATTGAAAAACAAGATGGCGGCTGACGTGATTTTTGCAACTCTTTTGTTTTCCAACTAATTTCATTATAACTCGCAATTATTGAAGAAATTAGTAAACAATCAATATAAAAAGTAGAAAAAATTGGAAAAACAAAATGGCGGCCGAGATATAATGCTTTAAAATTTTAGATTTTTCTACCTCAAACCGCGGCGTCACAGATCTGAAACGGGGTAGTTCATGTATAGGAGATGTGTTCGCGTGCGGGATAAGAGTAGGAAAAAATTATAATATTTCGGAAAAACAAAATGGCGGCTGATTTGCTGAAATCAACCGATCGAAGCATAACAAATAGATAGGGGGGTGCTCGACCAAATGTCATTCGACACTTCATCCAATAGACAATGAGCTGAAAAAAATTCAAAATGGCAGATTTAAGATGGCTGCCATAGAAATTTAATTGTTGTCTAACTCAGAAAGTATAAATGACGGAAGAGAGGTTTCTTGGCAAAATATCATAAGGACCTGAAGATCTACTTGATGAACAGGAAAAAAATTCAAGATGGCGGAATTTATTTTTGCATAGAATATAAAAGGCGAAAATTGAAGAGACTACAAGTGTAGAACTACTATGCAAGATTTTGATACTTTTCCGTTTAACCCTCGACGGGGCTCCCTGGGATTACAAAACAGGAAAATTATTCCAAAATTTTAAAAAACCGCCGCTATTTTGAAATTATTTGTTTATTTGCTGATTTCGTTCAAAATCGATATTTAGGGCTCCCTGGGCCTGGGGTTACAAAACAGGAAAATGTTATCAAAATTAAAAAAAACAGCGCCATTTTGAAATTCTTTGTAAATTGACCAATTTCGTTCAAAATCGATATTTAGGACTACCTGAGATTACAAAACAGGAAACTGGTACCAACATCTTAAAAAATCAGCGCCATTTGAAATTCTTTGTTAATTGACCGATTTCGTTCAAAATCGATATTTAGGACTCCGTGGGATCACAATACAGGAAATGTTACAAAAATTTTAAAAAACCAGCGCCATTTTGAAATTCTTCGTTAATTAACCGATTTCGTTCAAAATCGATATTTAGGGCTCCCTGGGATTACAAAACAGGAAACTGGTACCAACATTTTAAAAATCAGCGCCATTTTGAAATTCTTTGTTAATTGTCTGATTTCGTTCAAAATCGATATATGAGGATCCCTAATATTACAAAACAGGAAACTGTTGCCAAAATTTATAAAATCAGCGTTTTTTTTAAATTATTTGTTAATTGACCGATTTCGTTTAAAATCTATATTGAGGACTCCCTGGGGTTAAAAAACAGGAAACTGAAACCAAAATTTTAAAAAATCGGCGCCATTTTGAAATTCTTTGTTAATGGACCGATTTCGTTCAAAATCGATATTCAGGGCTCCCTGGGATCACAAAACAGGAAACTGATACCAAAGTTAAAAAAAATCAACGCCATTTTGAAATTCTTTGTTAATTGACCGATTTCGTTCAAAATCGATATTTAGGACTCCCTGGGGTTACAAAACAGGAAACTGATACCAAAATTTTAAAAAATCAACGCCACTTTGAAATTCTTTATAACCATAATAAATGAATTCAGTTTAGTACAGTAGTCTGTACTCATTCGTAGTCATTACTTGTAAGTCAAACCACAACCCGTGAGCTGCTTTAGCAGCTCGCGCACAGGGCGAAACACTAGTTCATATATATGAATTTTACATTTACACACTGTGTCGACCGACAAAACCTCGTATCTTTTTATCGCAGAGTATAAGAAGGTATGAATTTGTTTAGAAAATCGTGATCGAAAATAAGCGTGCGTGATCGTGAACTGATCAGGTGGCATACACCCGACCGGTGCACGAGTTGATATTTCCCTTTTCTACTATCTTGGCTTTTCTACTATCTTGGCTAACGGGCGTTCACACGTGAAAACATTGTGCGACAATGGCGTACTGTGTCCGTGTAACGAACGCGCAGCGCGCGTGGGTTTCCCCATGGTTGGTACGCGCTTGCAGATACCGGGCGGCGATCTTTATATCGTTACCGATTCTGTTATCACAGCAGACGAAACGGATATGTAGCGCTAAATTGTGCGCGTGTGTATTCTGAGATCGTCTCGTTTGTGAACATTCAAACTTGGGACCACACATGTGTCCGTGCAAGTCGAGGCCCAGAGTGTGTGTGTGTGTGCGTGTGCGTGTGTGTGTGCGTGTGTGTGTTTGTGCGTGTGTGTGTGTGCGTGCGCGTGTGTGTGAGAGTGTGCTTGTGCGTGTGGGCGGCTGAGATTTTTAAAGAACTCTCTTCTACTCACACCGAAGACCGCCGCCGCCGCCGCCGCCGCCGCCGCCGCCAGACTATCTTCTACTCACACCGAAGACCGAAGACAGCCACCACCGCCGCCGCCGCCGCCGCCACCACCGCCACCTGGACCTGGGTGCAGTAAAAAGGTTTTGTCGGGCACCGCGTCGCTTCCGTCGCCGGAGGCGCACGCGAGTCGCTTTTAGACCTCCGACGTCGTCGCCGTCGCCGTCGTCGTCGTCGTGTCGTCGTCGTCGCCGCCTCGCGTGTCTACGAATACGAATACGACAACGACAACGACAACGACAACGACACAGAGGAGCTGAACACGTTTGTTTAAAAAAACGAGTAGCTCCCTGGTTGATCCTGCCAGTAGTTATATGCTTGTCTCAAAGATTAAGCCATGCATGTCTCAGTGCAAGCCGTATTAAGGCGATACCGCGAATGGCTCAATATATCAGTTTTGGTTCCTTAGATCTTACTCAGTTACTTGGATAACTGTGGTAATTCTAGAGCTAATACATGCAATCAGAACTCTGACCAGTGATGGGACGAGCGCTTTTATTAGATCAAAACCAATCGACGGAGGGCCTCGCGTCCAAAGTCGTTACTTTTGATGAATCTGGATAACTTTTGCCGATCGCACGGTCCAGTACCGGCGACGCATCTTTCAAATGTCTGTCGTCCGACTCGCCCAGTCGGTGTGCTCGCACACCGATTGGACCGTGACGGTGGCCGGCCGGCCGGGGTACGGTAGTGGTATGAAACGCGCACGCGCCTCGCGCGCGTCCGGCCCGACGCAAGCTCGCGCGCCGTATCACGTTGCGGTCCTGCCCGCGTGCGGACCGTGACGCGGCGCCGCTGTTGTCGCAGCCGTGTCGTCTCGGACGGTGCGCGTCTCAGTCTGCGGTGAGTCATTTTCGGGCACTCGCAGGACCCGTCTTGAAACACGGACCAAGGAGTCTAGCATGTGTGCGAGTCATTGAGTTGCCTCCGTCGCAAAACTGAAAGGCGCAACGAAAGTGAACGTAGGGAGGATGGAGCGCCGGCCAGTTCGGCCTCTCGCACTCCCGAGGCGTCTCGTTTCCAATCCGTGAATGTAGGCGCGCTCCGAGCGCAGATGCTGGGACCCGAAAGATGGTGAACTATGCCTGGTCAGGTCGAAGTCAGGGGAAACCCTGATGGAGGACCGTAGCGATTCTGACGTGCAAATCGATCGTCGGAACTGGGTATAGGGGCGAAAGACTAATCGAACCATCTAGTAGCTGGTTCCGTCCGAAGTTTCCCTCAGGATAGCTGGCGTCGACGACAACAGTCCCATCCGGTAAAGCGAATGATTAGAGGCATTGGGGCCGAAACGACCTCAACCTATTCTCAAACTTTAAATGGGTGAGAACTCCGGCTTACTCGAACGATGAAGCCGGAGATCTGATGACGGTGCCAAGTGGGCCAATTTTGGTAAGCAGAACTGGCGCTGTGGGATGAACCAAACGTACTGTTAAGGCGCCTAAAAAACGCTCATGGGACACCATGAAAGGCGTTGGTCGCTCATGACAGCAGGACGGTGGCCATGGAAGTCGGAATCCGCTAAGGAGTGTGCAACGACTCACCTGCCGAAGCAACCAGCCCTGAAAATGGATGGCGCTGAAGCGTTTTGCCTATACAGTACCGTTGCGGCAAGTGCGGCGCGCAAGCGCAGCGCCATTCAAATCAAATCAAATCAAATCAAATCAAATCAAATCAAATTATTCTTTATTCAAATAAACTTTTACAAGTACTTATGAATCGTCAAGTGAATCTACCACTGGTTCGGAATGCCATTCCTACCGAGAAGAACCAGCAAGAAACTCGGTGGTTGCTTTTTTTTAAATAATTCATTTACAATTATTATATCAATGTGTACATAAGTAACCGCTGTCCCCAGCATTGCTGGAGCGATCAAATCCATGCTCCTCTATCATTTACATAATCTTCAACAGTATAATAAGCTTTTTTCAGGAGCATACTTTTAAACCAACAAATACTGCAACAAATAACAATACTAACTAGAATAAGACAAACACTAACACAACTAACACTTATTTCATCTAAGAAGTAGTTATATACAATTGTAAATATCATGAGATTAGAAATAAAAAGGCTTATTATTATTATTATTATTATTATTACTTTTAATGGATTTCTTCAATTTGTTTATTCAATTCATGTCAAAGACGTGCAGACAGAAAGTAGCCCCATTCCCGCCGGTGGCACCCGTTCACGAGCATGACGCATGATCCAGCCATTGCTTCGCTCGACCATATTTGAGGGAACGTAACAACCCGCACCACACGACACCACCACAGAAATGTTTAAAGAGAGCGTGACATACCCAGTCTACCCGTATCAAAGCATCGAATTGAATACTAATATTCAAACACTAATTTATAATAAGTAACCGCTGTCCCCAGCATTGCTGGAGCGATCAAATCCATGCTCCTCTATCATTTACATAATCTTCAACAGTATAATAAGCCTTTTTCAGGAGCGTAATTTTAATGGACTTCTTAAACTTGTGTAAAGGCAAGTTTAAGATAGGTTGTGGAATTTTGTTATAAAATAGAATGCTCATTCCCACAAACGACCTTCGGACCTTCTTGAGGCGGAGCGATGGAGTCACGAGCTTATGGCGGCCTCTAGTTTGCCTATCATGCAGATCGCATATTTTTTTGTAATTATGAATGTGCTGTTTTACGAAGATTAAATTACTATAAATATATTGCGAGGCTACTGTGAGAATACCTATTTCCTTAAATTTCTCTCTAAGGGATTCGCGTGGTTTTAAATTATAAATTGCACGTATTGCCCTTTTTTGTAATACAAAAATTTTTTGAATATCTGCTGCTTTACCCCATAGTAAAATTCCGTAAGACATAATACTATGAAAGTAAGCAAAATATACAATTTTTGCAGTTTCAACGTCAGTAAACTGTCGAATCTTTCTGACAGCGTAAGCAGCAGAGCTGAGTTTGCCAGCCAGAGTTGATATATGAGTGCCCCATTGAAGCTTTGAATCTAAGGTCACCCCCAGGAACACAGTGGTCTCTTCTATTTTTAAAATATCATTATTTACAGTTAAATTTATGTTTCCTGCGGACTTGGTATTCGGCAATGCGAATTCAATGCACTTAGTTTTCTTTGCGTTTAAAAGTAAATTGTTTACAGTAAACCAGTTAGTGACTTGAGAAATTGCATTATTTACGTCTTCATAATTGTCCTTGTTTCTATCGACTTTAAAAATCAAGGACGTGTCGTCAGCAAATAGCACAATATCGCAAGTATTTTGGACGTAGTATGGTAAATCATTTATATAGACCAAGAACATGAAGGGACCCAGAATAGAGCCTTGAGGAACACCCATAAGTGAGGCTGATCCGGACGACTTCACATCGTTGACACATACCGTTTGAATGCGGTCACTGAGATAAGATGCAATGAGGCCAAGTGCAGTGTCTTTGATTCCATAATGGTTCAACTTAACTAAAAGCGTCTCATGCTCAACGCAATCGAATGCCTTAGACAAATCACAGACAATACCAATAGCATTCTGTGATTTCTCCCACGCATCGAATATATGCTTTAACAGCATAGCTCCCGCATCGGTTGTTGATCGGCCTTTAGTAAAACCATACTGCTCTGAGGCCGCAACGAGTAGGACGCGCGCGGCGGAGAGCGCAGAAGGGTCTGGGCGCGAGCCCGCCTGGAGCCTCCGTCGGTGCAGATCTTGGTGGTAGTAGCAAATACTCCAGCGAGGCCCTGGAGGACTGACGTGGAGAAGGATTTCGCGTGAACAGTAGTTGCTCGCGAGCCAGTCGATCCTAAGCTCAAGGAGAGATCTTATGTCGATGTGGCGTGTTTTTTTTTTTTTAAATAATAAACAACGCCCTCTGAGCGAAAGGGAATCCGGTTCCTATTCCGGAACCCGGCAGCGGAACCGTTTCAATAATCGTTCCCTCGTGTCAAAGCGAGAGTTCGACGGGGTAACCCAAAGTGGCCTGAAGACGCCGCCGAGGGGTTCGGGAAGAGTTTTCTTTTCTGCCTGAGCGTTCGAGTTCCATGACCAAGATTAGAAGTTTTTCTGAGGTTAGTGTTCATAACCTTAGATTTGTGATAGTGAATAAGTAATTCAAATTTTGAAGAGTGGGAGTATCGAATGAGGTTTGTTGATTCAATTTATTAAATGATGACTGTGTTTGATTGAGTAATAAAGTTGTTTGATGAAAAACTCATGGACATGTGCACATTTCCATGAGTCGGGGCATGAACGCTCGCGAAAAAATGCCCGTGATATTACTTGACGTGTTATTTGCAGGACGGCCGAACTGTCAGCTTTGTGTTTAAAATTGAATTGAATTTTTAGGAAATATAAAAGATTGTGTATTTGTTTATTGACGAAGGTTTAATTAAGTTGATATTTGACTCATTCGATGTAATTCACTCGGTCAGTTTGTTGGCGGGGATACGCCATATTGGATTAATTTGCATAAATACGAGTATTTTGACTTTGTTGAATTAGTCTCCTGCCGGCAGACTCAGCGATTACTGAATACTTTTGTGTTTAGATCGCAATTTGTTTTAGAGCTTAGCAGTAGCAACTGCAGCCTGATCAAATGATTAATTTATTGTTGTTGTGATGCTTTGGCCAAGTTTTTATAATTAACTGTATACATTAAATCTCTCGTGAAACCGCTACACGTTTAACCATTTTTTCGTGCATTCTCTGTTAACTACACTATGTATCTGACGCTGCAGATTATGCAGACGACTTTTGGTTCAGGAGTGTACAGTTCCGTGTATACTAGTGGTTCGCCCCGAACTGAGACCTCGCGGTATCCATAAGATAGTTTTTACTACGTATATAATGCGCGCTCATCTTTACGTTCATAGACATCAGTACTATCAGTGGACTATATTTTTATTGCACGTAAGATGGTGCTAACGTCTAATAATTGTAAGCTCAAACGAATAAAATTTTACAGAGCGCCATCTATTGACATCATTGTGAAGTTCTGTTAAAAAACTGAAGCTCATTAAAAATTAAATAATTTCGTTTCCTTATAATATTTATCTAATTTTAGTATTTGTTGTTCAAGTACAGGATATAATTCAAATAATTGATCAAGTTTTAGGCTCAGCTTTTCAGAAAATTGAGAGTTCTGAGGTCAACTTTGGACGTTAAAAAATCTCCACTTTGAAAGCCCCCCATTTCGTCAATTTTAGGGGAAAAATTAAAAAAATGTATTTGTGGACTCTATTCCTAATTATCTTTAAAATGATATACCGCAACCCTATGTAACGCTATAAAAAATATTTTACTTCGCATTCGCTTCTATGAGAGCCCCCTCTGAAATACAGATTTTTACTACTTTTTAAGCCATATTCGGCTGGAGGCCATCGGTTTACATATTTTATTTAAATTTTAAGTAATTACGTTCAGTAATTCAGAAGTTATAAGGCTCTGACAGACGAACGGACGGACGGACAAGTGCAAATTCACTCAAGTAGACTCAGAGACCTTCGCTTCGCTCGGTCAATTATCGGTAAGATATTTAAAGAGTATGAATAAATTGTTACTTTAAGTTTCTATTTTTTCACATAGTATAATTAAAACCGTTTCAGCTACCGAGGTTGTTGGGCCCAAGTATCGTGTTATCACAGGTGTTACTATTTCTGCAATGTATTCGTTAGGAGAGGCAGTACTGGGAAGTATCGCTTGGCTGATCTCACCATGGCGATACGTGATCGTGGCCACAACTATCCCATGCTTCTTCTTCGTATCATATTACTGGCTTCTCACAGAAAGCGTTAGATGGCTGCTATCAAAGAAAAAGTACACAGAAGCTAAAAACGTATTGCTTACCATTGCGAGAGTAAACAAAACAGAAATAACTGAAAAATCTCTAGAAGCAATCATTAACCCTCTGCGAACTACGATTAAAACAATCAATGTAAGTTCAATCAGGTACATCATTTATTTCCAAATTAGTTAATATTATGATCACGGAATAGGGAATCTGCGCTCTGATCATTAGTTTAAATCATTTCATTATAATTTTTAAGAGTTTTATTCATTTAGTTAATACAGACATTTGCTGTCCACTTTATTGTTAGTGAAAATATTATCTTTTTAACTATGTTAGTACTTACAATCTAAGGTGTTAGTAACAATTTTTTTTTTTAATTCTTCGCATACACTTATAAAAAGCGCTTATAGTACAATACAATATTAATACAAAACATTATGTCATAAAAATTAATAATTTACCTAAGTACCTAGTCATACAAAATTTAATAAATAAATAAATAAAATAAAAATCATTTAATTCGACCATATAAAGATCATAAAACTTTGTTAGTAAGAAACACACACAATAACCTAATGTTAGTAAATCTAAAAACTACCTAATCCTAAAAGTAAAACCTTATCTAAGACAGCCTTGATTTGTCAGCAAGTGAACCATATGACAATGGTTCATGTACTGACAATCAAACCTGTCAGCAAATGCCCTCAGGATGCCATTGGAGCTAGCCTGAACCCTGCGAACCAGGGATGTGTACCGTTTGCGCATGGTAGTGTAGAAACAATCCACACGCGCATCGGCAAACATCCCCGACGCACTGCAGTATCTAGGCAGACCCATTAGCATCCTGAATGCATTATTATACTGTACACGCAGGGCACTATACTGTTTTTGCGTGTAGTCGATCCACAGGCTGCTCGTGTAGAAAGAGGTGCAGTAAGCTCTGAAGAGCGTTACTTTAACAGAGGCGGAACAACGAGCAAACCTGCGTGCAATCATGTTCGCCCTGACAGACAATGCCCTGCGCTCTCTCTCTATATCAGCATCATCTTTCAGGTCAAAGGATACCACATGACCCAGATATTTAAACTGAAACACCCTTTTTAACGGTGTACCGTATAGCCTAATGGGTGGTACAGTTGCGGGCAAGGATTTTCCTTTGGCCTGAAAGACCATGCATTCACTTTTTTTGACGTTGTACGTCAAGCCGTGTCTGAGAGCATAATTTTCACATATGCCTAACAGTTTTGTTAAGCCACATACAGATGCACTCAGCAATACCATGTCGTCTGCGTAACTGATGTTGTTGAGACATACTCCATCAATATGACAACCGACATGAGTGGTACTGAGTGCCTCTAACAGCGCATTGACATAAAGGTTGAAGAGCTTAGGGGAAGTTAAACCCCCCTGTCGAACCCCGCACTCCAACCTATATGGCTGCGAATACGTTTCGGACCATCGCACGACATTGACCTGATTTCGATACCAATATTTGAAGATCCTGGTAACTTCTTCGGGCAGTCCAGTATTTTTCAATTTCTGCCATAGTATATCGTATCTTACCAGGTCAAAAGCCTTGCTAAGGTCCAGAAAACAAGCATAAATAGGTGTTCGTCTCACCGAATAGTAAACACATTTTGGAAAACACTTTTATTCCACAGCAGTGCCACACCTCCATAAGGTCGGCCGCACACCATGCCCGCCGCCGTATCCATTGCAGAGGTGCCCGTGCTGCCGAAACGCTCGTCAATCCCGCTAAGGAACTGAATATCGTGTGGGAATAACCATGTTTCCTGTAGCGCAATTATGTCCGCCGACTGGCACAAATGCCTTACATTGTCGATTGAACGTTTTATACTTTTACAGTTGAAACTGACTAAATTACATGGGAGACTATTATCCATCGACAGTGGGGATAGGGCCGTTCACAGTATTCACCATTACACCGTTCGTGTCAGTGCTGTAATTTCGCCTGAAATTGACGAAGCGCCTAAATATCACGCCCTGCGGCCAAAGTGTTTCATCTAAAAATATTCTTATTTTCCGCTCTGATACAAAAAAAATTGTACGCGTTGTAATCCTTGTTTTCTCTCAAGAAAGAAATCTTTTCGAGTTTAATATGTTCTTGCGTTTTGTTGTAGACGTACTCCGTAATATCCTTCTCCGTCGTATCCTTATGAACCATTGTAATAAAAATTGGCACTTTCCTGTCCGCGGATTTAAAGTTACAATTCTCAACCTTAGAGACACCCGCGGCTCCCATATAACGGTGCGATCTCGTTTTAGGTTTCCGTCGTTGAACAACATTCCATTCGCCTTCCGCCCTCGCTACCTCCGCGAACGACAACGCACCCGCTGCCTGATTCGGCGTTAGCACTCTCGTTTGACCCTCGGTCGGCTGAGCGCTCGCTTCAGCGCTCGACTGAGCGCTCGACACTCTCGTCGTTTGCGATGACACATCATTCGCCCCGCCCGCTCCCGCACACGCGGCGCTCGTCCGCTCCTCGACGCGTGCGCCGGTTATTAACGGTGGGACCGACCGTTGAGATATTTTGTAACTTTCAAACGCACTACCCTCTATACAATTTGCGTTTTTATAACTTGTATTCAAATCTCGCGTAGATGACCCTTCAGCGTTAGGATGATCACTGTGACTCGAGGTGTTGAACGTATCATCAAATTGAGACAATCCAATGGGCCCACTGTCACGATAGGCTCCTCTCCTCAAGTTCACCTTTGCAGCTGAGAAGGGTGGCAACGTATGCTTACTATTTCGGCACTCCCTTTTCACTTCTTCCAGCTGGTCGACGGTTACGTATGACGACTTGATGTTTTTTATCTCGGCCTGTACAACGGCTAGATCTTTGAGCAATTTCGAAACATCGAGGTGATCGAACGTAATCGGGGGTAATTTATCTAAATCTTTCGCCACGAAAACTGGTAAAACATCTGGGTCGGTGACCTTAAAAAGGCTGATTATATCGGTCAAAGAGCGATTTTCTTTGCCTTTTCCCTTTCGCGTAGTTTTACGTAGATCCGCCGGTATGGAGTCCACGAGTAGGTTTTTTGCCTGCTCAACTTGTTCAGACGAAAACGTTGCCGTACATATTCTTACAATACTGTCGTCATCCGATACAGACAGCTTGTTTTGTACGTATGCTAATAACTCGCTAATGACTATGTTACAGTTATTACACTTTAACGTCATTTCTCGAAATTTGCAACGCGCGGCCGCGTAACGGTTGCACTGCACACGTAAACGAACGCACGACCGACACGAGAAGCGGCGCGCGCGACACTGAATAAATAATGTGATAAAATAATGTGATTAAGTGTCGTATCTTCATAGTAAAAATGTCATAATTTCATAATAAAATGTCATAATAAAAATGTCATAATATTGGAATAAAAAAAAAGGTACTCAAGTACATAATTTTCATGTCATAAAATAAAATAAAATATGTAATCACAATACAATATTACAAGTACACAAGTACATAATTTTTATCCTTGGTCATTGAATAGCTTGTGCAGTGTTATATTTTCCATGCGTTTTTATCTTCTAAGTATTAATTTATGTTGTAATAACTTTTTTAATAAAAATTTCTTTTATTTTACTCTTAAACTGTCTATCAGAAAGATCGGTCGTCTTTTTTTTTTTTTTTTATTGCGTGATAGGCTTGCGCTTGACGACAATCATGCTTAGTGCAAAGCAATGATGAGATCTAGGTTGGAACGCGCTTGCCTAGAAGATGCCTATTCACTCTTGCCTTGAAGGTACTTAAGTTATAAGTGGCAGGAAAAACGTGCGCTGGGAGGGTGTTCCACACCCTAGCGGTTCGTATCAGAAACGTCGAGCAAAAACGCTTCGTGCGAGCAAATTGGACGTCAACCACATAAGGGTGCCAACGCTCACGGTTTCTCGCTGTTCTGTGGTAGAACGGAGAAGGAGGAACAAGGTTATGAAGTTCCAGAGCACACTCGCCATGGTATATCCGATAAAAAACCGATAAGCAGGCGACATTGCGTCGGTGTTGTAGACTGAGCAATTTCGCCTGCGTGAGTGATTGATCGCCAATTATTCTTCGGGCCCGGCGATCTATCGAGTCTAATGTATCGAGTTGGTACTTGGCGGATCCGTCCCAAAGGTGGCGGCAGTACTCCATGCCAGAACGAACTTGTGCCTGATAAAGAGTGAGGCGCTGTTCCGGCGTGAAGTACCGCCTTACCTTGTTCAGGATACCAAGTTTTTTGGCAGCTGTTTTGGCCTTTGACTCGATACATTTCCCGAAATTGAGGTTGGGAGAGATGTCAATACCCAAGAGCTCAATGTTATCACTAATCGGTACGGATATACCATGGAAAGTTGGAGCCAAGGTGAAGGGGCTCCTCTTTGCGGTAAATAAACACGCTTGTGTTTTGGTGGCGTTAAACTTGACTAGGTTGGCGTCACCCCAATCGGACACCTCCTTAAGAGTCGAGTTAAAGCGATCCGCCAAGGCCTCTCTTTGCTCAAGTATCTCAGAAGCACTGGCTCGAGAACTGGACATGTATCTCTCCGTAACAGTGCTGTCATCAGCGTACCCAACGATACCGGGTTTTAGGAGATCGTTGATGTGCAGCAGGAAAAGTGTTGCGGAGAGAACAGACCCCTGAGGAACACCGGCATTGACAGCCATTAGGTCAGAGGAGCAGCCGTCGACGACCACCCGGAATGACCTGTCACTCAGGAAATCAGATATCCAGTTGCAGAAACCAGTGGGAATCCCGTACGCGGGGAGCTTGCTGAGAAGACTGTCGTGCCAGACCCGGTCTAATGCCTTCGATATATCGAGAGAGACAGCAAGTGCCTCGCCGTGCTTCTCGATGGCTTCGCCCCAAGTATGTGTGGCATACACTAGAAGATCCCCAGTAGACCGATTTTTCCGAAAGCCGTACTGACGGTCTGACAGAAGATCGTTTTCTTCTAGGTATGCCAGGAGCTTGTTGTTAAGCACACGTTCCATACTCTTGCAGATAATAGATGTGATGGCAATTGGTCTGTAATTAGCCGGATCAGCACGACTCCCCTTTTTCGGTACTGGCTGCACATTTGCAACTTTCCACGACTTGGGGACTTGAGCAGTTTCAAGAGAGAGGCGAAACAAGCGTGTTAGCACAGGAGACAACTCAGGAGCACAACTCCGTAGAACAACTGCAGGTATACCGTCAGGACCACTGGCCTTACTCACATCGAGGATGTCTTTTGGAATTCTGTAGTCGAAGCGTATCGAGCTGCCCATAAATGATTTAATTGTTTTAGACAACCTGAATGCCTGCCCACTAAACTACTTATAAGATATATACACATTAAATTACTTATAAGTTTATGCAATTCGAATTTTTTAGCATCCTGTTAATATTATATTGTGACTATTATTATTTATGATTCTGTGATAAGAAATTAACTCGTTTTAAGGGCGAGAATCTTGGATTAGTACGCTCTATATTACACTCTCCAATTCTGCTGAGAAGAGTTTGCACGACGCCATTTTGGTGGCTATCAACGACGTTCATCTACTTTGGCCTCTCTTACAATTCTACCAGTCTCTCTGGCACCATGCATTTGAATTATATCTTGACATCTCTTATCAGTATTCCTGGTGCTTTTACATCTGCTTTGCTCACGGATATAATTGGAAGGAAATATACTGTGACCCTGGGTTTCTTTGTAAGCGCCGCTTGCAATATTAGTTTTGTCTTTGTACCCAAAGGTAAAGGATTCCGATTTTATCTATTATATTTTAAACAATGCTAATATAAAATAATATATTATATAGTTATAATTTCTTGTTAGTTTCTCAATTAATATATTAAAACACACTTATATTATCTGAGAGCAACTTCGTCTGCGTGGATTGAGATTTTTTTTGCTTCTCACGTTGAACCTATACTTATTTTCAAATGGCTAAGTTATATTATTACCTAAATACAACTTACACCTGGTACATATACTATTGTTTATCTAAAAAGCATTTTGTAGTCTAGCCAACAAGTGCTTTTTGGGTTAAACTTTTTTCTTCGCCTCCGAAAAATATGAACGAGGTGTCGTTAGATTTGGAATAGCGTGTAGGTTTGGAATAGTGTGATGATTTTTTGACAAAATTCAAGGCCCGCTATCTCATCTGTAGGACCAATATTTATAATTTCCCAGAGGGTTGAAAATACGGCTAAAAACGGGGACTCTGACATGTGTGTGACAAGCTCCTGGGGCTTCCCAACCATGTTTTCGAACGTTCGGCTTTGTCCTGAGGAGCTCTCACATGAACTGGACAAGGTTTAATCAGATGACCGCCGTTTCGGCGGCATTGCCGTACTGAGCAGCCGGTGTCCTGTGGAAAACTGGGTTTCTACAGGGCCCACAGTGATCGGGACCATACCTCGCTCTGTTTACAGAGCTTGTCGAACAGAAAGTCCACCCTGACCATCCAGATCATGCCCCAGCATCCTAACTGTATAATCCCGCACTGCCGTTTCACTGGATAGAGTAAGTGGTCGCTCTATGCGGGTCGCGTCACTGAGTAGCGAGCGATGGCAGGCGGCTAAATAGCCAAATGCCTCGTCATCTAATTAGTGACGCGTATGAGTGGATTATTCCACACTATAATTTATCTCTGTGCCAAATTATATCCAGATCCGTTTAGCCTACTTTCGTATTTAGGTATAATATACTATAGGTATAGATTTTTTATTTCTACTGGTATTGGTTAATACAACTAACTACAAGCTAGGTCATACTGAAAACATTTAGGATTTGACTAACGAGGATTTCTAAAGGTTTGGAGGTCCCTCAAGACCTGAGGTGGACCAGTCTCTCATCCATCAAAGGAAAAGGTAAAAAATATAAACAACTGCTTTATTTTGAAATGAAAAAGTATTGCAATAACATAATTTTAAAACGAACAAAACAAACAAACAAGCTTTAACAATTCTACGAACTAGGATTTTGAATAGACAAAATCATTGACTTTTAATAATATAATTAGAAACAGAAATTATCAGTACGTTTTTGCCAATATTTTATCACCGATTCTACGCCTTTTTCCGCGATCATAAGAGTAGGGGCTTCCGTGTTCCCGCGTATTACAACAGGCATTATGGACGCGTCGATCACTCGCAGAGATTTAACACCGTAAACTCGCAGCTCGTTGTCTACGACTGCCTTCTTATCTGATTTGGGGCCCATCTTGCATCCTCCACACTGATGGTGAGTTGTGGAAGTATACTGTCTGATCAAGCAAAGGAAGTACTCATCCGTACCCCATTCATGTTCTGTACAATGTGGCATTTTTTCTCGAACAAAATATGCTCCGCGCGATTTAAATGCTTCTGTATCTTCTAAAGTCTGCAAAAATCGTATGCCTTTCATCAGAGGACCGATATCTCTCTCGTCGCCCAGATAATTGGCGTGTATTACTGGAGGCCCGTGTGGATCTTCTTTATTTAACAACAATTTTCCTCTACTGTATGGCTCTATATTCATGATTCTTGGTATCACAGCGTCGTAGTAAGCAGTGGGCATGATTGCGGCTTTTTCTGCCGTTACTGGATCTTGGAGCACTTCACGCAAGATTGCGGGGATCGCTTGACATTGTATGTTCGGTGCTATCGAGTTGGGCTTCGTTCTGATGAATGACGCGGCCATAACCGGACCGAGTCCAGCCAGAGGACCGTTCTTGACTTTCATTTTAGCGAACTTCTTAATATCCCTCAACATCTGTTCTTGACTAACTGTCGTGGCAGACGCGTTGGATAATGCGACTAACATGCCATTGAAAGATACATGATCTTGGAGATTTTCACCGACTGCTAGATCTTTTATTACAGTGATATTGAGGCTTTTCAAGTGTTTTTTCGGACCTATGCCTGATAACATCATCAGTTTCGGTGTGTTCACCACTCCAGCACTAAGAATCACCTCTTTATTGGCATACGCTGTATACTTTTTGCCACCCTTGATATATTCGATTCCATAAGCATTATTACCATACATAAGTATCTTTGTTGCTTCTGATTCCGTTTCAATATAGAGATTTCGTCTCTTATGTCTAATAGGGTCTATGAAAGCTTCATAGGCAGACACACGTTCACCTTCGTATGTAAATGTTTGCGCTTGCATGGCACACTCCTGGCTCGCTCCGTTGAAATCGCCGCGAGGTATTCCTGCTTCGTTACAAGCTTCAGTCAACATCAATGCAGGATCGTCTACGTATGGCAACCACTCGATGCACTGTTCTCCCTTTCCACCGTGGTACTCACTATCGACTTGGTATTTATTCATATTTCTTTCAGATCGTATGAAGTATGGAAGCAACTGCAAACAAAACAAGTGGTGAATTGGGACGGGTCTCTATTACCTATTACTAAGCCACCGCTGTCCGTCCGTCCGTCCGTCCGTCTGCCTGTCTGTAAGCGGGCTGTATCTCATGAACCGTAATAGCTAGACATTTGAAAGTTTCACAGAACATGTATTTCTATTACCGCTATAACAACAAATAAATAAAATAAATTTATAAATTAATGATGGTCCCATACAATAAACTTGTATTTAAAAATTACAGTGTTAAATCTTGTACGATGGTACGGAACCCTTTGTGTGCGAGTCCGACTCGTACTTGGCCGAATTATTTATACGAAGTAGCGTCTAAACGTTTACAACTTAAGTCACAAAATTAAAAAAATAATTAAATACAAAATTTTCAAATTTCGGAGTCTGAAATCTGGAGAATCTTAGGACTAGGGTGCTTACATCTTTGTAGCTCCACCCCTTATTGCCCATACGGGCCCACTTGTCATAGTCTGCTTTGTTGCCCCTGACGTATGCCATCGCGTTGATAGCGGTCGAACCGCCCATTCCTTTTCCTCTAAATTAAGAAAAATTCATATGTTATCTTACATACGATATGTAAAAAAATGAAGTAAGTAACTTCATTTTTTTACTGGTACAGCATGATGTTGTATCATATTACCACCGTAATTTAATCAATTACAAACATCGTCGAAAATCTGCAATAATTTAACTACTTAATGCTTTAAAGTGATTTCTGTCTTATCTTTTCACACCTCAACCGTCGAACATGACAAAGGACCATGACCAGAAACTGCCCTCCGATTCGGAAGTGTGCAGCATTTCAGTTTTGCCGAATATTCAAAGCTGGTAATAAAGAAAGACCTTATATTTATTTAAATTGAATAAGCTCAGAAGATGTGTGAAAATGATTTATGTTGTACACCGCCCGATATAAGATGTGAAGCCCTAAACGTTATGGTTTGCTACCTGAAAACTCTTAGGAAAAATATCTATTAGCGTACCAAAATTTCATACAATGGCAAAACAACAAGAATATGTTTTCTTGTTGTCTTAAAATTAGTTAAAGTTAGAATTAGTCTTTTTCAGAAAATGTGTTCATGGCGTACTTTAAAGAATTATCTTCTAAGTACAAATCTAGCTCTTTGTGGTGTATATGTCACCGTAAGATTGCAAAAACCGTTAGATTGTAATCTAACTAGCGATATTGTAAACAGTCGACAGATTACAATCTACCGATAAATAATATCGCGAGATCGCTTGGTCATGAGACATCGACCAAAGAGTTGCCACTACAATAAAAGTTGTGATGCTATGTGCGTCAAGATTTACAATAAATTACCAGCCGAACTAAAAAATTACCAGTACCTTTCAAAATAGATTTTTCGCTTGGCTGCTGGATAAATGTTATTATTCAGTAAATGACTATTTTTCACAGTAAAAAAAAGAAAAAAGGTAATGATAATATGACAAATATTGATTGTTTTATAATAATAATTGACCGAGCGAAGCGAGGGTCTCTGAGTCTACTTGGGTGAATTGGCACTTGTCCGTCCGTCCGTCCGTCCGTCCGTCCGTCCATCCGTCTGTCAGAGCATTATAACTTCTGAATTACTGAACGCAATTACTTCAGCTTTAAATATGATATGTAAACCAATGGCCTCCCGCCGAATATGGCTTAAAAAATAATAAAAATCTTTATTTCAGGGGGGCTCTCATAGAAGCGAATGCGAAGTAAAATATTTTTTATAAAGTTACATAGGGTTGCTGTATATCATTTTAAAGATAATTAGGAATAGAGTCCAAAAATTTTTTTTTTTAAATTTTTCCCTCAAAATTGACGAAATGGGGGGCTTTCAAAGTGGTGATTTTCTAACGTCCTAAGATGACCTCAGAACTCTAAATTTTCTGAAAGGATGAGCCTGAAACTTGATCAATTATTTCAATTATATCCTGTACTTGAACAACAAATACTAAAATTAGATAAATATTGTAAGGAAACGGAATTATTTAATTTTTAATGAGCTTCAGTATTTTTAACAGAACTTCACATTTATGTCAATAGATGGCGCCGCGAGGTCTTAGTTCGGGGCGAACCACTAGTTTATATAATGTGTTTAATGAAATTAAATCATAGTTATAGGACAAAAGTGAATGTTTGCATGCCATTTCATGGCTGGTTGTGGCCGTTTCTATTTTACCTGTAACACCTCTTTTGTATACCACCTACAATCTAGCAATTAAAAGATTATTTATTTATTTAGTACGTTAAGTATTATTTTTCAATAGATTGTAAAACTGTTAAATAAATAATAAATAATATTTTATTTGCAAGAATATGGGTACAGATTAGGTCTTAAAGTAGTTTTAATTTTCCTTACATATTCTACCATACAATGGTGTGCAAATGTGTTTGTTTTTAAAGTAATTAAATTAAATTAATAGGTATATTAACCCGATAAAACCTAACATACATTACACTAACTGATTATTTATGTCGAACCCTAGCCTGACCTACAAGAAAGAGACAAGAAAACGTAAATACAATGAATATTTCAAACATTGAAACTCAGAACATTGAACGGTTCACAATCTGTCGACAGTTTACAATATCGCTAGTTAGATTACAATCTAACAGTTTTTACAATCTTACGGTGACATGTATACTCAATGTTAAAAAGTACAGTCCGCACAAAGAATGGAGTGGACTTAAAAACATACTCTAATTTATCAGCTTATCTAAAGAGACTATCCGATGGATTTAGAAGCAAGAAATCAAAGGTTTTATCGTCTGACGATATTGAAAAATTTATAAAAGATGCTCCATATAACCAATATCTGGCTACTAAGGTTAGTTATTTGTTATACAAGAGTGAAAAGTCGTTTTTTAACTGCGTGCTCAATTTTGATGACCGAGCGAAGCGAAGGATTTTAAAATTAGAATCCTGAGCGTCAGCGAGGGAATCAAAAGAGCACGAGGTGAAAAATCTTTTCACTCGAGTGCAACACGTAACTTTTCATGCCACCTCAGCGAGGAAATGACTAAAGAAAATGGTGCGCGCAAAGCAAATTAAAAAAGTACACCAAGAAGGTTACGAGTGTGAGTTTTTAACAAATTAAAAACGGTTGTATGGAAATTCGGCACTATAGAGGTAGAAGTAAATAGGTTTTAATGATGTTTTGAATTCAGTGCACACGATGTTCTAAATTCAATTAACTTTATCCTCAAGAGGATAATAACGGCTTTTGCATTCAGATATCGAAGAGTAAAAATACTCTTTCCGAGATGGTGGGATGAAAAATTATTTTAAATATCTACGCGACTTCGGCCTAACTTTATTATCGTTTCTTTTTTCAGGTTGCTTTAATATTTGGCGTAATTGGTGCTATTACACACTTGTACCATAATGTACTAATATTAAGCAGTCAAAAGAGAATATGAGCTCGTAGTGAAAAACATTACGTACCGAGGCCATCCACATCTCCCTTCGGGAAATGCGAGACAACTCTTTCCGTTGGGTTCCGAAGAGTACTTCCAGTCTAAGCTGGAGCCTGCGAGGACGTTGTAGAGGCCTGGGACCCGCGCCACGTCAGGCTGCTCGGGACCAGCTTCCAATAGCAGCACCTGAGCGACAGGTTGTAATGTGACGACTATTTGAGGGTAGACCAATATTTACGTAGATAGATTAGACTGCTATAAATGCTGATGTATAAAATCCGATAGGCTATGCACGTATTTATATTTCAGGTAAGAAAAATGCTTCTACTAATCATGTCATAATATTCATCATCCTGGCTTAGCTTTAGCCCGTGGAGAAGAAAAAAAAACCACAGATTTCGCAGCACTTTCGCAGTCTCCGCAAGAATCGGAGCCTTGGAAATGAGTACAAAAATTTACGATAAAGCAATTTTCGCCTGCAACCGCATCTTTTAACACCACTACCATGGCGATCGGTCATTAATCATAGAAGCTACATCACTTTTTATATACGGAAATACCCGTTTGTTCTACAATTCCTAATCTAAAGGGACCACACCACCTACAGGTCACAATAATTATTAACCGATTTTCAAAATTGTTTCGCCATTTTGTAGCCAAACTAATACCCTAGGACTGGTTTTTTAATTGTTTTTTTTTTCCGAAATATTTACAATTTAGTAAATAAACACCCTCCAAAAAGCCCGATTTCTTTTTAACCCCCGACGCAAAAAGAGATTGGTGTTATAAGTTTAACGTGTCTGTTTGTGTATCTGTGATATCGTAGCTCCCAAACGCCGATTTTCGTTTAGGTTTTTTTTTTGTGTCATAAATAATTTTATCGTTATGTATATATTATCGACGGTTGTGTCGATTTTGCGAATTTTTCGGAGTAAATTCTTTTGTTGCGATCTGCGACCTGTTTTTCTCACTTAGCGGTCCCGATAAAAATATTTGAACTTACTAATAATTATAATGGGTTTAAAATATTATTTGTTAGTTTTTAGAGTTTATTTTTTGTGTAGGGGGGTTTTTTAAATTTCAAATTTTACTTTTTACATTTTTCAAATTCCAAAAAAGTTACTAGCCGATTTTCAAAATTCAAACGCTCACACGTGTCTCGATTTCTCAACTCTTGGTACTATTTCCATCTCTATCCTCCCAAAATCCTCGGAGCTATGGCCAAAAATACGTCTCAAGCGATTTGCATCTGATAACCATATTCAATGATAACAAGTAATAAAATTAAAAATTTTAAAAAACCCACGACGAACTGCAGAGCTCCATTGAAACAACAATTAGAACTTAGCAAAAGTATATATAAAATAATATCTAAAACACAAAACTGCATATTTTAACTGGCTCAGTAGTTCTTTTGACCAGCGTGGTGGACTATGGCCAAACCCTTCTCATTCCGAGATAAAACTTTGGCTTAGTAATGAGCAGAGGTGTCAAATAGTGTCAAATTTTAATACTCTGATATATTTTTTTTTTTTAAAATGTGATCACTTAAGGAGTTCCCATGACCACCTCCTGGCTCCATCATAAGATCCTGAGCAGCATCAATAGGTACAAAGTGCTAGTCAAGACAAATCACAAGAGTCCAAACACGACGGGCTTACGGTAAGAACTTAAGGAGTTCCTATAACCACCTCCTGGCTCCACCATGAGACCCTGGGCAGTATCTATGTACAAAGTGCTAGTCAAGACAAATCAAAAGAGTCCAAATTAGACGGGTTACGATGAGTACTTAAGGAGTTCCCATGACCACCTCCTGGCTCCATCATGAGACCCTGGGCAGCATCTAGGTATAAAGCGCTCGTCCAGACAAATCAAAAGAGTCCAAATACAACGGGTTTACCATAAGAACTTAAGGAGTTCCTATGACCACCTCCTGGCTCCATCATGAGACCCTGAATAGCATCTAGGTACAACGTGCTAGTCAAGACAAATCAAAAGATTCCAAACACGACGTGTTTACGATAAGAACTTAGGAGTTCCTATGACCACCTCCTGGCTCCATCATGAGATCCTGGGCAACATCTAGGAACAAAATTCTAGTCAAGACAAACCAAAAGAGTCTAAACACGACGGGTTTACGATGAGAACTTAAGGAGTTCCTATGACCACTTACCAAATCACTAGCTCAGCTTGATTGTCTATGGTCCTAAAATATATCTAAAAGTCTTCTCACAAGCTATATAATATATCCAATGCCAAAAACCGCATCTCAATCGGCCCAGTACTTTTTGAGAAAAATGGTAACATATTGAAAAATTAAAATCATAGACTACAGCTCAGCTTGATTGTCTATGGTCCTAAAATATATCTAAGAACCTTCTTACAAGCTATCCATATCTAATGCGAAAAACCGCATTTCAATCGGCCCAGTACTTTTTGAGAAAAATGGTAACATATTGAAAAAATTAAAATCATAGACTACAGCTCAGCTTGGTTGTCTATGGTCCTAAAATATATCTAAGAACCTTCTCACAAGCTATCCATATCTAATGCAAAAAACCGCATCTCAATCGGCCCAGTACTTTTTGAGAAAAATGGTAACATATTGAAAAATTTAAATCATAGACTACAGCTCAGCTTGGTTGTCTATGGTCCTAAAATATATCTAAGAACCTTCTCACAAGCTGTACATATCTAATGCAAAAAACCGCATATTAATCGGTCCAGTAGTTTTCCAGGAAAACGGTAACAAAAAAGTGCACAAACAAACATACAAACAAACACACAACCTCTTAGGGCAAACACATATACCGTCTCCGTTTCGTCGAGGATAAAAATCATTAGGTTTTTGTTTTTTTTTTTTTTTTTTTATCCACTACAAGCTAGCCCTTGACTGCGATCTCACCTGATGGTAAGTGATGATGCAGTCTAAGATGGTAGCGGGCTAACCTGTTAGGGGCATGGCAGTTATATTAAACCCATACCCCTTCGGTTTCTACACGGCATCGTACCGGAACGCTAAATCGCTTGGCGGCACGTCTTTGCCGGTAGGGTGGTAACTAGCCACGGCCGAAGCCTCCCACCAGGCCAGACCAGGGAAAATTCAGAAATTATAAATTGACCCTGCCGGGGATCGAACCCGGGACCTCCGCACGTTAAGGTAACAGCGCTACACACTGCGCCACGGAGGTCGTCAAAAGGTAGGTGCTATGGAATCTCCACAGCTCACACCTGATCACATTTTTTTTACTACTTTTAAGAAATCTTCAGTATTATCATAATATGGTTCTAGAACTGGATTTCTGCTTAAACAGTCTGCTTCTTGGTTTGATTTTCCTGGGTTATATTTAATTTTAAAATTATATTGGGATAGATAATACATCAAATCACCAAGTTCTTCATCAGTTCTAGCCTTGATGTTCATATGTTCTAATGGTTTATGATCTGAGTATACCATAAATTCTTTTCCCATTAGCCAGTGCTGCCAATATTTCACAGCTTCTTTTATTGCCAGGCATTCTAGATATATTGCCTTTTTCTTTTTTTGAGCTTCAGTTAACTTCTTTGAAAAATAGGCAACTGGCTTACTGTCACCGTTTTTATCTTTCTGTTTTAACACTGCTCCCAACCCTTTTATACTCGCATCCGTGTAAATCGTTATCGCAGTTCAGGAGCGAAGATATGCAGAATTGGTTCTGAACATAGCAGTGCTTTTATTCTATCAAATGATTCCTGACATTCTGCGGACCAAATGAATTTCACATCTTTCCATAGTAAATTGTGTAACGGTTCAAGGATAATTGCACTGTGTGGTATAAATTTATGATGAAAATTTACTTTTCCCAAGAATTGTCGTATATTTTTCTTCGTTTTTGGAACTGGAAAGTTTTTGACAGCAGTTAAATAATCTTTAAGAGGTCTGATAGAATTGTTTTCTATAATGTGACCCAAGTATTTGGCGTAACTATTCGCAAAAGAACATTTCGAAAATTTTAGTCTGAAACCTTCTGTTAGTATTGCCTCCATTAGTTTCGATAAATGTAATAAAAGTTCATTAAAAGTTTTTGAAAAAATCAAGATGTCATCTATAAAATTTACTGCAAAATTAGAGAGTTCATATTTTCTAATGATGTTTCCCAATATTCTTTGGAAGATGGCTGGAGCAGTCTTTAACCCGAATGGGAGACATGTCCATTGAAAGTGGCCTTCCTGTGTAACATATGCAGTCTTGTATCTATCTTGAATTTTTAAAGGAATCGACCAAAACGCTGAATTTATGTCCAGAGTAGAAAAAAATTTACAGTTTACAGTTTTTGTCATTAAATCCTCAATTATCGGAAAAGGTTGTGATTGTGGAACAACAATTTTGTTCATTTCTCTGAAATCTATACACAATCTTGTTTTTCCTTCATCTTCTTTTTTATATGCCAGAGTTACCGGAGCAGCAAATAATAATAATAATAATAAATAATAAATGTCTTTATTTCAGGCTAAGTACCCATATTGTTATAAACTAAATTTTAAATGTAAAATAATACTAAAATACTAAATATAAATACATAAAACAAAAACAAATACAATAAAGTATTATTGTTCTACTATTCTATTTCTATTTTTATTTCCGATTCGCACTGCTATGCTGCGTCAACCAATGCCGAAAGATGGCGACATCCAAGTGTTCACACATTGTCCGAAGAATCTCATTATTAGAGTGACGTAATCGTTCCCAAAAAGAAGCGATTCTTGAACGTATTATGGCAAAGAAGTCGGGCATTCTTGCCGACGCGAACATGTTCGACGCACTACAAAATCGCGGTAACTTCATCAGGATGCGGTATGCATCATTGTACTGCACCCTGATGGCACTATACGAGCGTCTTGTGTAATTAAACCACAACTGGCATGTATACAGGTTTTGACAGAACGCTCTAAAAAGAGTGTTCTTTACCTGTTCATTGCAGCGGAAAAATGTACGCGCGATCATGTTGCATCTTACGGCAAGTGCCCTTCTTTCGCGCTCAATATCGGTGTCATCACTGAGGTTCTCCGTCAACATGTGCCCGAGATACTTGAATGCCGCCACCCTTCGGATCTCCACACCATTCATGAACACCGGAGGGACACTGTCCGGACCCTTCCCACACCTAAAAACCATCATTTCGGTTTTGGAAACGTTATATTTAAGTCCATGACTTAAAGCGTATTTCTCACAAATACTTAACAGCTTCCGTATTCCCTTGATAGAGGGACTGAGAAGCACCATATCGTCGGCGTAACTTAAATTGTTTACACAAACTCCACCGACATGACAACCGATTTTGGTGCTTCTCAGCTCCTCTATCAGTCCGTTTACATAAATGTTGAAAAGGTCCGGCGATGTCAATCCGCCCTGGCGTACACCACATTCTAACCTATATTCGTTAGAAAGTGTGTCGCCCCATTTCACCTTGTTGCTTTGGTTCTCGTACCAATATCTCAAGAGACTTATAACATCTGGTTGTACTTTATGTTGATTGAGTTTTGACCATAGTAAATTGTAATTTACCAGATCAAAGGCTCGGCTTAGGTCCAAAAAACAGGCATATACACTAGTGTCTCTATTAGTATAATATTTTGCCGTGTTTTTCAAACTGAAAATGGCAGAGTCAGTTGAGACATTGGCACGAAAACCAAACTGTGCGTCGTCAATACTGACGTTTTTCATAAGAAACGGATGCAAAAGTCTTTCGAATATTTTACCAATTATTGTACCCAATGATATGGGTCTATAATTATTTAATTTAGATAAATCTCCAGTTTTGTTTTTGGGGATTGGAACTACCACGGTTTTCATAAGATTCTTAGGTAAATACTTAAACTTAATACATAAATTAAAAAGCGTACACAAAACTTGACAAATATCCTCGCTAGCATAGAGTATATGCTCGACACTCAACCCGTCGTGACCTGGAGACTTCCCTCGCGTCATTTTTCTTATTATCTCAACAACATCCTCAGGTGAGAATTGCAGGGTCTCATTTTGCGGGTCCGACGGAGGAGTGTCATACGTTATAATATGCTCCACTCCTTCAACTGTGAGTGGTTTCACCTTAAAATGACTAGCAAATAGTTCCGAAATTTCAGTCTGTTCCACTATATTCTCGACACTATGTGGTAATCGGGACTTATTCTGTAGCCGCTTTGTGGCTTGCCAGAATTTAGGAAAATTTTTATGATATTTATGATTTCATTTTCATTTTGATGATTTTTATGATGGTACAGTCACAGGCTGAAGCGTTTTAGATGGTGACGGTGAATTGGTTCTGTTAGGTGATACCACTATCCGAGGAGTATTGTTATTACATTCATTACGTTCTTGACACGAAGTACGGATTTCCTTCAGCTCGGTTATGAATTGCGTTTTCAGTTCCATGAGCTCAGTTTTCATAATCGACATATCCTTTAGTAGTCGAGTGACGTCCACATAGTCGAACGATACAGGAGGGAGACGACTTAGATCCCGTGCTACAAAGTTCGGTAAACTATTTGGGTCCACTTCTTTCAACAGCTTGATCACATCCTTGATACATTTCTTCTTTTTATCGTCACCTTTTCGATGTATGTTTCTCAAATCGTGGGTACATGCACTATATAGGGTACTTTTGCCTGTTTCCACTTCTACATCGGTGTAGTTAGTAGCACAGATTTGTATAATACTAAGTTCGTCCAACACATCTATTTTATTCTGCACGAAACACAGAAACTCGTCAATTATGATTTGACCCGCCATCGCTTATGGATTGGGTCATACGTCAAAAACTCATTTTTATCGGGTGCACTACTATGCGTTCGCACTGCACTTAGAATACGAACACGACCGATTGTTACCGATTGTGACGAGCAACTGGGCTATATATAAATGGGATATAAGAATCCTCGATCAAATTCTTCTTTAATAGATTTGATATTTGATTTTCTATTTCTTTCTTATCTTCAGGTGTACATCTATATGGACGTTTGAAACAATATTTATCTACCATCAAGTCAATATGAGCTTCATAATCTCGTACTGTACCAATGTCATATTTGTCCTTAGCGAAGATGGGTTTGTATTTTTCTATTAACTTATCAATTTCTGATTGTTGATATAAGTCTAGATGGTTTACTAACATTTCAAAACCATCTGATTTTATGTGTTCGTTGAAGTTTATTTCACATTTATTCATAGGTGTAGTTAAAAATCCTTCTTTATTTTTGTCACCTAGTACATCAGGAATTTTGACATTTGTAATATTTGAAGTATCCTTTTTTGAGTGGTTTATGTTTTTTATATACTCCTCGTTTGAGGTTACTTTCTTTTCTTTTGGATTATCACATTGTTTGATCTCTAATTCTTCATTTTGCATTAATTTAAAATTTTTCATGCAATCCAAACCAATTAGAAAATCATAATTAAAATTTTCATTATCTACTTAGTACAAAAATATCCATATTTTTCTCAATATTATAAATTTTTATTTTTAAGGTTACCATACCTTTTGTTTTCTTTTCACCATTAATAGTTTTCAAATTAACTTTTTGTATATTTCTTGTATTTTCTTTTGGCTGTATCTTCAATAATCTTGCATTAATCAATGACACATTGGAGCCTGAATCATAAATTCTTAATTCATAAATAAATAAAATTGTAGAGATCTTCCGTTCCTTGTAAAGTTTCTCTGTCAATTTTATCAGCCACATAATTTGGTAGACCAAATGCTATAAGGTCTATTAGTGTCCCGGTATCAATTGATTTTCTTACTTCCAGTAATAATTTTTCTTTTTTTAAAGCATACTGAAGTAATGAACCTGCTTGATATTTAAAAGTTAGAGCATATCTAATAGGTGACCATCCTTTGTTTGCAAACGTTTCACAAAAACTTTTTTCCCATTTGTTCCATTCTGATTCTACTGTAAGTTTTATTAGTATGCAGCTGTACCAATCCACACTAGCGTGTTCTAAGAAGTTTTTAAGTATTTCAATTTTCTTTTTGTCTTCGATTATTTGGAAGCATTCGCATTCTTTATTGAAGCTTTAATCCATTGGTATGCATTGGAGTTTCTGCCGGTGAATTTTTCGATCACAAAATCCTTAGCAATTTTGCCTAAATTTATAATTTCAGATTTTGTTTGATTTCCTACAATCAATTTCTCTTACAGTTTTTCCAACGTTTCATTCGAGCCACTAGGTGTAGATTTAGCCTCATTTGTTTTTTCCAAAATTTCTTCCAGATAAATATCATTAAACTGTAAGTTTTGTTCCTCATCCAAATAAATTTTTGATAAATCATCTGTCAAGGTTATCCATGTTTTCCGTGTTTGATGTCTTTTATTTAAAGATTTTCTTACTTTGTTATAGTTGGGAGTACTTGTAAGTACTTGGTGAACACTTGCAGGTTGGAACTCGGTTAGTATTCCAAAAATCTGTCCTTGAGGTGTAGCTATGGAGGTTATGCATATGATGTTCGATTTTCCATCTGCTGCTGGTTTCACAACAAAATCAAACCTCAATTTTTCCATGTTTCATGAATTATTTGCAGAAAATGTTGTTTTATAATATTAAAATGAGACAGGTTGTGTTTCTCTGAAAAAACAAAGATTTATTTAAGTAAGTACCTACTTACAACGACATGTTTTAACTAGGTACATTATTTGTCTATTTCATTACAAATGTTTATTTTACCTGAAAAAACAAAGAAAACAACATTTGATGCACTTAATTTACTGTGTTTAAGAATTTAATAAAATTATTAAATAAAACAATAGTACATTGTTCACCGAGGGGAGAAAGTGACCGATTACTACCGAGGGTGTAGTTTGAGGCCCGAGGCGTAGCCGAAGGGCCGCAATACACGCGAGGTAAGAATCGTACTTTCTACCGAGTGATACATAGTGCTTTATACTACACCTGCGAGGAAAATAAGCGATAATAATTAGTGATTAAACGAACTTACAAAGTGAAGTTCTATCATAATTATATGAGTCGCTTCATTCCGAAGCTTCACTATCAAAACTAGACTAGGTACATTTTGAGGATTATTTCAATATAGATTTCGATATCGACAATCGACATCGACATCGACAATCGATATCGACAATCGACATCGATACCGACAATCGACTACCATATCGACAATCGACATCAACACTGATATCGACTATCGATATCGACATCGACATCGATAGCGACAATCGACATCGATATTGACAACCGACCACGACATCGATATCGACAATCGACCATCAAAATCGACATTGATATCGACATCCACCATATTTGACTTTTGTATGTCAAATATGGTGAAGCTGCTTCTAATACTATATCCATAAGGACATACCCAAATTCTCAACGTCCATATACCTAATTTACTTAAAATTAAAAAAAAACAGCGCGTTAGAAATGGATTTTCATATAGTTTTTCTCCCCGCTAGAAATAAAATTTCATACATCTTTCCCTCCCGCATATTTGGTTTGTAGCAATGACGTACTTTCTACCTCGTTTTTAAAAAAGAATGAAGGTACTTTCCGAGCGGGTGTAGTATAAAAATCTTTAGTCGTTACGAAAAACGTTACTTCACCCTCTCATGTCACTTGTCAACCATGACATTAGGTAACAAAGACTACAGTCACAGACTGACAACAAGGACACAGACTTTTAATAAAGTTTGTGAAGTGGGTTTCCTTACAAATATATTAAGGCTAGGCTGCAATTAGACCTGCTTGCAAGTGGTGATGTAGCCTAAGGTGGAACGCGCTTGCCAAGAAGATGCCTATTCACTCTTGATATGAAGGTACCTATTAAAAGAGAAGGGGAAAACGGAAGCTGAAAGGGTATTACATATCCTAGCGATATACTATTCAAATAAATTATTTTTTGGTGATAATTAAATTAAATAGAGGATCTCCCAAAAGTATTAATATCCACGTCCCCTGATAGTTTTATGTTGAATAACCATTTTAAACAATCAATTAAAGTAAACAAGTGAATATAATTAAAATTATTAAAAAATACGACTGCTCTGCCGTAGCCCGTATTGAATTACCTTTGGAATCTTATTCACATTTTTTTTTTTTTTTAATCCACTACAAGCTAGCCCTTGACTGCGATCACACCTGATGGTAAGTGATGATGCAGTCTAAGATGGTAGCGGGCTAACCTGTTAGGGGCATGGCAGTTATATTAAACCCACACCCCTTCGGTTTCTACACGGCATCGTACCGGAACGCTAAATCGCTTGGCGGCACGTCTTTGCCGGTAGGGTGGTAACTAGCCACGACCGAAGCCTCCCACCAGGCCAGACCAGGGAAAATTCAGAAATTATAAATTCCTAAATTGACCCTGCCGGGGATCGAACCCGGGACCTCCGCACGTTAAGGCAACAGCGCTACACACTGCGCCACGGAGGTCGTCATTTGGTACATTTGGAGGTACATTTGTATTAAATGATTTTTTTTGTGTGAATCACTCGATATTGAACTATAGTGTTATATATTTTTGGAATCTACTCATCATTTTCTAGATGATGATTATATATCTAATCTTATTTTCGAATATTTTTTTTTCAGCTTTAGTCTTTAATGCGGACCATGGTCACCCCATCAATTTTTTTTTAAATTTTACTAGCCTATGTCACCCGCAATAAGCTAGGGATTCTAAAGATACCTCGTTTATCAAAATCTGTTCAGGCGTATAGAAGTTATGGTGGAATATACAAACTCACATACATACATACATACATGAACCCTGAAAACAATATACTCCTTTTTTCAGGCAGTCGTATAAAAAGTGCGTCGAGCTTAATGACGTCACAATTAAAGGACGCGTTTTTAACCGACTTCAAAAAAAGGAGGAGGTTCTCAATTCGACTGTATGTTTTTTTTTTGTATGTTTGTTACGCGATTTCTCCGCCAATTATGAACCGATTTTGATAATTCTTTTTTTGTTTGGTAGGTCATACTTCAGAGGTGGTCCCATTTTAATTTGGTGAAGATCTGATGAATATCTCCGCAGATGGAGAACGGAACTCCTCAATGGATAAGAGTAAATTGCTCGCGATCAGTGTGATAGTTTTGTAAACAGTATGTTTCAACCATGCATAGCATATCTTTTTTTTTTAGGGTTCCGTACCAAAATGGGAACCCTTATGGTGCGACTTTCTCCGTCCGTCTGTCACAGTTGATTATTTCAGTAACTATTAAAGCTATTGACATGAAATTTGGAATAGTTGTATATAATAGTGGCCCAATATCATGGAAATCAAAAAAATTGAAAATTATTTTTAGTTTAATTAAAAAAGTGGGGAAAATCAGGGGTTTGAAATTTCAAAGTAGGATAACTATACCAAGTGGGGTATCATATGAAAGGACTTTGTACTTGACTTGTCTAAGTTAGACAAGTCGACGAGTAACGATTAAACGACGTTATTCTTAATAACGCTAAGTTTTTACTAGCGTTCTGGTTACATCCTGTATTTTAAAACAGTGGGATCACTAAAAATTGTGAAATAAAAAATTTTCAAAAATAAAATAAAAACCGACTTCAAAAACCACAAACACTAAAAAGTAAAAAAAAATTAATTTATTATGTATACAAGAGTTAATGTAGTTCTATAATAACATTTTTTGGAGTCGGTACCAATTAGCCGCATGAACCGTCTACCTACTCTTCATTATTGTTGACGTGACTCCACATTGGCACCGACTCCAAAAATAGTAGATTATTAACCAAGGGGATAAAGCAGTGTCTTCTGTCGCGGGTGGCGATTTAAATCGCGAGCGTAACGAAGGACTCGAGGCTTACTCCCGAGCGTAGCGAGGGTGTTAATAACTTAAATCACGAGCGAAGCGAGGGATTTAAGACGAGTCCTGAGTGTAGCGAGGGATTTAAGTTCACCCAAGACTAAGACAGCTTTATCACCGAGGAAAATACTCTACTTTTCGTACCATTTGCGAAAAAATTAACACAATAATAATATGAGATAAGCATTTATTAAAAATAATGACAATTAAAAGATTTTTAGAACATTAACTTATTTATAAAAACAAATTAAAATAAACTTAACGTTTATGTATTTGAAGAAAACAAAAACGCGGCAAATGCCTAGACTAATATTTTTTTGTCGGAAAAGCAAAGGCATCAAGCTCATACGGCCTCGTCGGTTTTCGTAATTTTATTTAATAATCATAACTGCATAATAAATGCGTATTCCTTTTTCAAAAAGATGTATAAATGCTTTATATACAAACTCAATGGTGTAAACACAGCTGATGTAGTTCAGTATAAATTTCGATATCTAAGTATTCCAAATTTAAATCTTATTCTCCGCCTAGAGGATGAATGAAATTCAGTACAATTTTCTTTCCTGTTTTTAACAGATTAAAAATGACTATTGTTATGTTCGCTTTTTGTGGCATAGAATGTCACTTTTTTGAGCAAGTGGTACGAAAATGTTATTATAGAACTACATTAACTCTTGTATACATAATAAATTAAATTATTTTTTACTTTTTAGTGTTTGTGGTTTTTGAAGTCGGTTTTTATTTTATTTTTGAAATTTTTTTATTTTTTAAATATATGTCGCTGCATATCTCCGTGGTTTCTGAACGAATTTGAATTTTTTTTCAGTCGTTAGAGGAAGCTCTCGAGGTGATCCCATAAAAAATTCTGACACCAAATCCTCGACCCTGACACTAAAAAGTAAAAAATAATTTTGATTTCTACCCACTATGTTGAACTCGGGCGAGCCTGATGCCTCTATTTTGCTTATCCTTGTTATACCCGCCCGGCTTCAGCATAGTGGGTAGAAATCAAAATTATTTTTTACTTTACAGTGGCGTTGGAAGTCGGTTTTTTGGAAAGATTTTTTAAATTATAATATATCTGCTAGCGACGCTGTCACCGGGCCGGATAAGTTTTTTTGTGTGACTGTGTGGATTTGTGTGACTATACCTTCCAGTCGGGGTTAGCGGTAAGCCTATTGGCAACGACGCAGCCCGCCGCTCCGGCGCCCACCACTATGAAGTCGTACTCCTTGCAATCCATCGGTTCAGGTTCTGTTTCTCTGTCGCACATGTCGCGCCTGCTCTGATGCACGGAGCCGCCGTACAGCTGCACCAGCAGGCCGAGGTACGCGAAGCCGAAGCTGGAGCAAGCCGTGAGAGGCGAGCCAGGTGGGCACACCTCCGTGAGGTTTAGGGGCTGCCAGACCATTTTGTTCTGAAAATTTTCAATATCTAACCAACTGTCCCTGATTTTCGAGACACAGTTCTAACTAAAACTTTTTTAGGATCGGTGTGGAACTTGACCTTAAAATTTATCTAAGAACCTTCTCACAAGCTATACATATCTAATGCAAAAAACCGCATTATAGTCGGTCCAATAGTTTTACAGGAAAGTTGTAAAAAAGTGGTAAAAATAACAACATCATACTATCATTTATCGTTTACCTCAGAGAGTACACTGATGTAGGTATTTATTTTCAACAAGCGTATCTGTACTAATCTATGACCGAGTCATATACGTTTTCAAGCTGTCATTCAGCAATGGCGGATATTGCAAGCAAGTTCCCGCTTTTCAGACTAGATGGCGTTGATGGCGTTGCTAAAAATGGCCCACATTCTTTGTTTGACAGGGCCCGTCTATGTAAATTGAGGTCGTTGCATAATATATTTTATAAATTTGTAACATTAATAATTGGGAATCAGAATAGTTTTATGAACATGTAATTAATTTTTTAGGTTAGTTTATTGTTTAAATTGTTCGCGATTCCTAATGAAAAGATTTTTGGTAGGTAGGGTACATACATATTTATCTAATACCCACGTCGAAATAATCTTCACATTTCACAACAATATAAACTAGGTACTGAGCACGATACATTTTCTCTCCTCATCACCTTACACAATGATATTATATTCATTGACCTTACACCACTTTTTCCTTATATTATGTACTTGCATCTTTGGGTATATGAAAATATTATATCTTGTCACGTCAGGTGCAGTTTTAATATTATTTTTGCATATAGGGACAATACAATAATTATAATAAGCTTTTGGGTGCTCTTCCATCACAATAAGTTAATCTTTTACGCTTTACTTCACTCAAACACTGTCGCGAAGTCTATAGTTACTATCGCGAAATACATAGATTTATGGTAAGTGTAAAGGCAACATTAATCTATGGTAGAATTAAATATCCTTTGTCTATGGCATACCCGGAAATTGTTCAATAGTTAAATTGTTCAATCGTTCAATTGTAAATTGTTCAATAGTTCAATAGATCTTCTTAGTTTTGGAATTTTCACATTAGCGATGGGTCGTCGACGCATTTTCCGTAAACGAGACTAGACCGTTCATGGACGTTCATCGACTAGTCGAGCAACTAGTTGAATTCGTCGACTAGTCGACGCTGCGACGTGACGTTTTCATCGAGTTCAAATTGAACGGTATGTTGATTTCTACGAAGAAACGGTGCAAAGACGTCCGTCGCTCTTAACTATGCTGTCTTTTTCGATGTTTTGTGGACATACTCGTAGGTCAATTTGATGAAAAAATTTGATCTTCCCTTCGTGCTTTAACAGGCTTAGGACTGGCTGAATATAGATTAAAATTATAATTCAGGCGCATGTAAAAGATCAACTGATTTTATGTACACGATTAATTATTTTTTTTACTTTGTCTTTTTGTATTTTTGTTTTTGCATATTTTTTTTTCTTTTTTTGCATTTGAGAAAATGAACATGATTAAAAAAAATTAAAATCCATTAAATCTATCTTTGGGATATATAATTTAATCTTTATTCGCTCGCACGCAACTATTTACTAAATTACCGCATTTACTTCGTTGCTAAGGTTCAATTTCTCTTGAAGTTAATACGTCCATTCATTGTTCATTGCGTTGACATGGCAAATCGTCCATCAATCACACATTTCAAATGAACTCAATGTCTTAGATACTTACAAATTTCGAACTCTAATAGGTATGGACTTAGAAATAAGCTTAGTAACATACTAAGTACCCTCAATTATGAAGCAACTGAGAACCTGATAAGAAATAATTTAATTTATTATGTATACAAGAGTTAATGTAGTTCTATAATAACATTTTTTGGAGTCGGTACCAATTAGCCGCATGAACCGTCTACCTACTCTTCATTATTGTTGACGTGACTCCACATTGGCACCGACTCCAAAAAATGTTATTATAGAACTACATTAACTCTTGTATACATAATAAATTAAATTATTTTTTACTTTTTAGTGTTTGTGGTTCTTGAAGTCGGTTTTTATTTTTTTTTTGAAAATTTTTTATTTCACAATTTTTAGTGGCCCCACTGTTTTAAAATACAGGATGTAACCAGAAAGCTAGTAAAAACTTAGCGTTATTAAGAATAACGTCGTTTAATCGTTACTCGTCGATTTGTCTAACTTAGACAAGTCAAGTACAAAGTCCATATGATACCCCACTTGGTATAGTTATCCTACTTTGAAATTTCAAACCCCTGATTTTCCCCACTTTTTTAATTAAACTAAAAATAATTTTCAATTTTTTTGATTTCCATGATATTGGGCCACTATTATATACAACTATTCCAAATTTCCATTTTTACCATTTTGGTACGGAACCACAGACCACTCAGCCTACGGAACCCTAAAAAAAAAAAAGATATGCTATGCATGGATGGCATGCATACTATCACACTGATCGCGAGCAATTTACTCTTATCCATTGAGGAGTTCCGTTCTCCATCTCCGGAGATATTCATCAGATCTTCACCAAATTAAAATGGGACCACCTCTGAAGTATGACCTAGCAAACAAAAAAAGAATTATCAAAATCGGTTCATAATTGGCGGAGAAATCGCGTAACAAACATACAAAAAAAAAAAAAAAACATACGCGCCGAATTGAGAACCTCCTCCTTTTTTGGAAGTCGGTTAATAAATATAAATAATTTATTCATTCACCTGTCATACACATATATACATTCACACACACACACACACACACACACACACACACACACACACATGCTCTCACGCACGCACGGGCGCGCGCAGCTCATTAGTTTATAATATACTATTAAAATAGCAATGTGGAAGAGACTGACCCCCAAGTCACGGGCATATCCTAGTTTGGGGGTCCAGGGTAAATTAAGGAATTTGTACGTTTTTCTGTGAACAAATAAAGATTTTATTATCATTTTATTATTATTATAACATGGTTCAAATTTGTTTGGTTTAACAAATAAACTATATTAACCGACTAAAACTATGTGTCGTCGACCGTCGCGATGCCGTTGTGTGACGCTGACGTTGCGTTCGTTTACCCGTCTATTTCAACTAGTTATCGCATGGACGGTGGACCGTCGAATCGTCGATGAGTCTTCAACCGTCTATTGAACTAGTCCGTTCATTCAACGCCCATCCCTATTTCACATTAACAGCGTCTTTTCAAAATGGTGGTCAGAGAGGGTAGTGGCGTGCTGTGCGGTCTCTCGAAGTGTGGTGGAAGCTGTGATCCCTGCGTTACGCGGAGATGGTGAAATCAAAGCTAAGTACCTAGGCCTTTATTAATTGTATAGATATAAGAATTTCCAAGCATCCATTGTTGGTTATCCCATTATGGGAGCGCGCTCCTAGGTATAGGTTAGGTGTACCGTGGAGGTGTAAACGTGAGTTCGAGGGTTACGAGAACGCCTGTAGGTTCGAGGCATGAAGGGTACCGTAAGGCCTGGCCCCCAGGTGGGACAGGGTGGTCACCTGGATTAAGTAACCGCAGGGATGATAATGAAATGGGACCGTAAAGCCTGTCCCCATAGGTAGGCAATTTGGATTGGGACAGGATGGTCATGGTTACAGGTAGACGCAAGAGGCGTCTGTAAAGCCTGCCCCCTGCGGGTTCCTCGGGGAACTCGGTTTATGCGTAAGGTGTAAGATGGATGTCGTGCTTTTCATCCACAACCGCCTACAGGATTCTTAAGTTAACTAAGTGATTCTGGCCCATCGTGCAATGTAACCTTTACACATCCACGGCTGAGTATTGTAATGATAATCTGCTAGGTCTTAGGGCATCATGACAGTGATGTCATAATTAATTTAACCATGCAGGTCACCGAGACATCGATGGGGCAGGGAGAGAATGCAGAGAGAGAGAGAGAAAGTAGGAATAGAGCAGTGCGACGGGCACCTCATGGCTAATGTGCAGGTATGACTCCAATGTGATAATGTATTCTGTCGGCGGCGTTCTGTTCCACTAAAACATCCCTTTATACCTATCTATATTTTAGATTAATGAGATTATGTTATTGCCTTAAATGCCAAGGAGTCGGAGCAGATATTGGTGGGATAGAATGGGCGCGCTGACAAACACTTCGTTGTTAATTTATTCATGTGCACGGTGACGTCACAAAACGAGCGCGCCAAAATGGGGGCGTTTAAGTCGTCCGAAAATGATAGTAGTTTTAATTATTATTTTTTAGCTTATTTAATAAAAAATTGCAAGTGTTATATTTTTTTCCGGTTATATAATCACTTATAGAATAGTTTAGAAAAATAAAAAAATACATGCATATTCCCTATAATGTGCCTAATGTCAATCTGTAATGGCTTATCATTGTAATCTAATTGTCTATCACGAGTCACGACGATAATAAGTTTATTTATTTAATGTACACAGATTGCTGCTGTATATCTTACTCGAGTGAGAAATTTTGTGAGTGAGTTTTAATACCTAGCCGATATTCAATATTTCAAAATTATCTTCCCACACAAATTAAGTGCTTTTAATTCAATTGAGTCACGTTAAGTCAATTTCTTTCTTTTGTTCGCCTTTATAAAGTCGATCGTTAAGGTCGTGTGCGTCACACGACCGAAATGCAAGCGCAAATTACATGTACTCCATAACTTTTTCATTTGTTGAGATATATTGATGATTCTGTCATATTTTTGTCTTAATTTTCATACTAAATTTAAAAAAAAAATATGGAAACTTCTCCGTTGTTTAAAACGTAAACTTACGTAACGTTCTAAAAGTAAATACTTAGGTATAGTGTATGCTTCTTGCGAATAAACGATTGATTGATTGCCTCAGAATCCAACCAGGACCCTCAAATAGGAGACCAAAGTCTTAGCCACTAGTCATCAATAAATAATATAAATAAATACTCTTTACTTGGGGCAACTAGGGCTCATAAAAGCTATAAAGGGCTATAAAAGGCTTTTCAATACACTTGCTCATAAAGTGGCTCTAATTTCACCGCAATTAGACAAATAATGACACCTATAATCAAACTGTGACTTTTTCATTACTATTATTCACAAGTGAGTTAAAGAGTTTTTTTTTATATTTTATTGGTTGAGTTGCTTTTTTCTTAAAAAAGTTTCGATACAAAAAAGATCGTGTTCAATAGAACAAATAAATTAATGTACCTATTGCTTGCTCATTTCATGCAACTTCATATTTCCATAGATAATTTCAACTTGTACGTGTTTAATAAATAAAACTTTCACTCAAATATAACTTGAAATTGGCTACTTGACAGCTATAAAATATGAAATATGTTAGATTTGGTAGCTTGTGGGTTAACAATAATTATACAATATGTATTTTGCATTAAAATAAATTGTAAATATTTTATTTTTGCAAAACAAATTTGAGATTTTTTATCTGTGGATTACAAGAAGCAAAACGCGGGCGGTCATGATAGAGCCCCGTGTGACGTCACATTTCAAAAAAAAACGTCGTGTGTACTAACGTTTGCGTATTGTTGAGAAAATTAACAGTAATATATTTCGATTTGTGATTGTGAGCGGTTAAATGAAATGGGGTTATGCTTTACAGCTGATAGTACAAATCTGCCTAAAGTCGATTCATTTATGGTTGCAAATTTATTTGCGTGTAAACTTTTGTACTGCCGAGTTTCGTAATGTATTAAAACTTCCATGTAAGTACCGAAATAAACAAAGTAAGTAATAGTACTTAGTTCTCGTGTTTAAGACCTAAGAAATTATGAAGAAAATGTCAGGTTAGGTTTAATTCATTTTTGCTAGATCAGAGTTTTAAGTTGATTTCTTCATAACACTAACATCAAAGTGGTCTTCACAAAGTACGCAGATATTTATCCGATTTAAATTCCGGGTCTCGGCCGATTAGCTCTAACCACTGCTTTCGACGTTTAAATTATGACATAGGTAATCTATATATATAAAAGCGAAAGGTCACTGACTGACTGACTGACTGATCATCACGATATCTCAGGAACTATAAAACATACAGACTTGAAATTTGGAAGGTAGGTTCCTTCTATGGTGTAAACGTCAGCTAAGAAACGGTTTTGGGAAAATTCACCCCTAAGGGGTTGAAATGGGGGTTGGAAGTTTGTATGAAAGTCCTTTGTTTTTGAAGTTAGACACATGAAAATTAGCATTTAAGTTATAAGTTTAAAATAATAAAAATCTGTATAATTTTTTTTCCGAAAATCTACCCCAAAGAGGGTTAAATGGGGGTTGGAAGTTTGCATGATGGTTATAAGTTTTTGAAGTTACAGACTAGAAAATCGGGATTTAGGTTATCAGTTTTAAATTATAATAACCTGTCTAAGTACTTTTTCTAAAATCTACCCCAAAGAGGGTGAAATGGGGGTTGGAAATTTGTATGAAAGTTCTATGTTTTTGAAGTTAGATACTTGAAAATCGGGATTTAGGTTATAAGTTTTAAATAAAACTAACCTGTATAAGCCATTTTACGATAATCCACCTCAAAAGGGGTGCAATGGGGGTTGGAGGGTTACATAAAAGTTCTATGATTTTGTAGTTAAACTTGAAAATCAGCGTGAAGATCAGGGAGAAATGGAGGTTGAAAATTTGTATGAATGTCCTATGTTTTTGTAGACAGAGACATAAAAATTCAGCATTTCGGTTATAGGTAAGTTTTAAATAATAAAAACCTGCATAAGCTATATAAAGCCTCTTTAGGTAGACTTTTTGCAGCGGGAAAATCTCTTAATCTCATAGGAAATCAGAGATTGTACGCGGACGAAGTCGCGGGCGACCGCTAGTATAGTATATAGGAATGTGTTTATACAATTTGTCAGGATATTAATTACTTATTATTTATTGTATTTCTTGTAATTTCCACAATTGCATTAAAAAAGCTGTAAACTTTCCACTAATTAAATGAAACTTGGAGCGTCGTATAGTTAACTTTGTTTTATTTTGAGCTATGACGTCACAGCTAGCAAATGTCACGTAACCGGCTGTTTTCGCGCGAATTTAAAATTAATGTATTAAAAATGTATTTTTTTCTAATAAATAACGTTTTTTTTGAGAAAAAGTTAATTGTAAGAGGTATAAAATGAACCTACGTACATTTTTAAGTATTTTTCCGAAAACTGTCAAATAGCCAATTCCCCATTTTGTACGTGGCTAAAACGCTATCCGCGAAACACCAAAAAAAAGAAACCTCATTCTTTTAGTCTATGGCCGATCGTCATTGTACTCGTAAGATGCGCGCGCATAGGAAAACTGATTAATTTTTCCCGCCATTGCGAAAAATTTTTCACAACTCGTTTTCACTGTTGAAAGTACAGTTATTTAGTAAATAAAATGTCTACAAGTACTAATTATGAAGAAAATGATTTATGTTGTACACCGCCCGATATAAGATGTGAAGTCCTTAACGTTATGGAAAGTTTACTACCTGAAAACTCTAAGGAAAAATATCTATTAGCGTACCAAAATTTCAAACAATGGCAAAACCACAAGAATACGCATTTTTTTTTTTTTTTCAGAAAATGTGATCATGGCGTACTTTAAAGAATTAACTTCTAAGTACAAATCTAGCTCTTTGTGGTGTATACGAGTATGTTAGAAATTAAAGTCCGCACAAAGAACGGAGTGGACTTAAAAACACTCTAATTTATCAGCTTATCTAAAGAGACTATCCGATGGATTTAGAAGCAAGAAATCAAAGGTTTTTATCGTCTGACAATATTGAAAAATTTATAAAAGATGCTCCATATAACCAATATCTGGCTACTAAGGTTAGTTAAAATCATCGATATATATGTAGGCACTAGATGGGCCCTTTCATAGAAAAACGCCGGGCGTCCGAGATGCGGAACGCGTTCCGCATCTGTCTTTGTTCCCGTCGTAGCGCTGTCACGATCGCTCGTCGTGCGGATAATTTGTTATTATTAAGTTAACATCTAAAGTTTAATTAGTTTGGCACTGTATAATTTTAATTTTAAGGTAAGTGTTTCAATTCACAATTATACATTTCCAAAAAAACGTTATTTAATCTTCCTATTTAATATTTTTATCCATTACGCAATCATTTAATTTCCGCGGCAAACTGTATAATTTTTTTTTTACTAACTGGCCTTACGCTATATTCAATGTACTCTGTGCCTTACGGCTATTATGACCTATATTATCTATGACCGAGTCATACGTTTTCAAGTTTTTATTCAAGATGTTGCAAGCCGCTTTTCAGACTAGATGGCGTTGATGGCGTTGCTAAAAATACGCCCACATTCTTTGTTTGACAGGGCCCGTCAATGTAAATTGAGGTCGTTGGTTAAAATAATTTTACATCTCTCATATTCGGTAAGTAGGTCCTTATTACCCCCAAATGGGGCTTGTAGGTGACCAATTAGCGCTCTAGGGTAATAATGTAGCTAGAAAAGCCCTAGGGCGGTATGTAATAAAAAAAAACTCTTCACTCTTTCAAAAAGTTCGCGTACATTTAACCATCATACTGGCAATATACATCTTTTTTTTTATCCACTACAAGCTAGCCCTTGACTGCGATCTCACCTGATGGTAAGTGATGATGCAGTCTAAGATGGTAGCGGGCTAACCTGTTAGGGGCATGGCAGTTATATTAAACCCATACCCCTTCGGTTTCTACACGGCATCCGTCGTACCGGAACGCTAAATCGCTTGGCGGCACGTCTTTGCCGGTAGGGTGGTAACTAGCCACGGCCGAAGCCTCCCACCAGACCAGACCAGGGAAAATTCAGAAATTATAAATTCCCAAATTGACCCTGCCGGGGATCGAACCCGGGACCTCACACACTGCGCCACGGAGGTCGTCAAAACAAATCGTGCATTCAGCCCAATGACAAAAGAGGTCGCTTCGCTATTCAGCCTTGTCTTCGTATGAGTATAATAGTCATAAATTTTAAATATCGAACGGCGTAGCTCAATTTCGTTCTTGAAAAAAAAAATTAAAAAAAAAGATGAAAAAGGCGAAATATCGAACGGCGAAGCTCAAATTCGTTCTTGAAAAAAAAAATTAAAAAAAAGATGAAAAAAGGCGGTAATAGAAAACTTTTACTTTAAATATTGTTTGCTTTTGGGATTTTTTTATAATTATGTGCTAATTAGGAAAAAAACATGAGTTCTGCAAGTGATGAAGATATAAGCTGCACTCCCGATTCAATGAAAATATAAGCTGAAGCAGCAATTAACAATATTTTGCCTGAAAATTGTTCTCATTTCACTATAAATTTTAACTAATAAAATGTTTTATTCTTGTAATGCCGGTTTTTTTCTACTTACCTCACAATCGAGATGTAAAGCAGAGTAGTTAGCTCGGGTGTAAGCATCAATTGCACCCTCGAACTATAGATATCTCGGGCTGCAATTGATGCCTTACAGCCCTTGGCTACTAATCTACTATTAAATATCTACGCGACTTCAGCTTAACTTTACTATCGTTTCTTTTTTCTAGGTTGCTTTAATATTTGGTATAACTGGTGCTTGTAGGATACAAGAATTAACATATAAGTAACTGTAAAGACGTAGAGAACCATGGCCAGATGCTTTTAATGAAGATACCTATTACGAAAAATAAAATACCGAGCTCGTTCACTACACAATTGTTTACTTTACTAATTGTTTCTCTAAATAAACTTTTTATCTACTAAATAAAATTATTTTTTAGTATTATTTTCTTCACAAGTGTGTTGAAAAACGTCATATGATACACGTGTGTATTGATGATTACCGTCCTCGGCTATCTTAAGACCCGAACCGTTCTCAGCGGTAATCACCAACATTACTCACTTGTACCATAATGTACTATTGTGCCGAGTGACTCACAGACAACGTAGAAATTTGAAATTTTGAGAGAATATTCCTTGAGCATCCTAGAGGTGGACTAAAGAAGGAATTTTCGAAATTTCATCCCCAAGGAGATTAAATAGGCGGTTCAAGTTATATCCATGAAATTTGGTAATGTGTTTTCGGTGAAAAGTAATTAATTTCTCATGTTTATCACAGTTTTTAGAAATTTCTTTTTTAAGTACACTTACTTCTACGCAAGTCGCGGGCAAACGCTAGTAGCAAAGATTTATACCAATTGCGACTAACCTGTGTCTGCTTAGTTTCCCGTAAGGTGGTCCGCCGCCGCCGCCGCCGCCGCCGCCCACAGAAGTATGGCAGTAAGCGCCTCCATTGTGTATTGCCTTTTTATATGAAAATATTATGTTAATTAAGTAGGTACGTCAATAAATGAAATGTAAGTATGTAGTAATCCATACTAATATTATAAATGCGAAAGTGTTTGTGTCTGTCTGTCCATCTGTCTGTCTGTTACGCTTTCCCACCGCATCTTTTCAACCGATTTTTATGAAATTTGGTACAGGGAAAAGTAGTTTTCCAGTTATCCGGGGAAGGACATAGGAAAATTAAGGAGCTCTTGCGGGAATCGAAAAAACTTAGTCCACGCGGACGAAGTCGCGGGCATCATCTAGGAAGGAATATTTAAAAGATAGGAATATAATATGTCTGTATGAATCAATAGTCAATCAAAAAATTCTTTCCAAAAAACCGACTTCCAACGCCACTGTAAAGTAATAAATAATTTTTATTTCTACCCACTATGTTGAAGTCGGGCGAGCCTGATGCGTCAACTTTGCTTATCCTTGTTGACCGAGCGAACCGAAGGTCTCTGAGTCTACTTGAGTGAATTGGCACTTGTCCGTCCGTCCGTCTGTCAGAGCATTATAACTTCTAAATTACTGAACGTAATTACTTCATCTTTAAATATAATATGTAAACTAATGGCCTCCAGCCGAATATGGCTTAAAAAAGTATAAAAATCTTAATTTCAGGGGGGCTCTCATAGAAGCGAATGCGAAGTAAAATATTTTTATACTACACCCGCTCGGAAAGTACCTTCATTCTTTTTTAAAAACGAGGTAGAAAGTACGTCATTGCTACAAACCAAATATGCGGGAGGGAAAGATGTATGAAATTTCATTTCTGACGTGCTAAGCGGGGAGAAAAACTATATGAAAATCCATTTCTAACGCGCTGTTTTTTTTTAATTTTAAGTAAATTAGGTATATGGCCGTTGAGAATTTGGGTATGTCCTTATGGATATATAAAAGTCAAAAGTCAAATATGGTGGATGTCGATTGTCGATATCAATGTCGATTTTGATGGTCGATTGTCGATATCGATGTCGTGGTCGGTTGTCAATATTGATGTCGATTGTCGCTATCGATGTATCGATGTCGATTGTCGATGTCGATTGTCAATGTCGATTGTCGATATCGCTGTCGTTTGTTGATATTGTACGGGAGCAGGTGATATGGCTCGACCGTAACAAAGGATGATATCATCCACCGAGCGGGTGTTGTGCTCGGGGACCACTGGTCCAACCGTTCATCGTTGGAGGTCGTATATAGGCGTAATTCAGAGAACGCTTCGTTAGCGTGAGTTAGGCTCTTCGTGTTCATCGTGCGCTACTAGTAATGCCATCTATTGGATTATGTGCGGACTGCGAAGTCCGCTACATCACTCCCCTTCGAGTCTGGAGGTCGTCAGCATTCAGATGACGTTGCAAGCATCTGGAGAAGTGGCGTCGTGTAACAACCAGAGTAGTGGCGTTGTAGGCTCATACTATCCTAAGGTTGTGTGACCCACTTGTGCGGCTGGTACTGGCGTCGACGGGCTGTGTACTGATATGCTGTGAGTACGGGCTGTGTACTGATATGCTGTGAGTATCGACTGGGCTGGCCGCCGAGCGTGTGGCTCTGTGAACGGCTTTGCTGCGTTGCGTGATGTTGCTGTTGGGCCGGAACATCGGTCGGCTGTGCTGCGTTGTGTTGCTGTTGCTGCGTGTTGCTTGTTGCTGCTTGTTGTTTTGCTGTGCTGCGTTGCCCTGCTGTGCTGCGTTGCGTTTCTTGTTGCGGCTTGTTTGTTGCTGTGCTGCGTTGTATTGCTTGTTGCGTTGAGTTGCTGTTGTGCCGTGCTGCTGTGCTGTGCCTTCTGTTGATGCTGCTCTCGTCACGATGACTGTAGGGGTTTGTTGTGATGTGCGATGTTGCTAATGTCTGACGAGTGAGGGCGTGACTCGTCGGCTTGATGTGCGTCGGTGGCGGCTCTGAGATCACGTCGGCTTGTTGTGATCGTCGGCGGCGGCTGTGACATCACGTCGGCTTGTTTTGATCGCCGGCGGCGGGTTCAGATCACGTCGGGCTTGAAGATCACGTCGGTTGTTGGCGGCGGCTTGGAGATCACGTCGGGGTCACCACTGTACGGGAGCAGGTGATATGGCTCGACCGTAACAAAGGATGATATCATCCACCGAGCGGGTGTTGTGCTCGGGGACCACTGGTCCAACCGTTCATCGTTGGAGGTCGTATATAGGCGTAATTCAGAGAACGCTTCGTTAGCGTGAGTTAGGCTCTTCGTGTTCATCGTGCGCTACTAGTAATGCCATCTATTGGATTATGTGCGGACTGCGAAGTCCGCTACAATATCGATGTCGTTATCGATGTAGATTGTCAACATCGATGTCGATATCTTTGTTGATTGTCGCTATCGATGTCGATGTCGATATCGATAGTCGATATCAGTGTTGATGTCGATTGTCGATATGGTAGTCGATTGTCGGTATCGATGTCGATTGTCGATATCGATTGTCGATATCGAAATCTATATTGAAATAATCCTCAAAATGTACCTAGTCTAGTTTTGATAGTAAAGCTTCGAATGAAGCGACTCATATAATTATGATAGAACTTCACTTTGTAAGTTCGTTTAATCACTAATTATTATTGCTTATTTTCCTAGCAGGTGTAGTATAAAGCACTATGTATCACTCGGTAGAAAGTACGATTCCTACCTCGCGTGTATTGCGGCCCTTCGGCTACGCCTCGGGCCTCAAACTACACCCTCGGTAGCCTAACTACACCCTCCAGCTGAATTTTGCGCAATAATGACTTCCTTATCTTCAGTTTTTGAATATGATTTCCCCATTTCCAGCACTTATATTTCCGATTTATCGCCTCTGTTCGCAGCAGATCAACAAAATAAGAATAAAAAGAATTGCTGAACCGATTATGGTAAAGTCCATCAGCCAGGCTTTAAAAAATTTTCTTTTTTTATTAAAACTTCCGGACTGGCTTCAGTCATTTTTAAAACTTATAATATCTTCAATTGAGGCATCGAGGCACACCGGAATTTGCACCGTCCGCATCTAACCGGCCGACATCCGACACCGCGGAACGCGCATGGCAAGGGTCGCCATGTATTATGTTAGTTTTTTAATTAAGTACGCGTCTGTTGTGTTAAAGCGTTTATTGGTTACTGCCTTACATTATGTTTTACATATGCTTACATTCTACATGTATTTCACTTATACGTTTACATCATACTTCAGTACTATTATAGAGTTACACAGGGTTGCGGTATATCAATTTAGAGATAATTAGGAATAGAGTCCAAAAATATTATTTTTTTAATTTTTCCCCTCAAATTGACGAAATGGGGGGCTCTTAAAGTGGAGATTTTCTAACGTCTAGAAGCCATGTAACAAATTAAAAAATAAAAGTCGATAGACTATGGCAAGTGGGGTATCGATGAATAGGTCTTGTAAAATATCATCATAATCATAGTTAGGTTCCCTTGATCATTTTCTCATTATAACGATCACTTAGCATTTACGAGGTTTCAAAGGTTCATTTTTAGTGTATTCCTTTGTGTCGCACTACATACAAAACGGCTGAACCGATTTTGATAATACTTGCATTACTAGATTTATTAAAATAATGACAAGTTTTTCTTTGTGATGGAGACGTTGCTATATGGAATACGTGAGCCTTAATTTAATTTAAATGAAGATGAAGGAAGAGAGATAAAGCGATCCTGGGGCCCCATTTTAAATTTCACAGCGTGCAAAGAAAATTTAATTTTTATGGATTAAATTTAAAAATAAGACCAAGCCAAGTGAGCAACCGAAGTCGAGCGCGCCGCCTTAGTGATCAAAGTAAACACAATATTGCTTGCAGCTGTTCCAACAGACTGATCTATGCTTCCTACTCTTTTTAACCCACCGAGGTGGAGTCGGGAGGTTTATTTGTTGAGCAGACCAGTCGATTCGGTTCATAATTTGCAAAACATTATAGAATGTTTAACAGAATTTATAAGTAGGTACTTTACTATTATAAATGGAAAAGTTTGGATGGATGGATCGATGTTTGTTATTCAAACACGCCAGAACGGCTGAACGGATCTGGATGAAATTTGGCAATGGGATAGATTCAATCAATCAATCGTTTATTTGCAAGAAAGATTGAACAATTAAGATGTCAAACTAATTAAAGAACAAAAATGTTTCGGATGAATGAATTTATTTTCCAGACAACAAAAGTCCATAATGGTTAGTAAAGACTTATCCTATGTTAGTAATTCCAATAAGTTACATAATAAATAATAATAAACAACAATAATATGTGTTAGTGTGACTTATTCTATGTTAGTTAATATAATAATTAATACACTTACAAACTAAAGGTAACATCTAGTGCGCTTTGAAAGCGCTGTCCTGTCTGTCAGCTATCACCTTCAGAATAATATTGGAACTACTCTCCAATCTACTTTTGGTTGAGGCGATCCTCTTTCGTATGATTGCGTAAAAACCGTCCACACGATTTTCCGCAAACATACCGGACGCACTGCAGTACCGAGGCAGTCCCAACATTATCCTGAAGATGTTATTATACTGGACTCGGAGAGCATTTAGAGATTTTTGGGTAAAGTCAACCCACAAACTGCAAGAGTAGAAGCTCTGGCAAAAGGTGATAAGTGTGACCTTAACTTCTTTTGTGCAACGAGCAAATCTGCGAGCTAACATATTCCCTCTAACCGCCAATGCCCTCCGTTCCCTATCTAGGTCTCCATTGTCCTTCATGTCTGCTGTAACCACGTGACATTCAAGGTAAGTGAATTGATGTACCCTGACCAGCTCTACACCGCACAATCTCACCGGTGGCACATAGCTAGGAGAAAAACTGCCTGCAGCGAAGACCACGAGCATGCTTCTTTCAACATTATATTTAAGTCCATGCTTTTCTGCATAGTCCTCACCCACACCCAGCAGATCTCTCAACGCGCAGACTGACGGACTCAGCAGCACCATATCATCCGCGTAACTGATGTTATTAATCATTTGATTATCAATAGAACATCCCGCATACATGCTGCTGAGTGCCTCAATCAGCTCGTTCACGTACAGGCTGAAAAGCTTCGGAGAGCTTCTTCCACCCTGCCGAACTCCGCATTCCAGCCTGTAGGTGTCAGAGCATACACCAGCCCATCTTACCTGGGACTGGTTACCCTGATGTGCGTACCAGTGTCTAAGGATACTGATGAGCTCCTGAGGCATGCCAGTGCGTCCGAGCTTATCCCATAGTACCGGGTATGAAACTAGATCAAACGTGCTAATTTATAAAGTAGGTAAGTACCTAGTCTCTAAATATTACTAGTGGTTCGCCCCGAACTGAGACCTCGCGGCGCCATCTATTGACATAAATGTGAAGTTCTGTTAAAAATACTGACGCTCATTAAAAATTACATAATTCCGTTTCCTTACAATATTTATCTAAGTTTAGTATTTGTTGTTCAAGTACAGGATATAATTGAAATAATTGATCAAGTTTCAGGCTCATCCTTTCAGAATATTTAGAGTTCTGAGGTCATAAAAAATCTTTGGACGTTAGAAAATCTCCACTTTGAAAGCCCCCCATTTCGTCAGTTTTGGGGGGAAAATTAAAAAAAAAATATCTTTGGACTCTATTCCTAATTATCTTTAAAATGATATAAGTACCGCAACCCTATGTAACTTTATAAAAAATATTTTACTTCGCATTCGCTTCTATGAGAGCCCCCCTGAAATAAAGATTTTTATTATTTTTTAAGCCATATTCGGCGGGAGGCCATTGGGTTTACATATTATATTTAAAGCTGAAGTAATTGCGTTCAGTAATTCAGAAGTTATAATGCTCTGACAGACGGACGGACGGACGGATGGACGGACGGACGGACAAGTGCCAATTCACCCAAGTAGACTCAGAGACCTTCGCTTCGCTCGGTCAATAATCTTAAATCGCTATTTTTAAGGAGTTCTGTACCCTACAGCATCAGGGTTGAGGAATTGGGACTCAGAATTTTTTATGGGACCACCTCGGGAGCTTCCTCTAACCACTGAAAAAAAATTTTCAAATCGGTTTAGAAACCACGGAGATATGCACCGACATACATTAAAAAAAAGCCGAATTGAGAACCTCCTCGTTTTTTGGAAGTCGGTTAAAAATTCGAAAATTCTAAAAAGGAAAAAGCGTCCCATACGATACCAATAAATTAAAACCTGTGGGCTCGTTTGGCCTAGAACCATGAAAAATCTGAAAATCATTAGTTAGGGTTCCGTTTTCATATTGACGACCCGTTTGGCCGAGTGGTTACAGACCACGACTGTTGAGGTAGAGGTCGCGGGTTCGAATTCTGCTACTTAAGTACCAATAAATCTGAAACCATAAATGCTAGATGATTGATACTTGGTTAGTTAAATAAGTCTCCAAAGGCATCTTATCCTGAAAATTTCCATCCAGACCGAACCTATCAGTCAGAAAATACGTGGAAACTCTGTCAAATATGCACCCCCAATAGGAGGAGTTGGAAAAAGAAAGTTTCAGATTTCTTAATTATTCCATTGTTTATATGCAATTACTAGTCTACATACCAAATTTCAGCTTTCTAGGCCTTTAGGAAGTACCCTAGAGGCTTTTTATTTTCATCAGCGATTTAATAAAATTTTCAAAAATAAAATAAAAACCGACTTCAAAAACCACAAACACTAAAAAGTAAAAAATAATTTAATTTATTGACCGAGCGAAGCGAAGGTCTCTGAGTCTACTTGGGTGAATTGGCACTTGTCCGTCCGTCCGTCCGTCCGTCCGTCCGTCCGTCCGTCCGTCTGTCAGAGCATTATAACTTCTGAATTACTGAACGCAATTACTTCAGCTTTAAATATAATATGTAAACCAATGGCCTCCCGCCGAATATGGCTTAAAAAATAATAAAAATCTTTATTTCAGGGGGGCTCTCATAGAAGCGAATGCGAAGTAAAATATTTTTTATAAAGTTACATAGGGTTGCGGTATATCATTTTAAAGATAATTAGGAATAGAGCCCAAAAATATTTTTTTTTTAATTTTCCCCCCAAAATTGAGGAAATGGGGGGCTTTCAAAGTGGAGATTTTCTAACGTCCAAAGATGACCTCAGAACTCTAAATTTTCTGAAAGGATGAGCCTGAAACTTGATCAATTATTTCAATTATATCCTGTACTTGAACAACAAATACTGAAATTAGATAAATATTATAAGGAAACGAAATTATTTAATTTTTAATGAGCTTCAGTATTTTTAACAGAAGTTCACATTTATGTCAATAGATGGCGCCGCGAGGTCTCAGTTCGGGGCGAACCACTAGTTATGTATACAAGAGTTAATGTAGTTCTATAATAACATTTTTTGGAGTCGGTACCAATTAGCCGCATGAACCGTCTACCTACTCTTCATTATTGTTGACGTGACTCCACATTGGCACCGACTCCAAAAAATGTTATTATAGAACTACATTAACTCTTGTTTCTGTCTTGTGTTGTTTTGTCTTGTTGTTGTTGTTGAATTGAGAACCTCCTCCTTTTTTGGAAGTCGGTTAAAAAGGCAAAATCACGAAACCAACGTATTTCAGGTATCGATAAATCTGAAATTATTAATGCTACACAATTGATACTTGGTATGTTTAATAAGTCTGCCAACAGCATCTTATCCTAAAAATTTCAGCTTTCCAGCATCATTCGGACCGAAGCTATGACGGTCCGAAAATACATGAGAACGCTTTCAAATATGTAGCCTCTATAGGAGAGGTTGAAAAGAGAAAGTTTTGGAGTTCTTAATTATTCCATGGTTTATAGCCTACATACCAAATTTCAGCATTCTAGTACTATAGGAAGTAATCTAGAGGTTTTGATTTCCATGTGATTTAGTAAAAGTAAAAAAAACCCAAAAGTACGTATTTCAGGTATCAATAAATCTGAAACTATAAATGCTAGATAATTGATACTTGGTATGTTTTAGTAGTTTATACACCAAGGGGATAAAGCACTGTTTTATGTCACGGGCGCTACATTGAATCCTGAACATAACGAAGGACTCCAAATTTAACTCCCGAGCGCAGCGAGGGTGTTATAAGTTAATTCCCGACCAAAGGGAGGGAATTAAGATTGAGTCCTGAGTGCAGTGAGGGATTCAAGCGCCCAAGAAAAAAACTGCTTTATCCCGGTGGTGTATACTCTACTTTATACTTCTACCATAACAGTAAAACAAACTGTAACGGTTAGATATTTATTGCAAATCATAGTAAGTAGTAGGATACATAGGTCTAGTCTTACTTCTTACTAATATTATAAATGCGAAAGTTTGGATGTATGGATGTCGGTATGGATGTATGGATGTATGGATGGATGTTTGTTACTCAATCACGCCCCAACGGCTGAACAGATCTGGATGAAATTTGGCACAGAGATAGATTGTAGTCTGGAATAACACATAGGCTACTTTTTATCCCGGAAAATTAAAGAGTTCCCGCGGGAACCACAAAACCTCGATCCACGCGTACGAAGTCGCGGGTATTAACTAGTAAATAATAAAAAGAAAAGACAAATTAAAAGTGAATGTTCACGTTCGATAGAGTCACATTTGTCCATTTGTCATTTTGCTTTTCATGCTGCCAGTGTTTATGCAGGTACACATACTCCTTGGTTTAAAAACTTTTATGTCAAATGGTACGATCGTTGTCAATGGTCGACCAGTCTGGAGCCTAGACTCTGTTGTGCATATTTACAGTATGGGGTTGGTCAACTAGTTGGGCGATCGATCGACTAGATTACGGCCCTAGGGCATGAAGACTGACTTTAGACCCGCAAAAGTATGACGCAGTATTTTAGACGCAGTATATTAAAACAGTAGTAAAGGTATGGTAGAAGTATAAAATAAATTATAACAACGACATGTTATCCTGAAAATTACAGCTTTCTTCCATCATTCGTACCGAAGCTATGACGGTTCGAAAATACGAAGAAATGCTGTCAGATGTGCACCCCTTATACGAGGGGTGGAGGGGGAAAGTTTCAGATTTCTTAATTTTCCTGTTGTTTATATGCCCATTCTAGCATACATACCAAATTTCAGTCATCTAGCACTTCAGAATGTACCTTCTTCAGTTTGATGATCATCAGTGAGTCAGGGACGAAATCGACGTATTTCAGGTTCTGAAACTATAAATGCTAGATAATTGATGTTTGGTATATTTGGTAAGTCCCCCAACAACATCTTATCCTGAAAATTTCAGCGTTCAGCTTTCTAGCGTCATCCGGACTGAAGCTATGACGTTTCGAAAATTCGACGAAACGCTTCCAGATAAGGTAGGTAGTGCCCCTCGTCCTGGCGGAGTCACTTCCATGACCTCATATCGGGCGAGGCGAACGAAAGTTGATAGGGCGATATAAGTTAGTTTAGATAGAAAGAGAGAGAGTTACGTTTCGTATATTACTGTAATAAGTGCAAGCACACATTTTCTTTCTCTCATAGCCAGTTACGATTCGTGTATCAGTTTCAGTTATGTATCTTATTTCACATACCATAAAGAAGTTTTACTTTAGTCGTGTGGTCTAGCACACTCGTTTTTTACCCCCGACGAAACGGAGACGGTATATTATGTGTTTGCCCTAAGAGGTTGTGTGTTTGTTTGTGTGTTAGTGTGTTTGTGCACTTTTTTGTTACATTTTCCTGGAAAACTACTGGACCGATTAATATGCGGTTTTTTGCATTAGATAAGCATAACTTCTGGCAAGGTTCTTAGATATGTTTCAGAACCATAGATAATCAAGCTGAGCTGTAGTCTATGATTTTAATTTTTCAATATGTTACAATTTTACACAAAAAGTACTGGGCCGATTAAGATGCGGTTTTTTGCATTGGATATGTATAGCTTGTGAGAAGGTTCTTAGATATATTTTAAGGTCAAAGTCCGCCACGTTGCGGTGCAATAGTTATTTTTATTATTTCCATCATGTTACCTTTTTTCTGAAAAACTACTGTGCTGATTTTTACCTAGATGCTGCCCAGGGTCTCATGATGGAGCCAGGAGGTTGTCATAGGAACTCCCTAAGTTCTCATCGTAAACCCGTCGTATTTGGACTCTTGATTTGTCTTGACTAGCACTTTAAACCTACATGGTGCTCAGGGTCTCATGATGGAGCCTGAAGGTAGTCGTAGGAACTTCTCAAGTTTTCATCGTAACTCTGTCGTGTTTGGACTCTTTTGACAAACACTTTAAACCTAGATTCTGCCCAGGGTCTCGTGATGGAGCCAGGCGGTAGTCACAGGAACTCCTTAAGTGATCATATTTATTTTTACCCATAAATTTATTTTACGTAGGTATTTTTTGAACTGATACTATTTTTTTTCCATTATTTATCAGAATATTAAAATTTAACACTATTTAACACCTCTACTCATTACTAATTATTTTTATTACTAACATAGTTTTAAGATTTTTTGTTACTAACACCGTATGGATCTTGGATCTGAAATAAAGGTTTATTTATTTATTTATTTATTTATTTATTTATTACCATTTGGCCATAGTCCACCACGCTGGTCAAAAAATCTTCTGAGTCGACAAAGATGCAGTTTTGTGTTTTAGATACTAGTTGTTCGCCCCGAACTGAGACCTTGCGGCGCCATCTATTGACATCAATGTGAAGTTCTGTTAAAAATACTGAAGCTCATTAAAAATTAAATAATTTCGTTTCCTCACAATATTTATCTAATTTTGTTGTTCAAGTACAGGATATAATTCATCAAGTTGATCAAGTTTCAGGCTCAGCCTTTCAGAAAATTAAGAGTTCTGAGGTCAACTTTGGACGTTAGAAAATCTCCTTTGAAAGCCCCCCATTTCGTCAATTTTAGGGGAAAAATTTAAGAAAAATTATTTTTGGACTCTATTTCTAATTATCTTTGAAACGATATTTTACTTCGCATTCGCTTCTATGAGAGCCCCCCTGAAATAAACATTTTTATAACTTTTTAAGCCATATTCGGCGGGAGGCCATCGGTTTACATATTATATTTAAAGCTGAAGTAATTACGTTCAGTAATTCAGAACTTATAAATCTCTGACAGACGGATGGACAGACGGACGGACGGACAAGTGCAAATTCACTCAAGTAGACTCTAAGACCTTCGCTTCGCTCGGGTAATAAGTTAAAATACAATGGTATAAGTTATTATACTATCCTGTGGGGAGCTGGACCCAAAATCGGTTGCTTCCATACAACTTTGTCATTAAGAAATTCGTCAATTGTATAATAGCCCCGACTTAACAAGTGTTCTTTTACGGTTTTTTTTAATTCGTGCAATGGCAAATTAAAAAGTTCATTTGGAACCATACTAGAAAAGGTAATACTCGACCCCACAATGGATTTCTGCACCTTGCGTAGACGACATCGCGGCATTACTAGTTTATGCCGGTTTCTAGTAAGTAGATTTTGTGTATCCCCTCTTTGTCTATAGAGATGAATATTTTGTTTCACAAATATTAAATTGTCGTAGGTATATGTACTGCGATGCAAACGTAAGGATGCCAATTTCTTTAAATTTTTCACGAAGGGACTCGCGTGATCCGAGTTTATATATTGATCGAATCGCACTCTTTGGCAAAACAAAAATTGTTTGTATTTCAGCAGCTCTGCACCACAATAAGATGCCGTACGACATAACACTATGAAAATAGGCAAGCCTAGCAGTCTCAATATCGGTAAGCTGTCTAATTTTCCTGATTGCAAAAGCCGCTGAGCTGAGTTTCCCTGCTAGTGTCTCTATATGAGCGCCCCACTGAAGCTTATTATCCAAGGTCACCCCCAAAAATACCGTGGAGTTCTCAATTTTCAGTGTTTCATAGTTCATCACTATTTTCTTATCGATTTTCAATCTCATCATTACTTACTAGTGGTTCGCCCCGAACTAAGACCTCGCGGCGCCATCTATTGACATAAATGTGAAGTTTTGTTAAAAATACTGAAGCTCATTAAAAATTAAATAATTCCGTTTCCTTACAATATTTATCTAATTTTAGTATTTGTTGTTCAAGTACAGGATATATTTGAAATAATTGATCAAGTTTCAGGCTCATCCTTTCAGAAAATTTAGACTTCTGAGGTCATCTTTGGACGTTAGAAAATCACCACTTTGAAAGCCCCCCGTTTCGTCAATTTTGGGGGAAAATTAAAAAAAATATATTTTTGGACTCTATTCCTAATTATCTTTAAAATGATATACCGCAACCCTATGTTACTTTATAAAAAATATTTTACTTCGCATTCGCTTCTATGAGAGCCCCCCTGAAATAAAGATTTTTATTATTTTTTAAGCCATATACGGCGGGAGGCCATTGGTTTACATATTATATTTAAAGCTGAAGTAATTGCGTTCAGTAATTCAGAAGTTATAATGCTCTGACAGACGGACGGACGGACGGACGGACGGACGGACGGACGGACGGACAAGTGCCAATTCACCCAAGTAGACTCAGAGACCTTCGCTTCGCTCGGTCAATTATTATCAATCATCAATCATTACTAATTATTATGTATAATTATGGTTTATACGCTTGCAATATTACGTAGGTACCTACATAATACTTATTTCTTGAATTATGAAAGATCTCACTACCATGACTTACGTACCATCCTATCAACTTATTTATTTAGCCTTGAAATATTCAATTGAAAGTATTTTCAGCTGTTTTACGATAATTCATAAAACAGCTGAAAAGACTGCAGTAGCGGCGGATGACATAATAGGTACCTGCCGAGCACAGACTCTTAAACCAATATATGTACCTACAGACTACAGTGTACATTTTTAAACAAACCGGCCAAGTGCGAGTTGGACTCGCGCAACGAGGGTTGGTTGAGAGCTGGAAGGATTTGGGTTAAAATAATTATTTGACCTCTAAATAGTGAAGACGGTGCTACAAATTTAGAATTAAAGAAGTTAAAAAAAATATACTTCATAGTTCATACTTTTTAAAATCAGTATGTTTTTCTTTTTCTCTGTTCTAATTTAAAGTTAATATAATAATAAATTTTGTTTTTGTCTAGGGGCTATACCCAACTATTCATTTGGAAAATTTTTAGACAATATGTGCAAAAACATTGAAAACTGTTATGGTTTAAGTGTCATGTTATAAACTCTTTTGCAAAAAAAACGGGCACTTAAGCAAAGAACTATTTTATAGTTACTATTAGTTTGTTTGACAATTTTAGGTATTGTTATCCTCAGAATTTTATAAATTAATTAGGAAGGAATAGTTTTCATCAGTTTTATCATAATGGGATTGAGGTCCGGACTTCTAGCTGGAAAGTCCAAACGACGAATTCCGACTTCTAGCATATACGCTTCCACATCGCCAGACCGGTGGGCGCAAGCGTTGTCGTCCATAAAAATTGAGTTTTCGCCAAGAGCGGCTAAAGCGGGTTGTGCATAAGGAAAACTCCGTACGATCCATAGAATTTATTCCTGCCCAAAACATAACAGAGCCCCCTCCATAAGGTGTGATTTCCTCAAAACATGCCTCTGCAAAGCGTTCTCCTCGTCTACGTAGCACTCGCCGACGTCGGTCATTGACTGCAACCTTCTTCAAGCAGCGCAATAATTTTGCTCGATTTTATCACTTTATCTACCATTTTCGAGATTGCTAAACAGCAATAACATTATTTTTAAATGTCAAGGACATCAGATAATTTAATAAAAATTGACAAAAAGTTAATTAGAGTCAATATTAACTATAGGGACTTTGCGCCACAAAATGTAGTTAAAAGTTGTTTTCTTTGAAAACCAGGCTCAGTCAAAAATTTGAATTTGGAATGTACTTTTATAAACATTATGGCACTTTTATAACTGGCCAGTAACATGTTCAAATGATTAAAACCTTTTTGGTATTTTATTTTTTTCAGCCAGGAAGAAAATCGAAACCGGCCGTTTTTTTGCAAATGAGTGTATTTGTTTTATCTACTCCCATGCTATAAATCCTCTATAACAGGTTCTGAAATAGTTAGCTTATTGCCAACATTAAAACACCCAATGTCCAAATAACCATAACATCATCCAAACGGGTGATGTTATGTTGTACTGAATTTCATAACAACACACCTTTGTTTTTGCTCGATCCCCTCTGCGCAAAGGGTTTAGTCAACAGACAGCCACATCTGCTCGATGCGTGATATCTGTATAAATTACAAAAAAAGAACATCTATACGAATTTCAAAATAAGAACATTGTCATACACGCGCGTTTCACTACCAGAACGCCGCACGCTGTAAAAAAAGTAGGTTATTAGAATTTTCCCCGCCATTTATTTTTCTTCGTTTATAGGGTTCCGTACCAAAATGGTAAAATGGAACCCTTATGGTGCGACTTTCTCCGTCTGTCTGTCTGTCTGTCTGTCTGTCTGTCCGTCCCACTCGATTATTTCAGTAACTACCGAAGCTATCGACATGAAATTTGGAATAGTTGTGTATATTAGCGGCCCAAAGACACTGGAATTAAAAAAAATTGGAAATTACCTATTTTTGTTCTTATTTAAAAAGGGGGGAAAATCGGAGGGTTGAAATTTAAAAGTGAGATAACTGTACTGTGTGGGGTATCATATGAAAGGGTTTACTTTGTACATTCTAAAACAGATTTTTAATTATTTTTAGTCATGATAGTTTTTGATTTATCGGGGAAAAAGTCTAAAAAAATACCGTTCCCCCCCCTTATCTCCGGAGTTTACCAATCGAAAAATCTGAAATAATTATGGTCAATAGGAATTTATGTATATTTTACAGGAAAACTATAGCCAATGCTCTAACTAGCATAGTTTTTTTGATATTAACAGTTAGTTAACAAAGTTAGTTTTGCGGTTCATTAACAAAGGTAATTATTACCGTTTTACATCTTTGGTCGTTACAGTTTTAGTCGTGTTACATATAATCCATCATCAGAATTGCTTAAAAAATACTTTTCAGTCATCATAAGCAATTGTGGCTAAGATTTTAAATGAAAATCCCTCATACTTATAGGGTTAAACGCAAGTTCTTCTAAGTACTCGTCGTCAAATAAACATATTGGTTTTTGCCTGATTGTTTTGCTTCAGTACCTACTTCTTGAGTACGGAACCCTCGGTGCGCGAGTCCGACTCGCACTTGGCCGGTTTTTTTATTGTTTTGTTAACACATTTAGGTTTGGGTAAAACAATTGCTAACTATTTACAACTTACTAATCCTGAGTTGTATACAGGACATTGCTTTAGCAGAACATCTGCCACAATATTAGTAGAAGCCGGAGGAGACGTAACAAGTTTAAAACGGCACGGCGGATGGAAGACATCTGCTGCAGAGGGCTACATTAATGACTCTATAACCAACAAAATCCACGTGTCATGGAGCATCTTTTATAAATTTTTCAATATCGTCAGACGATAAAACCTTTGATTCTCCTCACTCTTTAATGTTCCGGTATATAAAGCCTATGTCACTCTCGGTCCTCATCTATACCTATGCAAAAAATCACGTCGATCCGTTGCTCTGTTGCGGTGTTTATCTTTAAATGAATTATCAATTTACTCTTATCCATTGAGGAGTTCCTATGTGCTATTCCAGGCTATAATCTATCTCTGTGCCAAATTTCAGCCAGATCCGTTCAGCCGTTGGGGCGTGATTGAGTAACAAACATCCATACATCCATCAATACAGCCATCCAAACTTTCGCATTTATTGACCGAGCGAAGCGAAGGTCTCTGAGGCTACTTGAGTGAATTTGCACTTGTCCGTCCGTCCGTCCGTCCGTCTGTCAGAGCCTTATACCTTCTGAATTACTGAACGTAATTAGGTACTTCAAATTTAAATATACCTACTAGTGGTTCGCCCCGAACTAAGACCTCGCGGCGCCATCTATTGACATAAATGTGAAGTTCTGTTAAAAATACTGAAGCTCATTAAAAATTAAATAATTCCGTTTCCTTACAATATTTATCTAATTTTAGTATTTGTTGTTCAAGTACAGGATATAATTGAAATAATTGATCAAGTTTCAGGTTCATACTTTCAGAAAATTGAGAGTTCTGAGGTCATCTTTGGACGTTAGAAAATCATCACTTTGAAAGCCCCCCATTTCGTCAATTTTGGGGGAAAAATTAAAAAAAAATATTTTGGGACTCTATTCCTAATTATCTTTAAAATGATATACCGCAACCCTATGTAACTTTATAAAAAATATTTTACTTCGCATTCGCTTCTATGAGAGCCCCCCTGAAATAAAGATTTTTATTATTTTTTAAGCCATATTCGGCGGGAGGCCATTGGTTTACATATTATATCTAAAGCTGAAGTAATTGCGTTCAGTAATTCAGAAGTTATAATGCTCTGACGGACGGACGGACAAGTGCCAATTCACCCAAGTAGACTCAAAGACCTTCGCTTCGCTCGGTCAAATATGTAAACCGATGGCCTCCCGCCGAATATGGCTTAAAAAGTTATAAAAATAAAATCTTTATTTCAGGGGGGCTCTCATAGAAGCGAATGCGATGTGTATTATTTTTATAGCGTTACATAGGGATGTGGTATACCATTTTAAAGATAATTGACCGAGCGAAGCGAAGGTCTCTGAGTCTACTTGGGTGAATTGGCACTTGTCCGTCCGTCCGTCCGTCCGTCAGAGCATTATAACTTCTGAATTACTGAACGCAATTACTTCAGCTTTAGATATAATATGTAAATTGTTAAATTGTTTGTTAAATAATAGATCGCTGCTAAGCGATAAGGCCGCCTTTTTGTATTCTACTTCCTTCTGTGTATTTGTTAATTATTATTTTTCCTTTTTAATAATAATAATAATAATAATATTCTTTATTTAAAGGTAAAAACCCAGTACAATAATTACATATCAATTACAAAAAGACTTACAACTAAATATAAAATAAATAAAATTAAAATATAAAAGATTATGTATAAACGTCATAGTTACGTACAATCCATACGTAGTCATACACAAAATTGTTCTATTTTTTGTTCGCGTCCTGATGCACTGACAGCCAGTGCTTGAAGATGGAACAACTCAGATCCTCTGCCAACGTACTGAGGATCTCGTTGTCGGAAGCACGCAAACGACTCCAAACTTTTGTGTTGTGGTGTACAAATAAAGTGTAAAATAAATAAAAATAAATAAAATTTGTTTAATACCAGCAATATTTTCAATTTTGAGGTTATTTCGACTCAATCTGCTTGAAAAATAAATATCATCGTCAACAAGTTTCGCCGTAGTTCACCAAAAACATTACAGATGGCGTTATAAATATTAATTTACCGTACTTTCAATAGATGGCGTTGCGCGATTCGGAATACTCTCTCGGAATATTCGCACTCAGCGCTTAAAGCTGCTTTTATCTTATTTCTTAAGTTACGGAACCAGCGCTCAAGCGGTGGTATTGTTTATTATTTTAACCTGTAAGTTATAAGTCGGAAAAGAACGGTAATCAATTTAATACCCATTTATTTATTTTTTAATTAATTTGAAGTGTCCGTTGAAATCTAATATTTGGAATAGAGGTTAAAAAATAACCTAAGAATTACCTACTGTATATTTCAAAAGTATGTTATTCTTAGGCGAATTTGGACAATGTCCTTTCGGTAAGTATTCCAAATTTAAATCACATTCTCCCCCTAGAGGATGAATGAAATTCAGTACAATTTTCTTTCCCTGTTTTTAACAGATTAAAAATGACTATTGTTATGTTCGCTTTTTGTAGCATAGAATGTCACTTTTTTTGAGCAAGTGGTACGAAAAAAAACATACGCGCCGAATTGAGAACCTCCTCCTTTTTGGAAGTCGGTTAAAAACAAAGTCGGGTTTGTTCGAACACTTATAACTCTAGATCTAGAACGGCTGGACCGATTTTCATGGTTTTTGATTTGTTGTATTTATCTCCGTCCCGAATAGCAGAATAACTATTAAAAACATTGGAAAATTGACGAAAAAATAAAATAAAAATCATTTTCCCTTGATTTTCCCATACGATTTCGTAACGTGATTTTTGGCATAAGTATAGTTGAGGACGGAGAGTGACGGAGTTCCCGCGAGAATAAAAAAAACTTAAACCACGCGGATGAAGTCGCGGGCATCAGCTAGTAGGACAAAGTAGCCCGATGGCCAAAATTGGAACTAATTTATATATGCCTATGTTTTTTTTAAATTTTATTTTTCATTTCTACTAGCAATGCTGTCACTGGGTCAGATAAGTTTGTAGGGCTATAGTCCAATATTGTTTTGACATTTAAAGCCGATTGAGTGAAAGCCATTTAAGTTCTAATAGCCGAATCTGTATTGTATGCTTGGATGACAACTGAGTTACTGACTCTCTGATTTGGAATTATAATAATCCATAATCTAAGGACTTCAAGGTACGTGATGCTATCGTTGTAACTCCCTTTCGCCGATTGTAATCGCGGCATTCATTGATGTAGAATTTTAGTAGTAGTAGGTACTTATTCTATTTCAATGGCGGCATTGGTTTGTCTGTAATGTTACGTCCTTTAAGTTGTAATTATTCTACTATTTCATTCCACCGTTCATGGCAGTCGTGGCCGAGTGGTTAAGGCGTCTGACTCGAAATCAGATTCCCTCTGGGAGCGTAGGTTCGAATCCTACCGGCTGCGGATGTTTTGTATATACTTTTTTTTTAACTAGACGATGCCTGCGACTTCTGCGTGGATTTTCATTCAAGCGGAAATTACTTAATTTTCCGGGATAAAAAGTCGCCTATGTCATTCCCCGGGATATACCTGTACCTCCATCAAAATCGGTTGAATAGGTGGACCGTGAAAGCGCAGCAGACAGACACTATTGCGTTTGTAATATTTGTATGGAGGGACTAGATGATGCCCGCGACTTCGTTTACTTACTTTATTTTCCGGGATAAAAAGAAGCCTATGTCCTTCCCCGGGATACACTATCTCCGTACCAAAATTCATCAAAATCGGTTGAAAAGATGGGCCGTGAAAGCGCACGTAACAAACAGACACCCTTTCGCATTATTTCGCAGTATGGAAAAATAAAATTTTAGTTGCATAATGTGCCTGGCATAGTCGCCTAGGCTTTACAATACCGGGCCGACATATGCCGGGAGTGGAGCTTCGAATTCTGTTTAATTTAATACTGGTTTCAGATATTAAGCTGAAAAGAACAGATTCAACAACACCTTGATTCAAGATTCAATACATTGATCCTATATTCTTAGCAATGTACTCTGTGATTATTAGCCAACACATGAACAAGCCAAATCCAAGCGGTCCGCGACATTTCGCGCGAGGCGAGCGTCACCCCGCTACACCACCGCACTCGATGTGGACAGCGACATCTGGCGGATAGTACGCACACTTGATCGCGGCTGGCTCGCTCCGGCGTCGTCCTTGAGGTTAGAGAAAGAGTTGTCCACAACGTAGTTCTTTTCGTTGCCATATTTTCACTGCAAGCCAACGTCCGATGAATACGCCGGTTCTCGCCCGATCGCCGAAGCACAGTATTGGTATCACAGAGTACATTGAATATAGGGCTAATTGGTATCTATCTATACCAATACTGTGGCCGAAGTAATGCAACATCAGGCTAACGTTGGTCACGTGAAGGGTCAGCCTGTCTCGTCGTCGCGCACAATGCACCACATTGGTGGCGCCACAATAGCACACTGAATGGCTGATGAAAAAAAAATATTTTCTTTTTAATTTTAAATTGACTTAAATTGACGAAATGGGGGGCTTTCAAAGTGGAGATTTTCTAACGTCCAAAGTTGACCTCAGAACTCTCAATTTTCTGAAAGGCTGAGCCTGAAACTTGATCAATTATTTGAATATCCTGTACTTGAACAACAAATACTAAAATTAGATAAATATTATAAGGAAACGAAATTATTTAATTTTTATTGAGCTTCAGTATTTTTAACAGAACTTCACAATGATGTCAATAGATGGCGCTAATGTTAAAAGTTAAATATTACAAAATATAAAACTGTAATAATGGATATCGCGAGGTCTCAGTTCGGGGCGAACCAAGTATATATTAAGTATAATATTTAACTTTTAACATTAGCGCCATCATGATAATAGTGTCAATACAGAAAAATTCAGCTTACTAAATGTGTAACAAAACCAACCGTGTTATCTAAATGTTTAGAGTATATCGATAATTAATTATCGACAAATAATTATTACCCATCCCTATATCCATAGAAAAAATAAATACAGTATCCCTCCCCATCCCTTGAGCAGACCAATCGAGCTGCGCCCGCTTACCTCAGTCAGTTGGCATTACGAATGAATAGTCGCGTCTATTGGATAAAAGGTTGATGGACGTGACGACCATTTTTTGTTTAAAGAAAATAGGTATATAAAAATTTGAGCAAACAGCGTATCGCCTCCGTGGCGCAATTGGCTAGCGCGTTCGGCTGTTAACCGAAAGGTTGGTGGTTCGAGCCCACCCGGGGGCGGGCTAGTATTTTTTTTATTTTAAATAAAAATTACGTTAACTTTATTTTTTTCCATATTAACTTTAAGCCTAAGATAAGCCTGTGTCGTCGTTCTACCTTCACCGAGCTGGTTAATGGATGAAACCTACTTTTTATTTTTAGTGTACAGTCACAGAATAATAACTAGTACTAGTAATACTAAAATTAGATAAATATTGTGAGGAAACTGAATTATGTAATTTTTAATGAGCGTCAGTATTTTTAACAGAACTTCACATTTATGTCAATAGATGGCGCCGCGAGGTCTCAGTTCGGGGCGAACCACTAGTAATGCTCTGACTGACGGACGGACGGACAAGTGCCAATTCACTCAAGTAGACTCAGAGACCTTCGCTTCGCTCGGTCAATAATACTAAAAATAATTTTATTTAGTAGATAAAATAAAATAAAAACTCTATAACGTAATGAAAAAGTCGCAGTTTGATTATAGGTGTCATTAAGTGCCTAATTGCGGTGAAATTAGAGCCACTTTATGAGCAAGTATATTGAAATAGTAAATTATACACCAAGGGGATAAAGCACTGTTTTATGTCACGGGCGCTACATTGAATCCTGAACGTAACGAAGGACTCCAAATTTAACTCCCGAGCGCAGCGAGGGTGTTATAAGTTAATTCCCGACCAAAGGGAGGGAATTAAGATTGAGTCCTGAGTGCAGTGAGGGATTCAAGCGCCCAAGAAAAAAACTGCTTTATCCCGGTGGTGTATACTCTACTTTATACTTCTACCATAACAGTAAAACAAACTGTAACGGTTAGATATTTATTGCAAATCATAGTAAGTAGGATACATAGGTCTTAAAAAAATAATAAAAAGAAAAGACAAATTAAAAGTGAATGTTCACGTTCGATAGAGTCACATTTGTCCATTTGTCATTTTGCTTTTCATGCTGCCAGTGTCTATGCAGGTACACATACTCCTTGGTTTAAAAACTTCAATGTCAAATGGTACGATCGTTTGGTCGACCAGTCTGGAGCCTAGACTCTGTTGTGCATATTTACAGTATGGGGTTGGTCAACTAGTTGGGCGATCGATCGACTAGATTACGGCCCTAGGGCATTAAGACTGCCTTTAGACCCGCAAAAGTATGATTAAAACAGTAGTAAAGGTATGGTAGAAGTATAAAATATTTTTTACTAGCTGATGCCTGCGTCTTCGTCCGCGCGTCGTAACTAACTAATTTTTCCATATTTACTCAACATTACCTACGTTTAAACCGTTCCCTGGACTACGACAAATATTTCAAAACCAAAATCAGCTAAACCCATTCAAAAAATTCGTTCCGGGGTGACTACACGCTGGCCGTTCTCCCGAATTTTTACGATTGTTTTGGTTAAATTATATACTACAGAGACGGACCCTATTTCTTGCTAAAATAACATAAGTCAAGAACAGTGTTTCAGGTATTTTCATTATTGACCGAGCGAAGCGAAGGTCTCTGAGTTTACTTGGGTGAATTGGCACTTGTCCGTCCCTCCGTCCGTCCGTCCGTCCGTCTGTCCGTCTGTCCGTCTGTCAGAGCATTATAACTTCTGAATTACTGAACGTACCTAATTACTTCAGCTTTAAATATAATATGTAAACCAATGGCCTCCCGCCGAATATGGCTTAAAAAATAATAAAAATCTTTATTTCAGGGGGCTCTCATAGAAGCGAATGCAAAATAAAATATTTTTTATAAAGTTACATAGAGTTGCGGTATATCATTTTAAAGACAATTAGGAATAGAGTCTAAAAATATTTTTTTTAAAATTTTTCCCCCAAAATTGACGAAATGGGGGGCTTTCAAAGTGGAGATTTTCTAACCGGGATAAAAAGTAGCCTATGTCACTCTGCAGTTCCTCAATTATACCCATGTAAAAAATCACATCGATCCGTTGCGCCGTTGAAGCGTGATTGAAGGACAAACCAACGAACACACTGACTTTCGCATTTATAATATTAGTATGGATAAACTGATTTAAATTTTTTACCACACAAATCATTGAAATAGAATGAGTACTAAAATTCTACATCAATGACACAAATACTAAATTAAGCATAAAAAAGTCCTTGAAAATTCATTTGATTGAGCATGCACAGTTTTTATTGATTCCTGAAAAATTCTAATAGAATCTTTACGAGGTTTTTGAAATGACCGATTTAATTTAGACAAGTATTTCAATCGTGTCAGTATCTCCCGTATGGTCTAGTGGCTAGGATACCTGGCTTTCACCCAGGAGGCTCGGGTTCGATTCCCGGTACGGGAAACCACTTTTTGGATTTATAACATTTTCTGTTTTACTCTCGAAATTATTATTAAGACGTGTGTGTGCAGCAGCTTAGTTTGTGAAACAAGTCATGTCCACCTTTAATATTCCTCGATACCTAATAGTAGATTAGTAGCCAAGGGCTGTAAGGCATCAATTGCAGCCCGAGATATTTAGGCGCACGAGCGCAGCGAGGGCGCTTATAGATCGAGGGTGCAATTGATGCTTACACCCGAGCTAACTCCTCTGCTTTACATCTCGATTGTGAGGTAAGTAGAAAAAAACCGGCATTACAAGAATTATGCATTATTTTTCATCTTTTTTTTTAAAATTTTTTTCAAGAACGATATTGAGCTTCGCCGTTCGATATTTAAAATTGATGACTATTATACTCATACGAAGATAAGGCTGAATAGCGAAGCGACCTCTTTTGTCATTGGGCTAAATGCATGTCAGTATGATGGATGTACGCGAACTTTTTGAAAGAGTGAAGTGTTTTTTTTAATAACTTACCGCCCTAGGGCTTTTCTAGCTACATTATTACCCTAGAGCGCTAATTAATCACCTACAAGGCCCATTTGGGGGTACTTACCGAATATGAGAGATGTAAATTACAATAACATCTCCATCACTAGTTTTGTATCGAGTATCGACGACAAAATCTGAATTCTGCTATATCTATGATAACTGTACAGCTGTACTATTGTCTATTACCTATTCTTTGGTATTTAGTAGCGACCAAAATTCAAAATGGATCAGCGAGATGGCGAAGGCTATCATTTTTGATATTATAAGTCTTGGAGATTACGGTGGCACTTGGCGGGCCAGGTTTGTCGTAGAGGCGATGGATGACCATTGAAACCCAAAGTCCTTGAAAGGCGCACGAGTATTATAATTTTAAAAAAATCGCATTTCGATGGGCCGACGGATGTAATGACCAAAGTGAGGAGGCTGGATGTGGCTAGTTGATGACATCCGGTTTTAACATTAATTAGTAACACGTAAATTAGAATATAATATAAAACTAAAAAGAGTTTGTCAGAAGTGGGATTCGAACCCACGCCCTCAGAGAGGACCAGAACAGCTCGGACCTACCTAGTAGGCAAGGAAACCTTGAGTCTGGCGCCTTAGACCGCTCGGCCATCCTGACAGATGATTACAGGGTCGAAATTATCGTATGAGCATATCGTGTGGCAAACACATAAAATATTAAAACACGTTTACCATTTTCGAGGTAGCGACTAACGACAATTTTAAAAATTTATAAAAGATTTATTAGAATTCACAATAATTTCAGCTTGAATTTATTATTACAACTGTAATTAGTTATTTTAGTTTTCTAGGCACTACTACTACCATCTACTGAGATACGATATAATTATTACGAATCGTTATTTTAGCGAAATTATCGTATGGGCTTGCCAGTTGCCACACTTATATAAAAATATTTACTATTTCAATGTAGCGACTAACGATTGATTTCAATTTTATTTAAGATTCATTCAAATTCACTTAGCTTGAATATTTATTACAATTGAAATTAGTTTATTTCGTTTTCTAGGCACTACTAATGCCATCTACTGAGACACGATATTATTATAACTAATCATTATTTTAGCAAATAGTACACCAACTGGTGTGTAGATGTCGCTAGGCGAGTTCTATCTGTAGTTTTCTCAATAAATCACTTCTTACATATTATTTTATTTATGCTATTACCCTGATAATATATTGGACACCTAGTGAAAACAAATTGCAAACTTGTAATTTTTCATTGCAAGTAGACTGCCACAGACCTGCGAAAAACTCATTATAATTATTTAGAGGTCAAATTGACAGCTTGACAATTCGTCAGTCCCATGGAACTAAACTACGTACATGGAACTAATAAGTACTACGTGGTACTTATTAGTTCCATGACTACTTACAACCAATGACTTTGTTTCCTTTCATTGCGTACAACAGTACTTATTAGTACCATGGTCACTGGTCAGTCCAGACACAAGTACATTAAACTTGCCTAGCCTATACGTCAGTCGATAACCGTCAATCGTGTTGTCAATGTCAAAGCGCATTAGTTTACAAACAAATTGTTGCGATTGTGCTGGTGTGGCACTAATAAAGGCCATAGAACAAAATAAGAAGAAGAAGAAATTGTTGCGAAAATTCCTCAGGAAAATTCATATAAATGGATGTTGAAGTGAAAATCAGGGAAGACATGAAAAAGCTCGGCTGCAAATGCGAAAGGAAGATATCCCTTGCCTACTTTCTGTATATATACTTAGTGGATCAGAAACTTATGTACGACACGGAATATTGCTACAATAAAGACGTCGACACGCTGTATGTGGTCGCTAAGCCGAATAAAAACGAGAAGTTAAACATATACGTGCCCGTTCCGACTAACCAAGACGTTAGTATGGACTATATTAATGTTTTGCAAGAGAATTTGTGTACGGTGGAAACGGGACCTAGTATAAACTTGGCGTTCATCGAGAGTGACTTCACAACAGTTATTTACACGTTCACTAAAGGGCTCGCTGAGCGACAGAACGCGGAGAAATGTTCCTTCTTGAGGCAGAAGGAGGAACGGCGAAGTTTCATCAACAACGAGCTGAAGAAGAACAAAAGTGCAATACTGAATGAGGCACTCAACGGTGGCGCTGTCGACGACGATGATTGTCAAGTGTTGGAGTGATTTCTTTTTTTTTTATTCCACTACTGGTTATCATCTTTGACTGCAGCTGATATTGTAGTCAAGGGCTACTAGGGTCTCAGCTGATGGTAAGATAAGATGAAGTCTAGACGGTAGCAGGCTAACCTGTTAGGGGTATATCAGTTATTAAACCCATAACCCTAATCGGTTTCTACAGTTTCTACATGGCATCATGCTGGAACACTAAATCCAAATTGGGCATAATGTAGTCTTTACCCCAGAAAATTTAGGAGTTCACGCAGGAATCAAAAAAACTCAATCGACGCGGGCATCATCTAGCTAGTACTTAATAATTTTTTACAATAACTATAAGTAATATATTATATATACTTTAAGTAATATATTACATATAGTTATTGTAAAAATATAAGGATAAGTTTCATAAACATTTACCAGCAACTATGTAATTTCACCAATAGACCTAGACCTAATTCTACCTTTTTGTTCAGTAGTTCCTATCTACCTTGGGATATATAAACATTTGATATCTGATTGTATGATATGACTGATTGTATCATTGTATGATCATGATATTACTTAATTAGTAATGAAACAATATGTGCTTAACAGAAATAGGATTCTTCGATCATTTGGGAAAGCTGTGATTGTATCAGTGTATTGCTGTGCTGTATTATATAAGAATAAACAGATTACTCGCATGTAGTTGAAGAGCCCATTTAGTAACTGTTGTTAATTTTAGTTCAGTATGCTAATAGAAATACACCAATTTTTATTTATTCTGTACTGTATGTAGCTATAGATTTAAAAGTGTGATCAATAATATTGTTTTTGTATTTTTTTATTTTTCATAAGCATATTTTTTCATTTCATTTTGTTTTTTTTTATATTTTTTTATATTATTATTCTGTTAATCTGTACCAACTGATGCCCGCGACTTTGTCCGCGTGGATCGACGTTATTGGTTCCCGCGGGATCTCTTCAATTTTCCGGGATAAAAAGTAGGCTATGTAATTCCAGACTATAATCTATCTCTATGCCAAATTTCATCCAGATCCGTTCAGCCATTCTGGAGTGATTGTGAGTGTGATTGTTGGTTGAGTAAGAAACATTCTTACATACAAACTTTCGCGTTTATAATATTGGTAAGGATTTACTTTTTAACCTTCTTGTACAATCCATACTTTACTAATATTATAAATCCGAAAGTCTGTCTGTCTGCTACACTTTAACGGCCCATCTTTTCAACCGATTTTGATGAAATTTGGTATAGAGGTAGGTTACATCTGGGGGAAGGACATAAGCCGGAAAATTAAGGAGTTCCCTGGGAATCTATAAAACTTAAATAACGTCGCGTGTACGAAGTTGCGGGAAACATCTAGTCTGATAGAGGTAAATCTATCATAAATAATATGCGTGCAAATTTTAAAGATGCTTGTAATTAACAGTTTTTGTATTGAAAATATGTCTTTATACTTCTACCATACCTTTACTACTGTTTTAATCATACTTTTGCGGGTCTAAAGTCAGTTTTCATGCCCTAGGGCCGTAATCTAGTCGATCGATCTCCCAACTAGTTGACCAACCCCATACTGTAAATATGCACAAAAGAGTCTAGGCTCCAGACTGGTCGACCAAACGATCGTACCATTTGACATAAGTTTTTAAACCAAGGAGTATGTGTACCTGCATAAACACTGGCAGCATGAAAAGCAAAATGACAAATGGACAAATGTGACTCTATCGAACGTGAACATTCACTTTTAATTTGTCTTTTATTTTTATTATTTACTAGACCTATGTATCCTACTTACTATGATTTGCAATAAATATCTAACCGTTACAGTTTGTTTTACTGTTATGGTAGAAGTATAAAGTAGAGTATACACCACCGGGATAAAGCAGTTTTTTTCTTGGGCGCTTGAATCCCTCACTGCACTCAGGACTCAATCTTAATTCCCTCCCTTTGGTCGGGAATTAACTTATAACACCCTCGCTGCGCTCGGGAGTTAAATTTGGAGTCCTTCGTTACGTTCAGGATTCAATGTAGCGCCCGTGACATAAAACAGTGCTTTATCCCCTTGGTGTATAAACTACTATATGTTTTGTCTTATTAATAAACCAATATCAGCAAAGTTGTCAAGTTAGTAGGTACCACCTATGTCTCAAGAACATGTTGTTAGCTGATGTCAGTTTAAGCTCTGTGAACTCATTTAGCACCAATTTACTGTGGGATATTTTATAAATTGTGTAAAATGTAAATAAATAAAGGGTAAATGAAACGCAGCCGTTTTTATTAATTTGACACTTTATTTTAAGTTACCCATCAGACATGGTACACATATGCACTTCATATTACATTGAATTTTAAGTTTACACTTTGGGTGGGCGGTACGATGCTACTGTTATATTAACTAAACCTTTTTACTCCATTCATATACCCAGCGGTTGTAATTATCTTTACTGCTTGTGGTAGTATTTGTGAACGATTAGTACCTAGATTCTTTGCCAATTGCCAGGTTTCGATTTATTTTTATTTATCTAGATTCCCACAAACATGTCTGACCCGGTGGCCATAATTGGAACAAATTTTATGCATGTTTAGTTTTTGTTTTTATTTTATTTTTCATATACCTACCTATATACTAGCGACGCGACGCTGCCATCGGGTTAGTTAAGTTTGTCGGACTACACAAAATGTTAAACCTTACCGATTCAGAATGGTTGTCTCCCAATTCTCTCAATTTAAATGTGGATGTTACTTTTGCCATTCAATTAAAATCTTTATTTTCCATTAACATAGGTGCTATAATCTGCTTATGCCTTTGCAAACAACTGGGTATATAATATCTTCAAATTTCACTAAAATATTTGAAGATTCCCTTGCAAAGAAGATTATTACAATAATAATAATTATGTATTGTATAATGAATACAGAAAAAAATGCTTATTTCCATATGGAATAAAGATATTTTCAGTCGATATATTTTTACAAAAAGTATAAAAAATCCTACAACTTAAACCTAAACCCTAATTCTTTTTAATTGCATTGCATAGGTACATGTAACTTCATTAAAGAAGAACTACTAATGAACTTAAAAATATTCTAAGGGTCAAGGCACACTGAAGTCGCAAGTTCACTGTGTGCCTTAACTCTAAGGCGCCATGCGCACTATGCAAACACTGCATTATGTGTGTATGTACTAACTACCCTAAATGCATATAAAATAATCCAAAAGTAAATACACTACCTACACATAAACATCAAATTGTTTAATACAGTTAAGTTTTCCACATCGTATAATACAAAATATTGTAACTTTTGAGTATTGTACAAAACCGTTTAATGAAGTTTATTGTAAATCAAATTAAGAACTCTGAAAATACCTAATATTTACACGAAATTACAGTTCTAAGGTGACGAATGCAATAAATATAAAAAAATACGCATAATATGCTGATTGCACATTACGACACTCGCCGCAAACAACATGCATTTCACCGTCTTCGTACTGACAATTCAAATGACGTCATCGGTTGCATTAAAACGCAGATGACGTCATGAGCACGTGCCGCTTTTCAAGTGCGGCTGATATTATGATATGTGCGATCAGTTTTACCCAATTACCATAGTTACAACCTTCACTAACACTGGGGAATTGTCCTTTCAAACAGTCGTTACTTTAACCACTAATGATTTTGAACACATTTAAAGCACCATATTCAGTTCATTTTACTTATAACAAATTCTTATTGGTTTTAATGCATTTGCCTCTAAAACAAATTTCAGTTTCATGCGAGACTTCGGTAGACATGGACGTGCTGACAACGTTCGCTGGATCCATATAACTGGATATCGATGAACTCTCTACTTGTACACTGGATTGTTCTGTGAGTGCACTTCCCTTATTATTCTGCTGTAGTGTTTCTGTCGTGCTTTCGTTGTTATCATTAACAGTTTCTGCGGTCATTTCTTCTGGAACGTAGGCACTTTCAGTCGTAATCTTTACTTTGATTGCCTCTGTGTCAATTTGAACAGTGCTATCTTTTGGCAGCTCCGTCGTTGTTCTGATTCCTTTTCCAGATGTCGTTGTAATATTTTTAATATCTGATTCCCCAGGAGATGTTACTCCAAAAAAATAATCCATAAAACTGAAGCCATCAGATCTATCAACAGTTACTCTAGTGGCCGGCTCTGTAGGTTCGCTATAGTAAGAGGTGTCATCGAACGTAGGGTCCGGAGATCCTGTTCCTAAGTCTAACTCTCCTGGATTGATTTTGTCTGTAGTCGTAGCTATTTCAGTCTTTGCGGTTGAAACGGCGTTTTCTTTCAGAACTTCCGTATTGCTCTCGATATTGCCAGTAGTAGTTATTTTAGGTATATCTATATTTGTGATTGCATCTAGGGCGTCTTCGTGTGTCTCAAAGAAATTCTTAAGGAACTGGTAGTTAGGTTTGTAAGTTGTTACCGCAACCTTGCCTTTACCTGACTTTTCTAAAGAGTTCTTAGACACATACTGGCCTAGACGGTTAACAACGTGGGGATAATATTGCGATTCTGCTGCATCGATTCCTTCAGTCACAGGACGAACTTTCACTTTTTTCCAGAACCCACGACGACGATTCGTTTGGCTTGGTACCTCCTGAAAACAAAAAATAATAAAGTTCATAAACAAATTATGATACAAGATAATTTTGTTAATCGTGTATGTTAGGTATTGGTGATCAAAAATATGATCTTACCTCAGTGACAGTGGCAGGTGTCGCATCATCCGGTGCTGGGGTTGTCGTTTCTTCTTGAATCGAAGTCGTTGATTTCAGAGAATAATTTTCTCCCGAAGAAATAATTCTCTCTGGTGGAATCTCGCCTATTTCACCGCCCTTATGTTTCATAACGTTGCTCGTATATTCATTTTCGTCTTGTTCTTCTAAACTTTTCATAACTTCTTCCAACATGGTTTCGAATGTTGACATGGTGTCAGCAGAATCGCTCTTAGTTACTTTGCTTTGTTCTACCAAAGCTTCGAGTGTAGGTGGTATGTCTGGCATTTTTTTATTAATGCGATTGTTATATGCGGGTGTTACAGAAATAAGGATATCTTCATATTCATTTTTTGCTGTTATTATATCGAGTTCATCTTTAGATTTTCCATCGCTCGCTGTAGAATCTTTAGTCTCATCGGCTATATTGTTGGGGTTGTAAGGCTTAAAGGAATCTGTAGAAATTTTAGATGACCAGTGGTCAGTTTCCGGAGCCGCATATTTGGGTCTGTTGATTGAGTAGTTAGAATCTTGATCTTCAGGTACTTGATCTTCTGTTTCTGGTTTTTTATTGTACCTTTCGGAAAGTCGTGGTCTGTGGCTGTATCTATTATGTACATTGTTTTTCAAAGCTGTGGATGTTGTATCTGTTTGCACTTCAGGTTTATCGGTAGGTTTCTCTGTCGGGCGTCTTCCTCGGTAACGATTTTTGGCTTCATAAGGTCTTCTGGCTATTGTTGCTTCCGTAGAAGTGGTCGCATAACTGGGCCGCCGACGTCTAAATTGACCACGCTTTGTTGTTGTTTCTGTAGTAGTTGACGGGGCAGACGATTCAGTTGATGGTTCTGGTTTGTAAATTGGCTGCCTGTAGTCTTGGAATCCTGGTCGAACATGGACTTGCTTGGTCTTTAAATCGGCTTGAATTTCCTCGATTCTCATTGTTGTCCGCCGCTTATCAAAGGCTGGTCGATATGTTATTGGTTGAACAGGTCTTCTTCTGTCAGTCCGTAATGATTCGCTTAAAGAAGTTTGATGATACTGCCTAACAACTCCTGGACGCACTCTAACCCTGTTATACGATGGCGTTGTTTCTACAATATTTTCTTCTTGTTCTTGACTTAATTCCTGGCTTACAATTTTAGGCCCTAGCTCTGGTGCACTTTTTGTCTCTTCTTGTCTGTTATATTGATATTCATCATTGTTGGAGTACACGGGAATATTTGTTCCGGATTCAGAGCTTGATGCTTGTGTAGTGTTTAATATATTGTCTTGATTTTCCGGGTTCTGTTCAGGTGACGTCTGTGAAAAATAACCTGTTATTTTTTCTTTTCCTTCTTCATAAGTTTGTGCAGTATCCTGTGAGACCACACTGCTCTTTTGTTGATAGGCATAATCTGCATCTTGATCGGTTAATTTGGGTACATGTGGAGCGTCAGTTACAGAATGTATTGCGTTAGTGTACTCCTGTGGTAGGTCCTCCAATTCTGAGTTAACAGGCGCAGTTATAGAAAGTTTGTCATTACTATAGGCATCTTCTGTATCTTCAGCTTTGGCAGGCTTTTCGTTATTTGATGAAACGATACTCGGTTCAGTTATTGCTTCAATATCTACGGTACTAGTCCGTTCCATTAATGTGACAGGATAATTTTGATGAAGTACGTCGCGTTGGTAGGCTAAGTCGTTTTCTTTTTTGCTGGGTTTATTCCTTTTTGTGTAATTTTCATCAGAGTCGGGTACTTTGTAATGGACACGTCCTCTGGTCCTGGTCCTTGAGGTTGTAGTAGTACTTTCGCTAGCATCAACAGGTTTTCTGGTGGGTGCTTCAGTGGTTATTTGGTTCGATTCGAATCTAGATCTTGTAGGTAACGGCTTCCTGTCTCTTAAGGGTCTACGTGTGATTGTGGCACGCGTAGAATATTCCTGAGATTCTGATTTCGCTGTTGGATATCGAGGACGGCCACGTGTTCTGATGGGTGACCTCCTAGTTGATGTAGTGGTGCTACTTGTAGACGATACTATTTCTTGTGAATTAAATGTGTTGTATTGATTGTATTCAGAGGATAATTTTATTACTTGGTTATCGCCTGCTGATGTTTCGGGAAGAGCGTTTTCGGCCGTGTGGTTTTCAGATATGTTGGATTGTGTTTGTAGGCCACTATATTCTTGTGTTGGGTTTACTATAGTTCTAGTTCCATCATCAGAGTCAACTGGATGGTTGGAGTTGTGATAATCAGTTTGGGGGTTGCCAGCAGGTTTAGTATAGTAATCATTGTTGTTAGACACTGGATATCTAGAATTTTGAATTTCAGATTCATGGTGGATTTCAGGGGTATAATTTTGCAGATAATTGGGTGACACCTGCTGAGGCTTTGGTTCTTCTTTAGGCTGTTCTGATTCCACTTCTTTCTTTGGTGGTGCCGTCGTTGAGTTTATTGAAATTGATGGCGGGGAGATTGTTAGTTTTGGACCAGCATTTCCATACACTTCCTTGTATTCGTCAAAGAAGTTTTGATATTGATCTATAGGTGTACTAAAATGGAATGCTTGATTGATAGAGTACGGGTTGTGCGTCTCAAGTAAATGACTCGGGTATGTTGAAGATTTGGATGATGTTGTGACCGTTGTTCTAGGAGTAGTAGTTGTTTCAGGTTTAAAAACATTATCTATTTTAGTGGGCTCTGATATTCTGTAATTCGTTTCTTGTGGGAAGTTAACAAATTGCGACGGGTTATATTGATTTCCAACATTGTTCAAGAAGTAGGAACCAGTTTTATATGGTGATGGTGTTGATTGAGTAGTAGGAAGATTTGATTCTATTTCCTTTAATGGTCGTAAAGTACTGACTGCTTGTGGTTCTATTGAATAATAGCTTTGTTCGTAGTTTGCAGCGTTTACTTGTGGAGAGGAAGTACTATAATAACTTATGACTGGTTTCGGAGTGACTGGTTTTTGTTCTTGTTTATATTGGGGTCTTGAATAGAGGTTCGAGTAAGTCTCGACGACAGGTGGTTTATTTGCGGGTGGAGTATCTTTTATTAGCGAGTTTATAACGACTGATCCAACATGTGGAGATGGGAAAGGAATCTTCGCAAACCCTTGAGGAGTGTTATAGCTCAAGGGCGCTACAAAAAATGGTAAATGCCTCAACTTTTTATCAATATTTTCAATGTTGGACAAATATGGTAGCTCAAATTTAACATAATTTTCTGGTGGTGCCAGAGATGAAGGACCGATAAACACTTTCGGTGCATTCAAAGGGTTTACGGAATCTAGTACTGCTACAGTGTTGGCATTTTTCAAAGAGTACAAAACATCGCCAACTTTGATTTGGTCATCGCTTTTAGCATCACGCGTTGAGAAAATCGCCAAAGGAGGTTGATGCGGCTTTAACTTTTTTGGTTTGGCTGTCGTTGTCGGTGCTGTCGTGGGGTAGGGTGTTATTATAGATGAGAACTTTGGACTGTGATCTACGTCACGAAATCGACCATTAAAGTTCGTTAAAAACTCTTGGGAATTGAATGTATCCATCGGTTGAGTTAACGGTGACTGAAGTTCCGCTGCGAGATTCTGCATTAGAGGACTCTGTCTCTGATTGTAAAGTTCCGTGTTCACGAGCTGCGCTGATGTTAATGGACTCCTGAAATTAAATTGTCCTCTGTTTAATGATTCCAAAGGCACATACAATAGTTGTACTTCTTCTCTTTCCACTTTCGTCTTCGGAGCGCCAAACGTATCCTTAGGTTTATCGGCGAGTTCAAACTTTAATTTTTGTAAAGATTGCGGCTTTTTAGCAAATAGCGAATTGCTATTGTTTTCTGCGCGATACCCATCCACAAATTTAGGCGTTTCATAATTATTCTTTACTGATTCAGTCAGAAAAGCCTTTCCTGGAGTTGGTAAAGGCGGATTCTGTTTGGGAGGAGAGTTTTCAAATTTAACCTGATTAGAATGGATTTGGGGTCTCGATTTTATTTGTGGTATATTGTCAAAACTCAACTGCGGTGCAACGAAGCCTTGACTGAGCGGAAAATTTGGTTGGGATAAACCGAATCTTATTCCTTGATTGAATCCTTGTTCCGAGATATAGTTCTGGGGGGCAGAAGGCACTGACTGAAGGTACAACTGCCGGTTCGACGGAGAATTATAAAATCCCCTCGATGGGAATGTGTCTTGGTCGAATCCAGTCGGTTTCACGAATCCCTGGAAGGGTTCTGACATTATTCTTGGCTCTGCTACAGCTTGTCTTCTAATCTGAGGCGTCTCTCTCTCAACTGGTCCCGATAAGGGCACCCAGTCGCTGATGTCTGATGTGTATGAGCTGATCTGACGAGACCATCTTGACTGTGCATTCTCCGCTGAGGAAACAGCCAGGAGAGCCATCAAAACAAGCACCTTCAGCGCCATCTGAAAACAACAGAGATACAGACCTTTAACAAACAGGTTTTAAGAGCTTAAGATGTATGTAGAACGTAGGTAAGGAACTTAACATATATAAGGTAAGTAAGTACCAATTATGTATGAAGATTCTCACGTTGACGTAATGTTCGCTTGGTATTGTAATGTTCTGTTGTGCATCCGCGTACCTGATGCCCTTATTATCTGATTGGAATAGCGATTGGTGACAGCTTAATACCGTCGTTGAAAATAACTTCCTATGAGGGAACGTGCTGTGGAATCATACAACTTTCTCGCACGCTGTTCGCTATGAAGCCTGTCCACTGGTATTGTTTGAATTGTACTATTTTCTTTTATGATTTTTTCTCCTACCGAATTAGCCGACGAAGTCAATGACACCATCGATGGTTATGGTGAACGTTCAATTTCACCATTAAAATGATATAGTGAGTGGCATAAAGGTTCCAAGTCTGGGGAAACGAAACAATGTAAAAGAATCGATGCGAAAGTGCAATAGACCGATCAATGCAATAATCGCAAATCTACAACAATTACAAGTCGTTTCATGGTATTGGACATAAGTGGCATAAGATTGTGAGGATCTTTAGTTAGTTGAAGATGTAGAACGAGAAGATGACGATACAAATGTTTTTAAAATAACTGGAGCAGAATCTTTAGGTACCTACCTACTGTAGCTTTTAAAGTTGCTCAACTGTATTGTTTTTGGATAGAATGACTATTGTGTGGTGACCTTGCTCTCCTGCAGATGTCCGGGGTACGGGATCGCCTCTCGCTTATTTACATTGAATACGGAATGGTTTGTTATCTTGATCCTGCTATCTACCACAGACCTTGGTCTTTGTGTAAACAAAGATCGCACTTTGAACGTCTTGCAATGGACAAACCGATGGATGGATCTTTAATTTTCTATTAGAGGTAGGTAGGTAGTAGGTAGTGATATTTATTATTTATTTTTCCACTACAAGCTAGCCCTTGACTGCGATCTCACCTGATGGTAAGTGATGATGCAGTCTAAGATGGTAGCGGCCTAACGTGTTAGGGGCATGGCAGTTATATAGTAGTACCCTATATATACCCTAGTAGGTACCCTATACTTAGGTTTTGATAGGACACCCCTTTCCACTTTTTTATTAAAAAAAATCATGAATAACTGAAAACCAATTTAAAAAAACCGGCCAAGTACGAGTCGGACTCGCGCACCGAGGGTTCCGTACAAACCTGTAGGTATAAAAGTTATGGTATTTTTATTGCTAAATGAAATCCATAACATTAGTAAGTTCAAAATTATTAAAAATATTTTTATTATATGATGTAGGTAGCTGAAAAACATTAACTAATTATGCTTTTCGCAATTTTTACTTTATCTGTGCTATAAGACGTTGCTTCGTACCAAATTTCAAGATTCTGAGTTCACGATAAGTATCTGAGATCACGTAGGTTTTGATTCCCTTCCGAGTGTCTAAAATTTGTAGCATAAACGGCTGTATCTTTTGATTGCGTTGGCTTAGAAGTTTGATTTTTTCACAGCTCTAAGGGACAGTAGACCTGAGTATTTGATATGAATTTCAGCTTGATACCTCCATGCGTTCCTGAGAAAAAGGGTCTTGACACACAGACGGACGGACAACAAAGTGATCCTATAAGGTTTCCGTTTTTTCCTTTTGAGGTACGGAACCCTAAAAATGTGATTTTCGTGCGGGGGGGTTAGAATCAGCTACAATTTTGCTTGACCAGCTCCCCGCGTTTTAGCGTGCCAAAAAGAACTGTGTTCTATTAAATACCTAAGTACGTTTTGAAAGGCTGTATATCTTTATAATGGCGTCAACGGGTTCATTATTTTTATAAGTACCTTATAGGCTTTATAACAATCAATAGGCGAATTGTATAAAGTGAAAGTCCAATCGCAATAGGCTTTACAGAATCGCAGTACAGTGGTACAGTACTACAGTGACGTCAGCGGGCAATCTGCGCTTTTCTGCGAAGGTGAAAACGCAATTATAACACTTTCGCTGCCGCCGGATAGATCTTTACGGACGAATATCCGTTATTATGCACAGCCTCTGCGGCTGGCGCAACTGCTGTCACCTTCTGTATTATATTATATTCAAATAATTAATTAAACCTGTATAAGTTAGTGAATTATTTCGTTCTATCTCAATTACTGTTTATTATTTATTAATTTCACGTTTTCTATTATATATATATATTTTTTTTTTTTTTTTGTTGGGCGTGTATTTTTGGTTTAAGTTTTATATCTTTTTTTGTTTTTATAAGTTAGTTGTGTAATATGTATAATATAACTAGTCTAAATATAAGGCAAAGGGCGCAGCGCAATTTTTTGTACAATCAAATAGAACCGGAGCAAACCGAAAACCAGCGCTGAGCATTGTTATCAATGCTCAGTAATGCTGAGTTTGCTTCCCATTGTATATTGTTAGATTTTATATATTTATTTATTTGTTTTCTTTTAGGATTTAGTTGATAAGTGTTTAAATGTGTAAATTCTAGCAATAAGATACAATAAAGCTTTTATTTATTATTATTATTATTATTATTTATTATCTTACCATAAAATGCTGTAGGTATGTACCTATATATTTTGTATGGAAGCGAAAACTTTCCGCCATCGGTTGTCTATCTAGTAGGTACCAATTCCTATCCAAGGAGACTGGTGCAGGAGACTGGACTGGATTGGTATTAATTCTTTATTAAGTAACTCGCTAATGCCCACGACTTCGTCCGCGTGTATTGAGGCTTTTCGGTTTCCACGGGAACTTTAATTTTCCAGGATAAAAAGTAAGTAGCCTGTGTTATTCCAGACTATAATCTAACTCTGTGCAAAATTTCATCTTCATCAAAAATCTTATTACCATGTAATAGTAGATTATACACCAAGGGGATAAAGCACTGTTTTATGTCACGGGCGCTACATTGAATCCTGAATGTAACGAAGGACTCCAAATTTAACTCCCGAGCGCAGCGAGGGTGTTATAAGTTAATTCCCGAGCAAAGCGAGGGAATTAAGATTGAGTCCTGAGTGGAGTGAGGGATTCAAGCGCCCAAGAAAAAAACAGTTTTATCCCGGTGGTGTATACTCTACTTTTCTCACTTTATGCGAGACAATAAAAAACCAGGCTTAGTAGATAGTGTTTATTACAACAAATTAAAAGTGCAAATCGATATTGGAGACATTAGTCCAATTATGGAAAAATAACGTTATATTTTTATTTGGTACGCTTATCGAGGTTGAGCTAGAGTTTATTTAAGTTGTGATAGAATCTTCTGAAGGTACTACTAGCTACGGCTATAGCAACTTCTTCCAGCTGGCGTGGCCTACTCGATCTGACAAACAAACGAAGTTCTTCTCAGTGCGAATCTAGTGGGCCACGGCCTATATAGCCACTTCTTTCAGCTGGCGTGGCCTACTCGATTTGACAAACAAATGAAGTTCGTCTCAGTGCGAATCTAGTGGGCCACGGCTTCGGTTTTAGAAAATCGAGTTGGCCGCGCCCGCTGAGAACACATTCTGTTTAGCGAAATTAGACTTTATGTTTATAGCAATAAGAATTATGAGTGAAAATCACATTATTGACCAGCGGGTTATAATGAAATTCAATAGAACATTATAACCCGGCTAAAGCCAACAGATATAATGTCTTGCTTTCGGTAAGGTTTACATGACATATAATTCGGCATTGTCGAGCATGAGGTGTGAAAAGGACTATTTAAACGACAAGGACTATTTTAACTAACAAATAACATCTCAATGTAAAAAAATGTTTCTGCAAATAAAGAATTTTGAATTTTGAATTTTGAAGGAAGCCTGGCAATAATTTGCTCTAATGTCTCTGATAGTTCCTTAGTAAGAATATTTGTGAGATGGTGATAATAAAAAAAAACAAAACCCGACTGAGTTTGTTGTGGGCTCTTCTCAGACCAGGGCGCGTTTGGAACCCTCGTAGCTTTAGTTTTAAGATTACGTTACCCATTATCACCATCATGCTTTTTAAGTAATTTTTAGACGAAAATAAGTGTACCTACAATGTACCGATATTTAATAAATAAATGACTATGACTATGACTACCAGACTAGGGAAAATTCTGAAATTATAAATTTAAATTATAAATTCCCAAATTGAACCCACGTTAAGACAACAGCGCTCAACACTGCGACAGGGAGGTCGGTATACTCGCTCGCTCTGTGCTCGTCGATGTTTTAACTATATTTTGTAATATTTAACTTTTAACATTAGCGCCATCTATTGACATCATTGTGAAGTTCTGTTAAATATACTGAGGCTCATTAAAAATTAAATAATTTCGTTTCCTTATAATATTTATCTAATTTTAGTATTTGTTGTACAGGATATTATTCAAATAATTGATCAAGTTTCAGGCTCAGCCCAGAAAATTGAGAGTTCTGAGGTCAACTTTGGACGGTAGAAAATCTCCATTTTGAAAGCCCCCCATTTCAACAATTTGAGGGGAAAAATAAAAAAAAATTTTGGACTCTATTCCTAATTATCTTTAAAATGATATACCACAACCCTATGTTACACTATAAAAAATATTTTACTTCGCATTCGCTTCTATGAGAGCCCCCCTGAAATAAAGATTTTTATAACTTTTTAACCCATATTCGGCTGGAGGCCATCGGTTTACATATTATATTTAAATTTGAAGAAATTAAGTTTAGTAATTCACTCAAGTAGACTCAGAGACCTTCGCTTCGCTCGGTCAATTATTATAAATGCGAAAGTGTGTTTGTTTGTTGGTTTATTGGTTTGTCCTTCAATCACGCTGCAACGGAGCAACGGATCGACCATATTTTTTGCATGGGTATAGTTGGGGACCTGGAGAGTGACATAGGCTACTTTTATCCCGGAAAATTGAGGAGTTCCCGTGGGAATTTTAAAAACTTATTCCACGCGGAAGAAGTCGCGGGCATCAGCTAATCAATAATAAAACTGTTTATATTATCTACTAAATAAAATTATTCTTTAGTATTATTATTAGAGATGGGCCGAGTAACACTTTTGCAGAGTAACGAGTCCAATTTTTTCCCAACCGAGTACTCGGCCGAGTAACTCGGTTCAATCAAACTTCCATTTCGAGCGCGTAAACAAGTACAAACAGGTTTGCGCCGGTCGAGCGGGGAACTCGCGTTGTTACCTACACCCCTCACCCCGCCCGCGTCTTTCAACTACCAGTCGCTTACCTAGTAATTACCTAGTAATAGTAGATTGTTACACAAGGGACGTAAGTAAGCTATTACAGAACAAGATCCAATTTGGCGCCAGTGCGAGCGCAGCTCGCATAGGGCGCTAATGGATCGCGTGCACCCGAGATCTTTAGTCACACGAGCGAGCGCAGCGAGCGAGGGTGAATATAGTTCGAGGGTATAATAGCTACTTGCAACCGAGGTAAGCATTCTACTTTATATCATTCTTGCGAGGTAAATAAAACATTGGTAATGCAAAATGAAATTTTTTCCTTTCTTTGCACGCCATTTGTTGAATTCTTCGTAAGTTTTCACGTAGCGCTCTTTGGACTTATCCGGCAAAAGGTTTTGCATCATTTGTTCTGCTTCAAGCAAACAAAAATCAGGCTCTCCTCCTTTTTCATCATCTGATGAAGTGCTTGACATTGTTGTAAATAACTTAAATCACTTTACGAACAAACTTCACAAATTTTCAGATCAAATGAAATGCCGCCGTTTCCATTTTTTTTTCGTAAATAGTTTTCCATTTTTTTTTACGGCTCTGAGTTCCAAGGAGTTTTGCATAGTTTGAAATGTATGGAAATTAAATGCCGCCATGTTCAGTGTTTTTTTTTTCAGTAAAAAGTTTTCTTACCATTTTATAAGAAAAGAGATTGTTTACCAAGGAGTTTTGCATAGCTTGAACTGTAATGTGAACATTACAATTCAAGCATAGTGCGACGTAATGTTGCCTTGAATTGCAAACACCAACTTACAAGGAGACTTTCCAACATAGTAATCCCTAGTTACTGAGCAAGTATGATATAATAAATATTTTTATACTTCTACCATACCTTTACTACTGTTTTAGTAGTAGTCTTCATGCCCTAGGGCCGTAATCTAGTCGATCGATCGCCCAACTAGTTGACCAACCCCATACTGTAAATATGCACATGAGTCTAGGCTCCAGACTGGTCGACCAAACGATCGTACCATTTGACATAAAAGTTTTTAAACCAAGGAGTATGTGTACCTGCATAAACACTGGCAGCATGAAAAGCAAAATGACAAATGGACAAATGTGACTCTATCGAACGTGAACATTCACTTTTAATTTGTCTTTTCTTTTTATTATTTACTAGACGTATACGTATCCTACTTACTATGATTTGCAATAAATATCTAACCGTTACAGTTTGTTTTACTGTTATGGTAGAAGTATAAAGTAGAGTATACACCACCGGGATAAAGCAGTTTTTTTCTTGGGCGCTTGAATCCCTCACTGCACTCAGGACTCAATCTTAATTCCCTCCCTTTGGTCGGGAATTAACTTATAACACCCTCGCTGCGCTCGGGAGTTAAATTTGGAGTCCTTCGTTACGTTCAGGATTCAATGTAGCGCCCGTGACATAAAACAGTGCTTTATCCCCTTGGTGTATAAACTACTATTTGATTAACACTGTTGTTTTTTATTATATCTACCTAAGGCCTAATATCACCATAGTCTGTTAGATCATTGACTTCCCTGTTACATTGTAAGTGTCATTAAAAATAAAATTTCTATATTGAATTCTTGAGAGATGTGTCAAAAGTTAACTACTAATCCCTTATTATAATGTAATAGAGGTGTTAATGATCTAACAGAGATGGTGAAACTAGGCCTAAATATATTAATTTTCATAAAGTATCTAAAAAAACTGAATAAAAACATAAACAGTATACTCGGGATTTAAACCGAGTTATTCGGCCTAGACACCGAGTTATTCGGCCGAGTACGAGTATCAAAAAACCCGCCGAGTACGCCGAGTACCGAGTATAAACCGAGTACTCGGCCCATCTCTAAATTTATTATTATTCACAAGTAAGTTATAGAGTTTTTTATTTTATTTTATCTACTAAATAAAATTATTTTTTAGTAGATATTATTTTCTTCACAAGTGTGTTGAAAAACGTCTTGTACACGTGTGTGTTGATGATTACCGTCCTCGGCTATCTTAAGACCCTCACCTAACGACTCGGGTCTCAATGGTGCCTCAGCGGTAATCACCAACATTACATACTTGTATCATAATGTAATATAATTGGTTCATTGAGGTACTCATTTATTGAATAATACGCCTACTAATAATAAGTTGGAAGATTTCTGTTATGCTTTACTATCTAGTATCGATACTGATTTAAATGAAATTTGGTAAGTATAGCGGTAGCTGATACTCCGGGTCAATATATAGGATAGGTTCCTCCAGGATAGGGGGTTTTTGTTGATTTTTCAGTCAAATCTGAACTGATTTGACGATTGAGTAATCCAAGTTTTGCCCAATTTCGGTGAAGATTTGATATTATCAGAGATAGAGGACACAACTCCTCAACAGATAACAGCAATTCACTTGATTAGGACTTAATAATATCTTTTTGGTGGCGTTTGAAGGAAACAAAATTATATAAATATAAAAAATTGCGACCAAGAGAAAATCTGTCAACAGCCTGACGGCCGACATATACTTTACTGTATAATATTACGATGCCATATGTTTGCCTGTGATACGTGGACTTAATTTCGTGTAGGTATTAACATTGTTAGTCACGACATTTTTAATAAACGAATTAATCTGAAGTCTGAACCAGAGTTGAAAGTAGTAGCTTGAAAGGGCAGATTACGAACTTTGCTACAGAAGTGTTATCTGCAGCAGTATCTTCTGGAACGGAATCCTCAGTAAAGAAGCTCGAAGACAAATGCCGTAACCAAGAGCTTGAGGTAGTTTATGCGACCGCATAATATGACTGTGGCTTCATCGCTAGTAAATAAATAACTATATAATAATATAGCAAGAAAAGATTACAATTATTTTGCTATGCTATAATCCGCCAACAGAAAAAAATTCTGTATGGTCAAGCATGCAGCTATAAGCGAAGCACCGTTTACCTTTCCAACCAAGCAACAAAGCCAAGTTCCCAAGCAAGCAATGCCACCACCACTCACATGCACCACCACACAAGACTTTTATACTATTCTCGACGCACGTTTCGCCCCGACACCGGAGCATCTTCAGGAGATGTCGACTTTACAATGCAAGATTGTCTAGTGACGTTTGTGTTAAATGCGTAAATTAATTAATTAATTTAAATTTATATTTAATTAATTTTTAAGGTTAAATTGTAATCTTTTCTTGCTAAATCATGAACTTCCGCAAAGTAACGCCTGATTCTATCCAATATATTTAATAATAATTAATATGAATAATAATAAAATTATCCCTTGATAGCTAGCCGTAGCCGGCCAGTGACGCGTGACCGGGGGCCGGGGCGGGAACAGGACTAATCAGTGAGCAGTCCACAGAAGCAGTCGAATGGAATTTTTGACAGACACAATTTTCTTCAAGTGTCTCCTTGGAATTTTACTTTCATTAGTATAGTATAATAATATATATATGTACATATAGTATGGAAGTATGGAAGTATAGACATACTCTTTATACTAATATTATGAATACGAAAGTTTGGAAGGATGGATGGAATCTGGATGAAATTTGGTACTGGAATAACACAAACTACTTTTTCTCCCGGAAATCTAAGAGTTCCCGCGGGAACCAATAAATCCTCAATCCACGCGGACGAAGTCGCTGGCAACAGCTAGTTTGTGATAAAGTTATATTATTGAGCACTATCTGGACTCTAAAACGGTGATCACCATACAGAAAGAAAACCATACAATGGGCGGGTTAGTTTAGGGCGTATTATATATTTATTTTGTTATTTAATACAGAAAATTCCGGTTCCATACCGGCCCAACGGCAAACAGCAGGCCAGCGGACTGCGGAACTAACGTTCCTATCCAGTGTCCCACGACACCACACGTTTTTTAAAATATTTAATGATAATAACCGGGACCGACGGCTTAAAGTGCTCTCCGAGGCACGGAGGGAACGAAGAGGCCAAAAACGGACTTCCAAATTCGGTCACTCATCCAGTTACCGACTTCCGTCAACGTTGCTTAACAATCGAAATAGACTGATATGCGTTGTCGTAACTAGGCCATGCGTCCCTCAATATACCTACTCACTCAGTTATGTCACTATACTCACTACATAAGCTCAGTTCATAAGTATCAGTTTAAGTAAGTTACTAGTTAAGTACATGTTAATTGTTAGAGAAAGTGGTAATGTATGATGTTGACATTCGCGTTAACACGAGGCACAGAAAACCTTCACTTTGGTCGTACAGATACGTCCGTCGTCGAGTGATTAAACTGCGGGACGAATGTCTAAAAATGACAGCTACAGTATAACGCCCGCAATCACCTCTGATTGGTTAACATTCTTCCACTATTGGCCGAAATCCATTGACGCAGCAAAAAAGCAATAAATTCAGCCAATAAAAACAATAGCGATGATATTTGATAAAATCAGGTGTTACTTTGCGGAAGTTCATGATTTAGCAAGAAAAGAGGTGCAATCTTGAAAGGATTGTCGGTTCAATCGTTAAAGTTCGGTATCTAAGTAAAATAAACCATAACAGCATTGAATTAGAAATCAATTTCGTGTATCCGTTCTCAATACGTTTAGGTATGTACGATACCATTAACCTTACATGATTGCACCTAAGATTACAATTATTTTTCTTGCTAAATCATGAATTTCCGCAAAGTAATTCCGCCATTGAACTATATTGTACTAGATAATAACTCAGTGAGTAACGACTAACGCCTGACTCTATCCAATATATGTATGATCTATACCTATTACCTTTGCTGTTGGCGGATTATAGCAAAATAATTGTAATATGTTCTTGCTACGAGTAAATAGCGATGATCAAATCAAATCATTAACTCTTTGTCAAACTTAACTTTAAAAATTCACAGTTGTGACGTCATCAAATTTCAACGCACTTTTTTTCTTTAATTTTAAAATGGTCATCAAACTTAAAACTAACCGAGGATGTGAATTTTAGGTGTTTTGGAAGACCCTCTATTTAATAATCAGCAAGAATTTTTTTTTTAGGGCATCATCCCTGTTGAGACTGTAACAATGATTGATGCAGGTTTATATTTAATCGCCCTGCTGGATTTCATAATGACAAAGTTGCATCGAACTTGCAATATTTGTTTGTGAGTAATGCTGATTTATGATGCGTTTTATGCTCTCAAATGATTACTGATTACTATTTGATAAGACAATTGCGCCAATGGTTATCTTACAGGCTTTTCCACAAGAGGTGGTGTAAATACAGTGGGTACTGAATGTAATTCAGCCATAATTATTGATTTACTCTTTCATAAAATGAAAAGTTTTGAACGAGCAGGAAGGTCAGCCTGTAAAGGTGTACTTAAAGTTGTGTAAACTACCAACAAGTCTACAAGACAATGTGTGTTTTGTCTGTTTGTTAGTCCAGCGGTGTCGAGTACAACAATGCTGAGGAAGTGTTGGGTGTCAGTCCGTTTGTCATTACGCTCGTGTATCGGTAATCAGTTAATAATAGGATGTTCTCATTCATGGCCTATTGTGCACCACATGGCAAGAGTTTTAGGTAAGAGCTTAAAGGAGGTTTAAAGCCGCCTTTACGCCAAAGTAAATAAAGGTTTAAGAGAGTAGTCGTAGACGTACCACCAAGCGATTTAGCGTTCCGGTACTATGCCGTGTAGAAACCGACTAGGGGTACTCAGTAACTTTGCCATTATGTATGTACGTAATTCACAAGTACCTTAACTCTTGCTTCCATTAAAGATGGTAATAAAGCGTGTTGCGTGTAGACTCAATACATAGTAACCGCATAAGTACCTGAAACAAAAACAGCGCAATCAGTGGTGCACTGACCGGAATCGAACCCGCACTCGGGTCGTTACCCGCTAATTGCGGCAATGCCTACGCGGTCACCGGTTTCGGTGTTAGGCTACTAACAGATTGCCGTGGTGTGTAACACAATTGTACGCGTAGAGCTAGAGCGTCAGACTATTGTGCACGTTATTAATAAGACACTACTCGATATAGGTCTCTACACTCTTGTAGGGATTTCTTCACGCCGCCTGGATTTAGTAGCAAAGTTGGGGTGAGGAAAGATGACTGGGGCAACAAGTTAAAAAACCAATAAACGTTGAGGTTCCAATTTCCAAGGTGCTGGTATAGCATCATTGCACACTGGAAAGCGCAGCGATGGCAGATCCCCACTATGTGTGATCAATGATCTTTCATTAATTTATGTACCTACTATGTAGATAGACGACATCAAAAGAGTCGCAGGGGACCAGCTATATTACGGTAAACAATCGCATATCGTCATCACCTCTGATCGACTAATTCGCTTTTAGCGAGAATCGATTTTCGCTGCACGAATAGGTACTATAAATTCCACGAATAACACCAATAGAGATTGTAACAACAATGATTGATGTAGCTTTTGGAAATAGGGCAACTGGATATAGTTGATCCAGTGCACGCAGTTTCATATTTAAATGTAAGATTTCGATCGCTTCCTGTCGCGTCGCGAGTCCCTGCGCGCGCGCTCCACAGCCCGCCAATGTGATAGCACTCTACTTCTTTAGAGCCAGTGAACATGTGGGGTATATTTTGATTACTTGATATAATTAATCAATTAGGTATTTGATTGATTGCTGTTAAATAACATCGGATTTTAGTTAGATAAGTTAACCGGTTTTGAGTATTAACTAGATAGTTAAATTTTTACGTGCGGTCACGTGTAGGTTATTATGTTTTTCGCATGCACTGAAAATCTATCTATCTATGCGTGAAGTACACAAATTTCAAACCCCTATTATACCCCTTTTTAGGATTTGAATTTTTAACCGACCTAAAAAAAGGAGGTTATCAATTCGGCTCTATGTTTCTGTATGTTTGTTACGCGATTACGCCGCCAATTATGAATCAATTTTGATGATTCTTTTTTCGTTTGATAGATTATACTTCAGAGGTAGTCCCATATAAATTTGGTGAAGATCTGATGAATATCTTCGGACATGGCGACAGTGGTTCGCCCCGAACTGAGACCTCGCGGCGCCATCTATTGACATAAATGTGAAGTTCTGTTAAAAATACTGACGCTCATTAAAAATTAAATAATTTCGTTTCCTTACAATATTTATCTAATTTTAGTATTTGTTGTTCAAGTACAGGATATAATTTAAATAATTGATCAAGTTTCAGGCTCATCCTTTCAGAAAATTTAGAGTTTTGAGGTCATCTTTGGACGTTAGAAAATCACCACTTTGAAAGCCCCCCATTTCGTCAATTTTGGGGGAAAAATTAAAAAAAAAATATTTTCCGACTCTATTCCTAATTATCTTTAAAATGATATACCGCAACCCTATGTAACTTTATAAAAAATATTTAACTTCGCATTCGCTTCTATGAGAGCCCCCCTGAAATAAAGATTTTTATTATTTTTTAAGCCATATTCGGCGGGAGGCCATTGGTTTACATATTATATTTAAAGCTGAAGTAATTGCGTTCAGTAATTCAGAAGTTATAATGCTCTGACAGACGGACGGACGGACGGATGGACGGACGGACGGACGGACGGATGGACGGACGGACGGACAAGTGCCAATTCACCCAAGTAGACTCAGAGACCTTCGCTTCGCTCGGTCAATAATACTAGCTGATGCCCGCGACTTCGTCCGCGTGGATTGAGGTTTTTTGGTTCCCTCGGGAACTCTTTTATTTTTCGGGACAAAAAGTAACCTATGTGTTATTGCAGACTATAATCTATCCCTGTGCCAAATTTCATCTAGATCCGTTCAGCCATTCTGGCGCGATTGAGAAACAAACATGCATTTGAGGTTTTTTGGTTCCCGCGGGAACTCTTTGAATTTTTAGGATAAAAGTAGCCTATGTGCTATTCCAGACTGTAATCTATCTCTGTGCCAAATTTCAGCCAGATCCGTTCAGCCGTTGGCGCGTGATTGAGTAACAAACATCCATACATCCATACATCCAAACTTTCGCATTTATAATACTAGTGGTTCGCCCCGAACTAAGACCTCGCGGCGCCATCTATTGACATAAATGTGAAGTTCTGTTAAAAATACTGAAGCTCATTATAAATTAAATAATTCCGTTTCCTTACAATATTTATCTAATTTTAGTATTTGTTGTTCAAGTACAGGATATAATTGAAATAATTGATCAAGTTTCAGGCTCATCCTTTCAGAAAATTTAGAGTTCTGAGGTCATCTTTGGACGTTAGAAAATCACCACTTTGAAAGCCCCCCATTTCGTCAATTTTGGGGGAAAAATTTAAAAAAAAATATTTTTGGACTCTATTCCTAATTATCTTTAAAATGATATACCGCAACCCTATGTAACTTTATAAAAAATATTTTACTTCGCATTCGCTTCTATGAGAGCCCCCCTGAAATAAAGATTTTTATTATTTTTTAAGCCATATTCGGCGGGAGGCCATTGGTTTACATATTATATTTAAAACTGAAGTAATTGCGTTCAGTAATTCAGAAGTTATAATGCTCTGACAGACGGACGGACGGACGGACGGACGGACGGACGGACGGACGGACGGACAAGTGCCAATTCACCCAAGTAGACTCAGAGACCTTCGCTTCGCTCGGTCAATTATTATTCCTAAAGAAGCAAACAACAAACTCTTGGCATGTGATATAATGTCATGTCTTTTGAATCATGAACGTACTTACCTAAATAAAACCAATCCAAAATAGTCGAGTTGAGTAAAAAAGTAATGAAATGACAGGAAGAATGACCGGACAGTCCTAGTAGCTAGTGAAGTGTCTGTAACCGGTTTGAGCCGGTTCGGGGCGGCTCGCAGCGGTTCTTTGAAAATAGACGCTTACTTTCGTTTCGGACTTTCTGTGGGTTAAAATAACTTCTAATAATAATACTAGTGGTTCGCTCCGAACTAAGACCTCGCGGCGCCATCTATTGACATAAATGTGAAGTTATGTTAAAAATACTGAAGCTCATTAAAAATTAAATAATTCCGTTTCCTTACAATATTAATCTAATTTTAGTATTTGTTGTTCAAGTACAGGATATAATTGAAATAATTGATCAAGTTTCAGGCTCATCCTTTCAGAAAATTTAGAGTTCTGAGGTCATCTTTGGACGTTAGAAAATCACCACTTTGAAAGCCCCCCACTTCGTCAATTTTAAAATTAAAAAAAAATATTTTTGGACTCTATTCCTAATTATCTTTAAAATGATATACCGCAACCCTATGTAACTTTATAAAAAATATTTTACTTCGCATTCGCTTCTATGAGAGCCCCCCTGAAATAAAGATTTTTATTATTTTTTAAGCCATATTCGGCGGGAGGCCATTGGTTTACATATTATATTTAAAGCTGAAGTAATTGCGTTCAGTAATTCAGAAGTTATAATGCTCTGACAGACGGACGGACGGACGGACAAGTGCCAATTCACCCAAGTAGACTCAGAGACCTTCGCTTCGCTCGGTCAATTATAACCATTGAAATAGAAGGTACTAAAAAAATTCTACATCAATGATTATAACGTATGAAATTACTCTGGGACATAGTTCGACTTAAGCGTTTCATACCCAAAGTGAACTAATTGTTTCCACTACAGCCTATCAAGTATCAACGTCCCACTGCTGGGCACAGGTCTCCACTCTCGTAGTAGAGAGGGAATTAGAGTTAAGACCCACCACGAATGATATTAGGTGAGTGGGGGTAAGTCAAAATGGTTTTTTGTGAGATAAATAGTATTGATTTGAAACTGTTGTAAATTATAGAGTTTTGTGTTAAATGCTTATAATTTTGTTTTGAGTGAAAAAGTATAGGATAAATATTTTACTCGAGCTGACAGAAATCAGTCTGAAACGTTTGATTTAAAAAAAGGTTAATAAGTTTGCACTTGCATATAGTGACTAGAATCGTATTTATGGCCGTTATGCATTCGTGTTGATAAATAAACTCTCGGCTTCTACGACCTAAATAGTTTGAAAGTAACTGAAATTAAAAAATTGCTTTGCTTAATACAAAAAATAATAATTCATCAAAAATATATATTAATCTTACCCCGTGAAAAGGCAGACAGCCTGAGGTTCTCAAATATTTTAATATTATGATATTAAAAAATACAGGCTCACGTTTTCAAGTAAAATAAAACGTTTAATTTTTAGTATATTTTTAAAAATACAAAAACAAAACAGGAAACTGATACCAAAGTTTTAAAAAATCAGCGCCATTTTGAAATTATTTGTTAATTGGCCGATTTCGTTCCAAATCGATATTTAGGGCTCCCTGGGATCACAAAACAGAAAACTGATACGGATGTTTTAAAAATCAGCGCCATTTTGAAATTTTTGTTTATTGACCGAATTCGTTCAAAATCGTATAGTAAAGTCTGTACTACTTGTAAGTCAAACCACAACCCGTGAGCTGCTTTAGCAGCTCGCGCACAGGGCGAAACACTAGTTATCTTATATTCATTTTAATTGCAGTAGATATAATAAGTTGCCTGTAAGGATTTTCTGAAATAGTTACGTAGTCATTTTCTTCCTGAAACAAAAAAACTATTGGTTCCACCGTACTTTGCCGCACATTTTATAATTTTATATCTAACGAAAATTCTGCAAAGAATAAGTGTGTTTATTTTATTTATATTTGAGTATTGCTTGATATTAGTATTTTTAGTATTTTATGCAAAAAAACACAGGTGTTTCAACCCAATTTTAAGATGATTTGAATATTGATCTATTACTACAATTTGAGAACCGGTGACTTTTTCTATGTATTTTGTTAGCGGGGTAAGACGGAATGATTTATATTACCATCTTACCCCTTTAAATGTTGCCGGGGTCAGTTTGAAAGACACGATAAATCTTTAAATATGAGAAATTTACTAATTACCTCTATATAGTGCATATTACATTTCAAATATAATTGTCAATATCTAAACAAAATCAATGTAACTAATCTGCGTAAAAAGATACAAGAAGCGGGGTAAGATTGAAAATCCCAAAATGCAGCAATGCGAACTTCCATACATCAATATTATTGCGAAAAACAAATTATGTACACGTGTACAAAATATATAATTTAATAAGCGACGGGTACGAAGCTCTCAGAAGCAAGAATTTTAAAAAAATGAAGCTAGAAAAAAAAGATATTTCATTTTAAAGTTGTGTGGTAATGTCACTTCTAAAAATTACAACCGGAAGAAAGCCGCAATAACAATGACAAAGACAGATGACAACCACAGACTAGTAATACATTCGGCACATCCACTGAGTAATGGGTGTATGCAACGATTTTTGCCTGTATTAAAATAATTCCTCAATGTTCGGCGTTATTTTCCACATTTTTCATCTTACCATGACGTTCCTAAAATAAGGATTATAATAATTCTAAAACACGAAAGTCAACAATAATTAAACAATATGGATAAGCGTTGGCAGTACGGTCCAAGGTGTGACTGGATTAGGTGTGACTTGTTGGGAACCCACCAGCTTGTCGGAGCTATGCCTAACAATATTTCTACGCTGTCTGTCGGTCTGTTTCTTAGTCCGTATGTCACATGTCACGGGTCTCTTACTATTACACAGAATGAGATAGACTAGAGGAAAAGACAGACTCGAAGAAATAATTTTATTGGTAATAAATTAATTATCAGAAAGTGTATTCGTTGTTTTAACCTTCTTCCGAGGATACTTCTAACCAGTTAACAGTTCTAGTTCCATTCTACAGTGGTTCCCTCGGGATTTCTGAATCGCGAGCATCAGCTATAATAGTTATACTAATATCTAGGTATCGTTCGTATTTGTAAGTATTAGATGAATATATATTTTCAAGATATTTTCTCAACCTAATAGTGAAACTAATTTAAATAGTAAAATTAGCATAATTGCAAAGATGGCGCTATCAAGTTAGTTAATTTGATTTTTCTTATAAAGATCGTGCTATTCGTTTTCAATAATTTTGCATATTCTTGTGTCACGGAGTTATTATGAGACAATTGCGACATTTCAGCTTTAGCCAGAAATTAGGTTAATAGATAGGTTAATAGTAGTTTATACACCAAGGGGATAAAGCACTGTTTTATGTCACGGGCGCTACATTGAATCCTGAACGTAACGAAGGACTCCAAATTTAACTCCCGAGCGCAGCGAGGGTGTTATAAGTTAATTCCCGACCAAAGGGAGGGAATTAAGATTGAGTCCTGAGTGCAGTGAGGGATTCAAGCGCCCAAGAAAAAAACTGCTTTATCCCGGTGGTGTATACTCTACTTTATACTTCTACCATAACAGTAAAACAAACTGTAACGATTAGATATTTATTGCAAATCATAGTAAGTAGGATAAATATAGGTCTAGTAAATAATAAAAAGAAAAGACAAATTAAAAGTGAATGTTCACGTTCGATAGAGTCACATTTGTCCATTTGTCATTTTGCTTTTCATGCTGCCAGTGTTTATGCAGGTACACATACTCCTTGGTTTAAAAACTTTTATGTCAAATGGTACGATCGTTTGGTCGACCAGTCTGGAGCCTAGACTCTGTTGTGCATAGTATGGGGTTGGTCAACTAGTTGGGCGATCGATCGACTAGATTACGGCCCTAGGGCATGAAGACTGACTTTAGACCCGCAAAAGTATGATTAAAACAGTAGTAAAGGTATGGTAGAAGTATAAAAAGTATTATAGTCGACATTAAAATGTGACATATTGCAAGAAATTACAATATGATGGTAATTTGATCCTTATTAATATGAGAAAATGAAATCTAGTTTGGACTAATTAGTAAAAAGGTTATTTGTATACTAATCTAACAAATAATATTTCATAGAGTGGATATGAAATGAATTAGATATGAAACATGTTTCGATGGTAATTTTTATGAAAATAAAACGAACAAATTGGTATTCTAGAACTATGTTAAAATGGAAAGACCAGAATAGAAGGAAGATAAGTAAAATAAGTATCAAAAGTAATAATTTAACTTAGTTTTAAAAGGGCTGTTGAATCGTCTAATACTTAAATCTACCACTGGTTCGGAATAGCCTTCTTCTCGAATATAGAACCAGCAAAAGCTCCTAATTTTTATACCCATTCCAGGGTCCAGACTGACACAAAAACGCGTTACAGTTGTTGTTGTTGTTGTTGTTTGGTGTGTGGCCTATGCAACGTTCCAATGTCTTCTGTCACTTGTCAATCATGTCATTGGGTTACGCATACAGTGACACAGACTGACTACAAAGACAGACTTATCATAAAGTTTGTGAAGTGGGTTTCTTTACAAGAATATAAATGAAAGAGTCTCTGGTATGATAATTTCATAATTTCGAGTTTCACCATTTTCCCAAAATGCTTAGGTAAGTAGGTACTTATAATATCCGAATCCGCGTAATTTCATTCACGCTTCACATTCACTCGCGCTATGGCGACGATGTAAACATAATACAGGATTTGTCATGATGTCGGTATGTCCGCAAGTGACGGCGGACGTCACGCGGTGCGGAACGAGTTTCGGCGAAAGCGAAACTAACGTTTATCATAAAGTGGATTTTATTATTTACTTCGTAATGTGGGAAATTGGTGCTTATTGGGAAAAAGAAAAGGAGAAAACTTAAGGGCTTTCGACACCGCGTTTTAAGACAAGGTTACAGAAAAAATCCGTGGGAACTCTTTGATTTTCTCTCTCTCTCTCTCTTGGATAAATTCTATGCCAAGCACTTGAAAAACTAAGGTAATTATTTGAATAACATTTGAAAATTTAAATTTTGATCTTCCTTTATAAAATATAACTGGTAGGTACCTAGTTACCTGCCTACTCAAAGATATGATTTTATAAAAAATCTTTATGAACAATCCAATAACAATATCAACGGAAATATCAATGAGCCGACCCGTGATTTCAAATGTTAATTACCACTACAAATGAGTTTGAATCTCATGACCTTTATCAGTAAACGCTAGTGGACCGCGGGTTGCCACTTGCCACCCTTTCCCACGAGTTGTTAATTTGACCATAGTTTAATCACAATTCACGCTTGACCTTTATGTAACGAGCCCGTTGGCCTTCGGTTAACGTGACTCCATTACAGAGATCTAGGTAGTATAGGCAGTGGCGTGCACAGGGTTTTGGCCTAGGGTAAGCACTAGGGCACGCAGTGCTCGTTATCGTATACCTACGTCATACATTAGGTAAATTGCAATCGGCGGTTATATAGAACACGACCACACACTACGTGTGAATTTAAAAGTGGCCTTATTCGGTATTCCTAGTCTACATTATTCACATTTCCAGGTCCAGGGTTTGGGCTGGGCGTTGAAGAGTCAGAGCGTGAGTCAAGACCTCAGACCAAGGTCATCATGACCGCGAAAAGCTAACTCCTGCTGCCCCAGAAAGCAAACAATATCAATTAGGCGCTGAAAAATATTTCTATTACGATCTACCTTTGCATTATGCATTTCGATATTTAATTTATACTGGCTGTTTAAACATGTTTCTATACGCGCTTTACCAAATGCATTTAATTTTAAAATTGAATCTAGATTTTCTCTGACATATTATGTTTTTTAGCTGCTTTATGAAAGTTATTAAGATCGGAATATCCCTTATCATTCCATACCGAACGGCTATTACAAAATAAGACGCATGGAAAACAAAACAAACTATTAGTGCGCACACAGCCACATAGCCAGTTAAAAGAATCGTAATAATTGACGTGAAATACTCGAGTTACCTTTTTACTTTTTTTTTGTGATAATTGTAACAAAGGTACGCACCTCCCTTTGCGAATAATATCTAATTTTACATTATAGGGAAAGCAAATAAAATTTTGTCTAAGTACCTTTTGTAAACACACAGCGCAACAGATTTCACACGAATAATCTTCCATTTTCAAAATAATAATTTTATGAATTCGTTCTATGAATAAACCTTTACACAAACTTTGAAAGTCACAATTCACAAATCCGATTGCTTTTTAATTACTTCACTTACTTAAATCCACAAAAACTTTATAATTCACAAATTAAATCAAAACACTGTACACCGGTACGAAAGGAAACAATTACTAGAAAGTAGAATACAAATATGGCGTAAAAAAGTTACTGTCTATAATTATTTGAGTCAAAAATCACTTTTAAATTAAATGTTAACAAAGAATCTTGAATTTTCTTTACGAGTTTTACTAATTAAATTAACATTTAATATTATCATCATTTTCTATGTATATTCTAGGGCTATAAAATGTTTTTTTTTTTTAAATCGGACTAGTCTTTGTTTATTTTTTTGAATTCAGTTACGAAAACATTACGTGCCTTTTACGATCTTAATATTTTAAAAATATAAAACCGTACTTAGATTTAAGGAAACAGTCTGAATAATTTAAACTAAATTTAAATAAGTTTATAGTTAAAAGAAATCAAACTACTTATTTCGATTATAGAAAATAAAACATTCGTTTGTTATTACTTTCGAGCGCGCGCGGTTTTAAAATACAATCTAGGGTATATTCCGATATGCACTATGAGCTCAGTAAGGTGTGACGTCAATTTAATTTAATTTAGTATACTGCGAAGCCGTTCCTTTATAGTTACCTATACTGGTTACTATGATTGGTTGGTATTAAACGGAACGCAGTCCAGTATCTATCTATCCATCATCTATGTTTTTTGGCGCTGTTTTAACGTGAAAATAAGAAAGAAAGATGTTTTAGAAGAAAATATTGTTTTTCAAGTAATCTAATGCATAAAAACTTTATAAGCGAATTACTAATGAGGTTATGTACGTTAAACGTGATGAAATTATTTCGACAAATAATTGTATATTAATAATTAATCAATGGTGCAAGCCGTTAAATTTCTAGAGTCTAGACGCTGTTGATCACATGATCAAAGCACTGAGAGTACCTTACTTCGAAAACGCCAGTGCTCCAGTACGAAAATGGCGACGATTTATGACGTCATATATTACCCTAGGATACTGCGGCAGTATTCTGTCAGTCCATAATAGAACGAATTTCTTCCCAGTACGAGCACTGGAACAGTGCTCCCAGTGTATATCGGAACCTACCCCTAGACGGCAGACGCTTACGGCGGCTTGTGATTGGTCAAAGGTGAACCCTGGCGATTGTCCAATCACAAGCCAATAAGCTCTGCCTCTTAAGCGCGTAATTTATTCATGATTCCGAGTAGAATCATGAATGAATGACGCGAATAGAGTAAAGATATTTTCCTACGATGACGCGCAAAAGAAGCAGATAGTTCGTAAGCTTTTCGGCTTCGCGCGATCTCTTCTAACGATAGATGGCGTTCATCGGTTGTCACTTATTTGACGCGAGTTACGCCGTGCGGGAACTAGGTGTCGTTATTTGAAGGAGTAGGCTTAGAAATTAGAATGAACTTTATTTTCAATATTTTGTAAGGCCGGGGTATATATAGTATAATTTACTAGGGTAAGCAGTGCTTTTATGCCTCTATGCTCTGCACGCCACTGAGTATAGGGCAGGTGGAATTTCGTTGATATCACCCATCACATTGTTCTTTTATAGGATATCACCACAAAACATTCCGTGATATACTTACCTAAACGAAAGTTTACATATTGATCCGTTTATTAGGAAAGCAAACTTGTACGAAACTAAATAATCGAATTCAATATTGCCAAAATCGGAATTAATCAACTAAAATTACCTATACATCAATGTGTTATAGCACTAATTAGCTGTGTACTTCTAATAATCTGTCTACTAGTAGGAAGTAGGAACCTATTACTCATAGTTGGTGTTGTAACTTCCCTGAATGGGCTAAAAGCACTAAATAAGCAAGTTTAGCATGCGCTCTGAATGGAATCCGATCTACATTCCTTGTGCAGTGACGCCACATTGGGCGCGTAGGCTGTGTGTCTGTTACGTCAGCGCATACCTCTCAAACTAACACTTTCTCTTTATCACCATAAGATCAACCGACGTGTGGCAAGATGGTATATCCATACTAATATTATTAGTGCGAAAGTGTGCCTGTCTGTCTGTCTGTTTTCAACCGATTTCGGTGAAATTTGGTATTGAGTTAGTTTACATTCCAGGGAAGTACTAAGCGAAGACTATACGTAGGACATAGATTAAGGAGATCCCACAGGAAAGCTATCCACGCGGACGAAGTCGCGGGCATCATCTAGTCTTCTATCTATCTCTTATATAACTAGTGGTTCTTATATAACTAGTGGTTTTGACGACCTCCGTGGCGCAGTGTGTAGCGCTGTTGCCTTAACGTGCGGAGGTCCTGGGTTCAATACCCGGCAGGGTCAATTTGGGAATTTATAATTTCTGCATTTTCCCTGGTCTGGTCTGGTGGGAGGCTTCGGCCGTGGCTAGTTACCACCCTACCGGCAAAGACGTGCCGCCAAGCGATTTAGCGTTCCGGTACGATGCCGTGTAGAAACCGAAGGGGTGTGGGTTTAATTTAACTGCCATGCCCCTAACAGGTTAGCCCGCTACCATCTTAGACTGCATCATCACTTACCATCAGGTGAGATTGCATTCAAGGGCTAACTTGTAGTGGATAAAAAAAAAAAAAGGTTCGCCCCGAACTGAGACCTCGCGGCGCCATCTATTGACATAAATGTGAAGTTCTGTTAAAAATACTGACGCTCATTAAAAATTAAATAATTTCGTTTCCTTACAATATTTATCTAATTTTAGTATTTGTTGTTCAAGTACAGGATATAATTGAAATAATCAAGTTTCAGGCTCATCCTTTCAGAAAATTTAGAGTTCTGAGGTCATCTTTGGACGTTAGAAAATCACCACTTTGAAAGCCCCCCATTTCGACAATTTTGGGGGAAAAATTAAAAAAAAAATATTTTCCGACTCTATTCCTAATTATCTTTAAAATGATAATATACCGCAACCCTATGTAACTTTATAAAAAATATTTTACTTCGCATTCGCTTCTATGAGAGCCCCCCTGATATAAAGATTTTTATTATTTTTTAAGCCATATTCGGCGGGAGGCCATTGGTTTACATATTATATTTAAAGCTGAAGTAATTGCGTTCAGTAATTCAGAAGTTATAATGCTCTGACAGACGGACGGACGGACGGACGGACAAGTGCCAATTCACCCAAGTAGACTCAGAGACCTTCGCTTCGCTCGGTCAAATAACTAGTGGTTCGCCCCGAACTGAGACCTCGCGGCGCCATCTATTGACATAAATGTGAAGTTCTGTTAAAAATACTGAAGCTCATTAAAAATTAAATAATTCCGTTTCCTTACAATATTTATCTAATTTTAGTATTTGTTGTTCATGTACAGGATATAATTGAAATAATTGATCAAGTTTCAGGCTCATCCTTTCAGAAAATTTAGAGTTCTGAGGTCATCTTTGGACGTTAGAAAATCACCACTTTTAAAGCCCCCCATTTCGTCAATTTTGGGGGAAAAATTAAAAAAAAAATATTTTTGGACTCTATTCCTAATTATCTTTAAAATGATATACCGCAACCCTATGTAACTTCATAAAAAATATTTTTTTCGCATTCGCTTCTATGAGAGCCCCCCTGAAATAAAGATTTTTATTATTTTTTAAGCCATATTCGGCGGGAGGCCATTGGTTTACATATTATATTTAAAGCTGAAGTAATTGCGTTCAGTAATTCAGACGATATAATGCTCTGACAGACGGACGGACGGACGGACGGACGGACGGACAAGTGCCAATACACCCAAGTAGACTCAGAGACCTTCGCTTCGCTCGGTCAAAAATCTAGTCTAGTATGTTCGTCCTCTATGCGTTCCGAAACCATTGATCAGATTGTGATGAAACTTTGGTAGGGTGTTCTGGGGACGCCCGCGAGGGTTCCTGGCCCAAAAAACCTGTATAATATACGTGGCATGCCGGGTACAGCCAGATAAATGTAAAATTATATTTACTGTGCAGAAAGTAGGAACGTCCGATCGTTGCTACGCACGGAAATAGAAATGACGATGAAATGGCCAGTAGGTAAAGACGTGGGGATGACTTGGTGCGAGAATTTTGTCTTTATACCAAAATAAATGGTCTCTAAAGCGTGCGATTGTTGCTGTAGGTTCAGAAACTACCTGTTAAATAAATTATATCTGAAGAATGAAGTGACGAAGTATAACTATAGATATAGCACCCAGTCGTATATATCACCGACGCTGTCATCGCCTCCGTGGCGCAATTGGCTAGCGCGTTCGGCTGTTAACCGAAAGGTTGGTGGTTCGAGCCCACCCGGGGGCGGGCAATACATTATTGTTTTTTTTAATATGCATCGAATTTATCTTCATTAGTTACTAATATTAAAGTGTTTGTTTATTGATTTGTCATTAAATCACGCTGCAACAGAGCATCGATATGATTATTGCATGGGTGTAGTTGAGGACCTGAAGCGTGACATAGGCTACTTTTTATCCCGGAAAATTCAGGAGTGTGGGAACTAAAAAGACTTACTCCGAATGTACGAAGTCGCGGGCATCAGCTAATTTCATAAAAATTACAACAAATAAAAGCTTACAACGTACCTATATTTTCAAATAGTAGATTATACACCAAGGGGATAAAGCACTGTTTTATGTCACGGGCGCTACATTGAATCCTGAACGTAACGAAGGACTCCAAATTTAACTCCCGAGCGCAGCGAGGGTGTTATAAGTTAATTCCCGACCAAAGGGAGGGAATTAAGATTGAGTCCTGAGTGCAGTGAGGGATTCAAGCGCCCAAGAAAAAAACTGCTTTATCCCGGTGGTGTATACTCTACTTTATACTTCTACCATGCCCTAATACCTAATATCCATACCATGGGGGATGCCCCGTCGCTCACGTCCGCAGGAGCTACCTTCTACCTCCCTGCACGTGTCCCCTGGGTGGTGCTAAACGAGCGACGAACTTGCAGGCGAAATAAGCGTTCTTTTTATAAAAACGCTTATTATGTACCTAACGCCATACGATTAAAAAACTTCTACCATAACAGTAAAACAAACTTGATATTGTCAAATCTGTCAATCAAAGTTATATATCAACTGCTTTGATATTCAAACTTTTTGCTTTTCATGCTGCCAGTGTTTATGCAGGTACACATAATCCTTGGTTTAAAAACTTTTATGTCAAATGGTGCGATCGTTTGGTCGACCAGTCTGGAGCCTAGACTCTGTTGTGCATATTTAGAGTATGGGGTTGGTCAACTAGTTGGGCGATCGATCGACTAGATTACGGCCCTAGGGCATGAAGACTGACTTTAGACCCGCAAAAGTATGATTAAAACAGTAGTAAAGGTATGGTAGAAGTATAAAATAATGTATAATTTTAATACCTATTTATCTTTTGATGGGCGCGCGATTTCATTTTGGAAAGTCCCTACGTTACGCACTTCAAAACAAAATAGAACATTATCATTTTATCATTCCGGAATCCGGATCTTCATAGATCAGCCTGATTCGCTAAATTAGATGAAATTATACTCGTATATATTTTGTTAACTCACTCAGTGAGCATGTCATTTAATTTTGGCTGCGCCGTGACAAGAAAGCATGAAATTATGTAACCCTATGAAAATACATAACAAGCCTGCATTTAAACTCAAATGTGTTTTCAAGTACTTTTGAATCGTCGAATGAATCTACCATGGATTCGGAATGTTTCCTACTGAGGAGAATCAGTAAGAAGTAAGAAGGCAGTTGCTCTTATGAAAAAAAAATCCTCGATTACTAGTGGTTCGCCCCGAACTGAGACATCGCGGCGCCATCTATTGACGTCATTGTGAAGTTCTGTTAAAAATACTAAAGCTCATTAAAAATTAAATAATTTCATTTCCTTATAATATTTATCTAATTTTAGTATTTGTTGTTCAAGTACGGGATATAATTCAAATAATTGATCAAGTTTATGGCGCAGCCTTTCATAAAATTTAGAGTTCTGAGGTCAACTTTGGACGTTAGAAAATCTCCACTTTGAAAGCCCCCCATTTCGTCAATTTTAGGGGAAAAATTAAAAAATATATATTCTTGGACTCTATTCATAACTATCTTTAAAATGATATACTGCAAACCTATGTCACGCTATAATAGTAGATTATACACCAAGGGGATAAAGCACTGTTTTATGTCACGGGCGCTACATTGAATCCTGAACGTAACGAAGGACTCCAAATGTAACTCCCGAGCGCAGCGAGGGTGTTATAAGTTAATTCCCGAGCAAAGCGAGGGAATTAAGATTGAGTCCTGAGTGCAGTGAGGGATTCAAGCGCCCAAGAAAAAAACAGTTTTATCCCGGTGGTGTATACTCTACTTTTCTCACTTCATGCGAGACAATAAAAAACCAGGCTTAGTAGATAGTGTTTTTTTTTTTATCCACTACAAGCTAGCCCTTGACTACGATCTCACCTGATGGTAAGTGATGATGCAGTCTAAGATGGTAGCGGGCTAACCTGTTAGGGGCATGGCAGTTATATTCAACCCATACCCCTTCGGTTTCTACACGGCATCGTACCGGAACGCTAAATCGCTTAGCGGCACGTCTTTGCCGGTAGGGTGGTAACTAGCCACGGCCGAAGCCTCCCACCAGGCCAGACCAGGGAAAATTCAGAAATTATAAATTCCCAAATTGACCCTGCCGGGGATCGAACCCAGGACCTCCGCAAGTTAAGGCAACAGCGCTACACACTGCACCACGGAGGTCGTTATTACAGAAAATTAAAAGTGAAAATTGATATTGGAGACATTAGTCCAATTATGGAAAGATAACGTTATATTTAATAGCTTCTGGAGTCAAAATACTCATCACATCACTCATAAATATACATCACTCGACATTTTTGAAATATTTTTTTAAATATTTATAGAATCTTCTAAAGGTACTACTAGCTACGGCTATAGCAACTTCTTTCAGCTGGCGTGGCCTACTCGATTTGACAAACAAACGAAGTTCGTCCCAGTGCGAATCTAGTGGGCCACGGCCTATATAGCCACTTCTTTCAGCTGGCGTAGCCTACTCGATTTGACAAACAAATGAAGTTCGTCTCAGTGCGAATCTAGTGGGCCACGGCTTCGGTTTTCTAAAATCGAGTTGGCCGCGCCCGCTGAGAACACATTCTGTTTAGCGAAATTAGACTTTATGGACATAGCAATAAGAATTATGAAAGTGAAAATCACATTATTAACCAGCGGGTTATAATGAAATTCAATAGAACATTATAACCCGGCTAAAGCCAAGAGATATAATGTCTTGCTTTCGGTAAGGTTTACATGACATATAATTCGGCATTGTCGAGCATGTGGTGTGAAAAAATATTTTACTTCGCATTCGCTTCTATGACCTAAAATAAAGATTTTTATAACTTTTTAAGCCATATTCAGCTGGAGGCCATCGGTTTACATATTATATTTAAAGCTGAATAATTAAGTTCAGTAATTCAGAAGTTATAAGGCCCTGACAGATGGATGGACGGACGGACGGACAAGTGCAAATTCACTCAAGTAGACTCGGAGACCTTCGCTTCGCTCGGTCAATTATTTATTATAAAAATATTTTAATAAAATAAATCTCATAAGTTCAACACGTTTATCATCTCCGATATGGTCTAGTGGCTAGGATACCTGGCTCTCACCCAGGAGGCTCGGGTTCGATTCCCGGTATCGGAATATACTTTTTTTAATTTTTTTATTCCACTATACAAGTTAGCCCTTGACTGCGATCTCACCTATTAGTGGTAAGTGACGATGCAGTCTAAGATGATAGCGGGCTAACCTACCCTATAGTCTATACACGGTATCGTACCGGAACGCTAAATCGCTTGGTGGTCTTTGCCGGTAGGGTGGTAACTAGCCACGGCCGAAGCCTCCCAGGCTATTGCATTGCATCATTTTTTCAATTGAAAAAATGAGAATATAATATAACTTTTACGAAAGACTAGGAATTTCTAAATTTGAAGAAAGCTCGATCCACATTTGAACTTGGGAACTCAAAGTATGTAATTACGCAAACTTAAGAAGTACAGCTAGAGATAAGCTCAGATGAAGGTATTGTGGGTTGTGTAACACTCCGAGGTCTAAGTATAAATAAAGTGCAGTGCAATGATCTTTCAGTTGCGTAAACCATCAACTGCGACCCGGCGAGGCTAGCGCGGCTAGTTCATTGCCAATGTCAGACAGCAGACTATACAATAGCTGTATAGGTCCTTACACATGAAATTGGCGTTTTGTCGTACCTACTGGGAACTTTGATCTCAAATATCTCCTCTTTGTTTAGGAATTTCAATTTCAAATTTATACAGCTACTAGCTGACCCGGCGAACTTCGTACCGCCTTAGCGTAGCAATGATGCACTACTAATAATTTTGATTTTTTTAATATTTTTTTCCGTAAGAACCTTCTCCTATTAATAACAAATACAACAAAAAAAGAATTAGTGAAATCGGTCCAGCCATTCACGCGTGATGCCGTGACCAAGGAAAACGGGTTTCATTTTTTTATATATAGATTTACTCATGCTTTTGTGTTTTGAAAACCCTAATTCATTTGTTTTTCTTCTTTTGGTTTTTTATTTGCGTCACTCAGTTTACAAATTGGAAAACTTTAAATATCGCGTTATTTACGAGTACGAGCTCCATCGTGGCACCAGTGCTGCAGAAACGGCTCGAAGAATTTATGATGTGTATGGCGGCGGTGTTGCAAAAGAAAACACAGTGCGTTTTTGGTTCTAACGTTTTCGTTCTGGAAATTTCGACCTGCAGAACAAGCCCCGTGGACGGCCGGAGACCAAAGTTGATAATGAAGAATTGAAAGCTATTGTGGAAGCAGATCCATCGCAAACCACGTCCGAGCTAGCTGCAGGCTGCGGTGTTAGTGATGAAACTTTTTTAATCCACTTGAAGCAAATTGGGAAGGTGAAAAAGCTTGAAAGGGGGGTACCTCATGAATTGAGTGCAGCAAACCGACAAACGCGCGTCGACTGGTGCGTTACATTACTCAAACATCACAATAATGAAGGGATTTTAAATCGAATTGTTACCTGTGATGAAAAGTGGATCCTGTACCATAATCGGAAACGCTCATAGCAATGGCTGAACCCTGGCGAACCAGCCAAATCCTGCCCCAAACGAAAATTGACTTAAAAAAATTACTTGTGAGCGTTTGGTGGACTAGTGCCGGTGTCGTTAACTACAGCTTTCTTAAATCTGGCCAGACGATTACGGCGGATGTCTATTGTCAGCAACTGCAAACCATGATGGAAAAGCTAGCTGCTAAACAACCGAGGCTGGTCAATCGCTCTAGGCCACTGCTGCATCAGGACAACGCTAGACCACACACTGCACAACAGACGGCTACCAAATTAGAGGAGCTTCAATTGGTATGTCTAAGATAAGACATCCACTCCCCGGACCTTGCTCCAACAAATTACCAGTATTTTTCGAAATTTGGATAACTTCTTGCACCGAAAAAAATTCAACTCCGATGCGGCAGTTCAAAGCGCCTTCATATATTTTATTGATTCCCGTCCGAATGGTTTTTTTAGTATTTAAAGGGATCAATGAACTACCTATGAAATGGCAAAAGTGCTTAGATAGCAATGGTACATACTTTGATTAAATAAATATATTATACTAGCTGACCCGGCGAACTTCGTACCGCCTTAGTATGCAAAATTAAATGTATATTTTTCAATATTTCTGAGAGATTTTCTTAATATTTTTTTCCGTAAGAACCTTCTCCAACAAATACAACAAAAAAGAATTAGTGAAATCGGTCCAGCCATTCACGCGTGATGCCGTGACCAAGGAAAACGGGTTTCATTTTTATATATATAGATTTAAAAAATCTACTTTATGTTCCTCCCTACGCCAACGCCAATTTCATATGTAAGGACCTAATATTTACCTACATAATACTTCTATACTTATATTATAAACTAGATGAAGCCCGCGACTTCGTTTTAGGTTTTTTTTTATTCCCGCGGGAACTCCTTAATTTTCCGAGATAAAAAGTAGCCCTTCTCCGGTATACAAACCATCCCTACAACAAATTTCATAAAAATCGGCTGAAAAGATGGCCGTGAAATCGTAGCAGACAGACAGACACAGACACACTTTCACATTTATAATATTAGTATGGAAGTATGGATGTGTAAGTTTTGATGGATGTATGGATGGATGTTTGTTACTCAATCAAGCCAGAACGGCTGAACGGATCGGAATGAAATTTGGCACCGAGATAGATAGTCTGGAATAACTGTGTTCCTACTTTAAAAAGTAGTGTATGTGTGTATTCCGGAAAATTAAAGAGTTCCCGCGGGAACCAAACAATCTCAATCCACGCGGACGAAGTCGCGGGCATCAGCTACTGTGTGTAATAATGTAATTGCCAATCCGCAGTCGGCCAACGTGGTGGACGGCTGAACACTTCTCTGAAAGGAGAATCGTGCTCACTAGCGAGCTGGCAATGGGATGAAGTGATGATAATACAAATGGGCCAATGGGCCACTGCAAAGCCAAAGTGATGTTAACCTTGATACACAAATTGAAATCACAATACAATACAATATAGTTAAGCGTGTTCAAGAGCTCGCATTAGTTTTGCCATACATTCTGTGGCCATACGAACATTAGAATTCAACGTACCGTCCGTTATATCACTTCAACACTTGTAATAACGACGCTGTTACACGAATACCAATGAGTTCGCATTACCACTGCTATGTATGGAAGCACTGAGTAATCGGATGAATGATAAATTGGTAACGTTAAGTGTTAGGCATTACTTCTTGCTATGACGAATTTCTGTAGGTGCTTATTTTACACAAACGCGCGCGTTACCATAGTAACAGCTATATGTCACATTCACAGAGTAAGAATAGCTGCTATATTACCTCTATGGTCACATTGCTCAACTTCTGATAAGATGATGTTGATGAATAACACTCGGAGCCTTGAGACGCCGTGTCAGGGATCTAACAAGCATGTCAGGGGCATATAGTTTATACAAGACTTGTCTTTACACAATTTAAAAAGTCATATGTCAAAAGTTTGCTCTCGAAAGATAAATGATTTATTTATTTCATGTATGTATTCCGATTTGTCCGAGGTTTCTGAACCGATTTGAATTTTTTTATTTAGTGGCTAGAAGAAGCTCGCGAGGAGGTCCCATAAAAACAACGACCTCAATTTACATAGACGGGCCCTGTCAAACAAAGAATGTGGGCGATTTTTAGCAACGCCATCAACGCCATCTAGTCTGAAAAGCGGGAACTTGCTTGCAATATCTGCCATTGCTGAAAATTTTTTTATCGTACTGGGCTGACTATTCTACGGCTGGAACCCAAAGCCCAAAGTTTTTACTAACTGGCCAGTTAGTAAAAAAAAAAATCATACAGTTTGCCGCGGAAGTTAAATGATTGCGTAATGGATAAAAATATTAAAAAGGAAGATTAAATAACGTTTTTTTGTAAATGTATGATTGTGAATTGAAACACTTACCTATAAATAAAAATTATACAGTGCCAAACTAATTAAACTTTAGATGTTAACTTAATAATAACAAATTATCTGCACGACGAGCGATCGTGACAGCGCTGCGACGGGAACAAAGACAGATGCGGAACGCGTTCCGCATCTCGGCGGCCCGGCGTTTTTCTATGAAAGGGCCCATCTAGTACTTACATATATATCGATGCATAAAAATTTTTGATTCCAAATTCTCAATCCTGATGCTGCAGGATACAGAACTCTTTTAAACACAGGATTCATAATTGCGAATTTATGTTGTAAGTATCAAGCAAAAAAAAGTTTGATTTCTACACACTATATGTTGAAGTCGGGCGGGTATAAAAAGATAGGCAAAGTTCGTCAGGCGCCCGAATTCAACATAGTGTGTAGAAATCTAAATATTTTTTTACTTTACAATTTGGCTTTGGAAGACGGTTTTTTGAAAATAATTTTTATTTTGTTTAAGTTTTCGCTGTATCGGCCTACGTAAAACGTGTAGCAAGTTAGCAACGATGTAAACCCGTAAAGTCTGATTGGGCTTACGAAAAGCATTACGCGTGGTGCGTGAGAGTTTTCACAATGTGAATTTGTGCCGCATTCAAGGTTGCGTTTATTGTTACGTCTTGTACTTCTGTAACTATTGTAATAGTTATGTGCTTTTGTTCTGCTATGCCATTTCATTGTCTAGCATTGTGTGGTATATTGTGATTTACTTTAATTTGGCGCCAACATCTCTTTTTTTAGGTCAATGTATTTTCGCAAAGGAATTTGTTGTGAAGGCTCAAGAATTTTGTCTTCCTAGTATTTACTCGTAGTTATACTGTATTATAGTCTATGCAGTTTTGTTGGCATTCTTCGGATTATGTCGTTGTATTTGAGTTTCATGAACAGAATAGCCCGATTTAGTGAACGACTTAGTCGATAGTTAGATGATTTAGTCCCCGACGCGACGACGCGACGCGACGCTTGGAAAATAAAAATATTTGAACTTACATAATATATGTGACGATAATAATTATAATAGGTTTATTATTTATTTATCACTGGGTAGGTACCGTTCAAGGATGTTGTCTCTGTTTCAGGCGCTTGAACCAACAATGACTGTGACTGCTCAACGACTATCGGATCAGCTAAGGATAGAATTAAGTTGGGTGAAAAAAAAAATGTAAATGTAAATATTACTAAATGTTGCACTGGACAACGATGGATTCACAATATACAGCTTGTAGCTTTAGTTTTAAGATAACTTGGTTAATTATCACCATTAAGGGTTATACCTACTTTGTAAACGTGAAGTTCAGAAAGTGTACTGTGTATATAGGTACAAATTTTGAATAAATATACTATTCAGTTTGAGTTTATAAATATCTTTTGCACTGTCAAGTATAGTTTACAAATGTGGTACCTACTTACCTATTTTCTGTTACACAGATGGCCAGATAAATATTTGCTAGACATTTGTATTTCTTAATGTATTTTCCCTTTCTGTTCAAACACCTATACCTACTCGTACTTAGTACGCAAGCACTTATAATTAGTAGAAAATGTTTTAAATAAGTTTTCTTTTAGAAACCGCCTCGCGAACCACAAGTCACTCTCCGACTGCATTAGTAGGTATAATGTGGACTCACGTTGGCATTTAGGCTACTATCTCACAAGGACACCAGTGGCAGCGCAACCAGTCGCGCTACCGACAAAATGTATAGGTACAGCTCTATGGCGGGTACCTCACCTGGGGACCTGGGTGTCCGCTTGGTTGCGCAACCACTAATATTATGTGTAGAACTATTTGACGTTCTACTCATTGGACCACCAGTTGCACTACCAATCCTGGTGCTCTAGTGTTTCTCGTTTAGTCGCTCAATAAACCACGATGGCGCGGCCGGTGGCGCCGCCATGGTGTGCTAGTGTGATATTGGCCTTATCGACTAACTCCTTGCAAATAGGAATTTAAAGCGTGTGCGATGTCGCATGCAATTAATAGTTAATCAACGCATCGAAACCAGTTAGGTGCGTACTGCACATACTGGTGACGTTGTTTATTATCGGCTCGATGCAATATACCTTTTTAGGGTTCCGTATTAAAATAAAGTAACACCTTAGTCCCTACACAGAATGGAGCTCTTATCAGCTATAAAGTTAATATAATTACCTATAGTCTGGTCACTGATGTGAGGTCATTAAACTCGTAGATTACGGCCCGGTCCGAAAGACAGGTGAAAGTGACCCACGCTCCGATAATATGCACCATCCCGCGGGTATGCTCGCCTTGCGAAATGTAGTGAAAGCGAGATATTATTTATGGACGAAAATTAATTATAATCTTCCGAAACGCCATATTTTGAGGCAAGCTGCCATTTTATTTGGTATGGTTACAGGTTGAATGGCATCCTCACTTCAATGATGTTCAATTCAGCCCATTACCAGCTCCCTAGTCCCTACTGAGCACTGAGGTCTCTTCTCAAAATGAGAAGGGTTTGGCCATAGTCCACCACGGGCATGTGCAGATTGACACTGGTAGACTTCACAACTTTTGTAAAGGACTTCACAAAAATAATCCTTTACAAAAGTTGTAGTGTTCAAGAACATTACGAATAATTAATTGATTTTCTTCACCGTTTAAAATTTAAAGAAAGTGTTATTTATTAATTTAATAAAACTACATTATTCCGAAAAGTTAAAGGTGCCTACGTGCCGCGCATCACATCACACTAGAGAAATTAAAATTCGCTTAAGAATTAAATTTTATTATTTTTCTAAAAAAAAACCAACATAATTACAAAAATAATAGCAGAACAATGAAGAAATCTAGAATTTAAGCGCACGCTTCACGCTTGATAGAAAAGGAATAATAGTCATGTTTATAATTTTCTCAATTTTTTTATGAGTGTGAAGAATGAAATATAAATTATTTATTTAGCTGTATTTCAGTTTCGTAATTTATGTAGTATACGGTCTTTAGGCCTACTGGGTTTTCACCTATACATTACCTATTATTTATTTATTTTTAACCGCCTTCCAAAAAAGGAGGACGTTCTCATTATAATTTCTCAGTCTTAGAAGAAGCTCTCGCGGTGGTCTCATAAAAAATTCTGACTCCAAATCCTCAACCCTGACACTAAAAAGTTAAGAAAAACAATTCTTTCCAAAAAACCGGCTTCCAACGTCATTGTAAAGTAAAATAGTTATTTGTGTTACGAGTATATAGGGCCAAAGAAAATGTTTGTTCCTCGAGGGCGCTATTTTGAATTCAGAGCGAAGTGAAGGATTCTATAGTAGAATCCCGAGCGTAGCGAGGAATTGTAAAGTAGAATCCTGACCGTATCGAGGAATTCAATATACGCCGCCCGAGAACAAAAAATTTGGCCCCGAGTGACACACACTATTTTTCATCATTACGTATATGAGAAAAAGCTAGGAGTATCAACCTACTATGTATGGACGTTGTACTATGTATGGACGTTGTACTATGTATGGACATTACCTATACGTTTAAGCACCAATCAGAAGCACGAACGCGAACCAACCAGAAGATACTCCTATCAACCTTCTATGTATAGACATTATTTAGACGTATATTTAAAGTTTAAATAAAACACAAATAAATTATTATGAAATAATTAAACATTAATATTTATGTTGGATACATAAAAAGAAGGTGACTTTTTTTCAGCGTGCAATGCCGCCAAAACGTAACCGGCCAGTTATAGGTAACTTCATACATTATGCGTTCGACCTCTTTGGTTAACTAGTATTTTTTCCCTCTTTGGACTAGCAGCCATAATTCCGTTCGAAATTCAATACTAAAGCACGAATGCGGACCCATCAGAACAGAGAAATGAAAAGTCCCATGGGCCTAAAAATTCGTTTTGGTCCCGCTATCCTCTGAAGCCAATATTCGTTTTTCCCACCCATTCCATTTTTACCCATTATGTTAAATTCGGGCGTATAACAAGGATAAGGCGTCAGGCTCGCTCGACTTCAACATAGTGGGTAGAAATCAAAATTATTTTTTACTTTACAGTGGCGTTGGAAGTCGGTTTGTTGGAAAGATTTTTTATTCATACAAAACTTAATTTTTCTATGTTTGATTACGAATACGATGCATATTCATGCCCGCAGCTTAGCATGGAATTTTCAATATCCTACAGGAAACTTTGTCTTGCGGGATAAAAGTATATTGTCCTATCATTCGGGTAGAATTCAGTTATCTATATTCTTGCGAGAACTTCGAATTTTCCGGGATAAAATTTTGCCTATGTATAATTCAGGGTATTAGTCATCTCCATTCTAAATTTCAGTCAAATCGGTTCATTCCGAAAATCCGTTTTGGCCACATTGCCAACGCTGTTTCAATATTGTTGACTTTCGTGTTTTAGAATTATAATCCTTATTTTAGGAACGTCAAGGTATGTACGTGATTTCAAACTATCATTTTGAGTAATATTACTTTAGTATTGCTTTAAGCGATGGCAGTATGGCCCCAGAATGGCTATCATGACTTGATGACTGCCTGCTCTGAGCTCTCCTAATATTGTTGGACATGAATTTCAGTAGAAAGAAACTATGCAAAACTCTACACACGTTGCTGAAGAAGCAGGTCATTGAATCGTTACGCGAGGAGGCAGTGTCGGTGCACGGCTGCATGTTGCTAATACACGATGTTGTACACTTGTCGGTTGTTGCGTGTGTGCTGTGTGACTCGGTTGAGTAATGGACGACCTGCGCACGCGCCATCCGTGACGCGGCGTGCCCTGGATTTACTGATTTTGCATTAGAAATTATATATTTGGTATATTATATAAAAGTATAAATTATAAATTACAAGTTTTTTTTTTGGTTCCCGCGGGAACTCTTTAATTTCCCGAGATAAAAATAGCCTATGTATTATTCCAGAATATAATCTATCTCTGTGCCAAATTGCATCCAGATCCGTTCAGCCGTTATGGCGTGATTGAGTAACAAACATCCATCCATCCAAACATTCGCATTGATAATATTAAGTTTGATGTTACTCTTTAATTACAACTAGGTAATAGAATTTCGATAAAGTTCAGAGGCTTGATTTTATATGATTATTGAGCGCGCCTAACCTATTTATCTTAATTCGTAATTTTGACTGCCTCGTATCCTCAGTTGGTCTAGTGGTTAGCATGCTCCACTGCAGATCACGAGGTCCTGTATTCGTGGGTCCAGTCGCTGGCATCATCCAGTAGTAACATTAATTCCATATTTCGATGTCTTGGTCTAGTTTTTCCTCGATTCTGTGTATGTCAGTATTTCAATTTCAATTTCAATTTCAAATATTTTTTATTCAAATAAACTTTTACAAGTACTTTTGAATCGTCAAGTGAATCTACCACATATCGCTCGGAAGGCTCGGAGTCAGCTTTCACCGCGTGTTATTGTTGTAATAACGCGAACTATTGCGTCCAACCAGACCGCCTACACTCACCGAGTTCCTACTTTCCACGAGATGTACTAATTATCATTATGTATTACATAATTAGTAATATTTTACAATTTACACAATAAAATGTACTAATAATATTTTTTTAATAATTTTACACAATAAATTTACTAATAATAATTTTTCAATAAATGTACTTATATACACATAGTTTTGCTAAAGATTACTATTTACTAGATGATAAAAGTAAAGATATGCCACTACTTTGTGTGTTTTTACTTTTGCTGTAATGCAAGTTTGTACTTGCTATGTTCGAAGTATCCCTGACTAGATGATTCCCGCAACTTCGTTCGCGTGGATTAAGATTTTTAGGTTTTGGGACTCCTTAACTTTCCAGAATAAAAAACCTTCCCCGGGATGTAACCTACCCCTATACGAAATTTCATCTAAATCGATTGAAATAAAATATTATTTATTTATTTATTTATTTATTAAAAGATAGATCGTCACTCTTCATCCTCAACTATATCATTCTATGCAGAAATCACGTCGATCCGTTGCTCTGTTGATGCAACAGAGCAACTAGGTACTGGTTTCTTTGTACTCAAGATTCAAGATTCAAGATTCAAGTCATTTATTAAATATAGGTACACTGTAGGCACACTTATTTTCGTCTAAAAATTACTTACTTAAAAAGCATGATGGTGATAATAAATAAAATAAATAAATAACGGTATCTTAAAACTAAAGCTACGAGGGTTCCAAACGCCCCCCGGTCTGAGAAGAGCCCACAACAAACTTTGTAGGTATCTCATAAATCTGCCGTTCAAAGTGATTTATTCAGCAGTACGAGTACGTAATATTGTATACTGTATAGTGAATACTAGTTGAAGGCGGTTCGCCTTGCTCCCACGTGTTCTGGAGCCTTTCAAAAGGAAGGTTATGGTCTAAATTACGGCAGCTATCAGATACGATGGGCGTACAATAGCCGAGATGCAAATAGGCGCGACATGATGAGTTTTACATGCAATTTGAATTGCAAACTCAATTAAGAAAGGTTACTTGTCTTCTTATACCTTAATCTTCATTTTCAAGGATTTTATTAATATTAAATAGACTTTACTTGATCTCTAAAAAGTCGAGATATCCACGTTCCCTGTTAGTTTTATTTTCGAAAACCATTTCAATCTATCGATTGAAGTAAAAAAGTGCGTCGAATTTTGATGACGTCACTGTTCAGTATTTTATTCAACATCCTATGCTAAGCGCGCGTTTTGAGTTTGACATTTGAAAAAAGTTTCTGATTTGACACGTTGTCAAACACCCAATTGGAGGTGAAAGAAAAATTCACCAACTTTTAAAAACCATACTTACCAAATATATTTTCAGATATAAAAAATACGTGGCAAATCATCTACAATTTTATAATTCCCTTTAGAGGAAAACGGTTATCCAAAATGGATATTTTATTTAAAACCATAAATATCTTCGGCGCTTTACAGATATAGTTAAAATTGGAATCGGAAAATCCGTTCCACTTGTAATAAATCTGGCTGGAAACGTACACATTTGGTAATATCCGATGTTAGCATCCTAAGATAGAATTCTAAGCAAAATTTGTAACATACTCGTACTAGTATGTAGGTACGTTAAATATATTAATATTTAGTACTAGCTGACCCGGCGAACTTCGTACCGCCTTAGTATGCAAAATTAAATGTATATTTTTCAATATTTCTGAGAGATTTTCTTAATATTTTTTTCCGTAAGAACCTTCTCCTAATATTAACAAATACAACAAAAAAAGAATTAGTGAAATCGGTCCAGCCATTCACGCGTGATGCCGTGACCAAGGAAAACGGGTTTCATTTTTATATATATAGATAACAGGTTCCAGATGCTTTAATTTTAATATACTTGAATTTGGGTTGGCTAGTAGGTCGATTATACTAGCATATTATAGGCGATTTATGTAGGTAAGTTATGTAATTAATTACTAGTTTATTTTTATTAACTCTGTTTATAGTTTCCTGTTATTAAATCTAGATATAAAAAATACTTCCAACTAGCTTTTAGCCGCCACTTCATCGACAGGTATTTTTTAAAGAACTCTACATCTTTCCATACTAATATTATAAATGCGAAAGTGTGTCTTTCATGAACCGATTTTGATGAAATTTGTTACAGGGATAAGTTGTATCCCAGGGAAGGAAGACTACTTTTTATCCTGGCGGGAATGAAACATCATCTAGTATTAATATAATAAATGCGTGAGCGAGTTTGTCTGTTCACGTCCTTTCACGTCCTCCGAGATGTTTTCATTCCGGAGATGGAATTTCATAAAAGCTGTGGGTCACCACAAGAACGAAGTTGCGGCCATCATCTTGTCTTAAATATTTTATTATTTCCAGTCCAATAAAAGTTTAGACCCAAAACTAGTTTCACCCTTATCCAAGTTAAATATCAAGACTGCTTTATAAAGTAATAGGACGACGTTGTTTGTTTTATGGCACATAATATCCTAAAACCAGTTCAATGTATCTCTGTCTGAAATAAAAACAACTCGGAGTCGCTCCTACGTAATTGCATAGAGCCTTAAATAAAATAAATACTACTCGAAGGTCACAGTAAAATGGAGCGTAGGAGTTCCTAATGACTAAGTACATTTTTCGGATTGAGCACTTTGCTTACTACGACCAACCTACGCCTATAGTAAGCATTTATCATTTTATATACAAAATATTCCATCTACGCCTATAGTATCTAAAATTATGCTTGAGTAGCTATTAATCCATCCGGCTTTGCTCGAGTAAAATTTCTGAAATATTAACTTTTTAGTAAATATCTGTGGAAAAACCTAGCTATAAACATAATCTTTAGCTGTAAATTTGCAATCGCAATTAATGTCACTGGTATATTTTAAAGGTATTTGAATGAGTAAAATACAGTCATTAAATTTTATGATATAACATTACTAAAAGAAATATAACAACAAATACTCAATGTAAAATAAATACTAAAACTACTTACCAAATAAAATTAAAATCAATAAAATGACTAGCACAGAAAAAACAGAACACAAACTAGAAAATTGCCCTGAGCGCGTTGAAGTCTTTTACACTGAATCGCGCGTAGTATAGCAAACGAGTATTTATACGATTTAAAAAAAATTAAAAATGATAATTTAGTTATTGAGGATATAATTATTATAATAATGTCATTATTAATTTATAAAAACTGAATTATTGGACATTTAAATACAGAAATAATAGGCCTCATGGTGCAAACATTCAAAAGTTCGAAAACTCAATGTAAATTATATTTTACTAGACGATGCCCGCGACTTCGTCCGCGTGGATTAAGGTTTTTAGCCTATGTCCTTCCCCGGGATATAACCTACCTCCATACCAAATTTCAGCAAAATCGGTTGAAAAGATAGACCGGGAAAGCGTAGCAGACAGACAGACAGACACACTTTCGCATTTATAATATTAGTATTGATATCCATATCCATCATATTAATATTATAAATGCGAAAGTGTGTCTATCCGTCTGTCTGTCTGCTTTTACGGCTCACCTATTCAACCGATTTTGATGAAATTGATAAAGGGATAGGTTGTATACTGGGGAAGAACATAGGCTACATTTTATCCCGGAAAATTAAAGAGTTCCCGCGGGAACCAAAAACCTTAATCCACGCGGACGAAGTCGCGGGCTTCATCTAGTATTATCTAGCTGTAAGCAAATTGTACTTAATTAAATGAGCCGTGTCAATGCGTACATGTATAATATACTAGCGGTCCGCCCCGGCTTCGCACGGGTGGCACTAATCATCATAATAGTTCATACCCAATCGGTCATCAAGTGTCGGCACTGGGCAGCAGTCAGCAGTCAGCACATCAGGTTTTACATTAGCACTGCGATATCTCCGCACTGCCGGCTGCCCCTGTTTCTGTTGCGCGTTAATTTATTTCTATGATATCTTCTAAGATATTCATCTGAATTAAATGGTGTATAGAGCGCATTTGGTCTATATTTAATACTTGAGATTACTATTTTATTTTGTTAAGAATTAATACAATGTCAGTAAAAACACTTTCGAAAGTAAAGCTTTGTTTGTTTGTTTGAGACCAAATTATAAAATCATAAAAATGGTTATTGTGAGACAACCTTAAAAGATAGATATATGCTATCGCGGACTTTTTTTAGAATTTTTTGAGAAGATAGCCTATGTTACTCGCTGATAAAGTAGCTTTCAGGTGAAAGAATCATTAAAATCGGTTTAGTAGTTTTTGAGTTTAGCCATTATAAACAAACAAACAAATCTTTCCTCTTTTTATAATATTAGTTTAGATAAGTTATGCTTGTCAGCTATATGATATTTAAAATATCTATAATAGAACTGGATCACAGAATGAGTAGTGACTCATGGTGTTTGTATTTTATTAAAAAAATAAGCAGCTATTCGTTACAGAAACATAATATTTGTTTGTTACATTTATCCATTCCATACTAATATGATAAATGCGAAAGTGTGCCTGTCTGTCTGTCCATCTGTCTGCTACGCTTTAACTTTAAACCGATTTTGATGAAATTTGGTATAGAGGTAACACCCGGGGAAAGACATATATAATTATCTTACTATTCTTACTAATATTATAAATGCGAAAGTTTGGCTGGATGTATGGATGTATGGATGTTTGTTAATCAATCACGCCCCAACGGCTGAACGGATCTGGCTGAAATTTGGCACAGAGAGATTATAGCCTGGAATAGCACATAGGTTCCCACGGGAACCAAAAAATCTCAAACAACGCAGACGAAGTCGCGGGCATTCGCTAGTAATGAAATAAAATGAAATATTTCACGTAGGGCAATTTGTGCCACTTATGTCATGGCTTTGTGGTAGAGGACCACTGGATAAAATGCACCTTTGCCAGTCTCCAGGTCTGTAACTACGTCCCATGCAAATTATCGTGTTTTGGCGTGATTGGAGGATAAGAGTAAAACCAGTGAACAATGAGATACTGTCAAGATGTAGGATTTGCCTGTAGGTACATAAAATCCTTTTAGATATTAAATGGTGGATGGAAAGGCCATGATTTTGAATTGTAGGTATATATGTAGGCTAGCAAACATTGTATGTGGTACTACGTTCTAATCAATCTATAACAATAAACTGTACTATCGGCTGTAAAATATAATGAATAATAAAGTTTTAGTTCGAGCATCTCAGGTTTTGTAACAAGTACCATTCAACATGAAGTACAACAAGTAACATTTACTTGTAACAACTCGGTTGCGAAGGACAAGCTGTCATTGGTTAGATTGTCGTCCGGTCACCGGTGTTCCATATGCTACCTAGGTACTCGTACATACTAGATGATACGAGTAAATGTGGAGTATTACACTTTATTTAGTACGGCGTCAGGAAATTCAAAAATTGATATTATTATTAAATACTAGATGATGCCCGCGACTTCGTCCGCGTGGAATAAGGTTTTTGGAGTTTACCTCCTTTACAATCGATTTTCATATATAAGCCCGGGGTATGAAAATTTATGGGGAGTAAAATCAAACTATCTCCGTTATGTTATTTACTTTACTGTGTTAGCGCCGCTCGATGTCTACAGATGGCGCTGGACCTGTGAGGCGGAAAAGCAGTCGTTACGCGTGGTTTCCGCCAATCAGAGAAGTTTCCGCTCATGTGGCAGCAATGTTTAATGACGTGACGTCACAATACTGCTTTAGATTGTAATATCATATAAACGTCTTTGGAACTAGTAAGCAATATCGCCGCCGCCGGTGATATAATCTAAATTGCAATACTAAATTGAAAACTCGTAAAAACATATTCAGTATCACATAGAAGTACCGAATCTAAACTTTACAGCCGTACGTTCTCGTACTATAAAAAGCTATATAATATCGTTTTACGACACGAGGGCAACACAACAAATTAAGCAACGTGCAATTCTATCAATTCTACCTTTCAATTCGTTTTGTGTAATTTAAGTATAACCAATCTTTCAGGGTTTACAAATCAAAACTACCTATACTTCTATCATTATTATTTTGAAGTACCTTTTGCCCGCGTCTCAACTTCAATTTTCATACAATCAAACCCCTATATTTTATCCTTTCTTAGCTTACCAAATTTCAGCTCGATCCGTCCGGTGGTTTGAGCTGTGCGTTGATAGATCAATTAGTCAGTCAGTCACCTTTTACTTTTATATAGACTAGCTGATGCCCGCGACTTCGTCCGCGTGGTTTATGTTTCTTTTATTCCCGCGGGAACTCCTAAATTTTCCGGGATAAAAAGTAGCTAATGTCACTCTCCAGGTCCTCCACTATACCTATGCCAAAAATCCCTTCGATCCGTTGCTCCGTTGCGGCGTGATTGAAGAACAAACCAATAAACCAACCAACAAACACACTTTCGCATTTATAATATTAGTACGAGTATGATTTTAGAGCTTTCAGTTGAATTGGAGACTAAGAACCATCTAACAAGGTAACATGCCCACATATATTTTTTTAATTTTCATAGCTTGAACTCAAGATCTACCAAACTTCTAGAATCTAGATTTAAGATAAGCCGACCTTGTGTAGTGTGTACCAGGCTTGGATTACCAGCCTCATATAGCGTTAGATGGATTTGGTTGGTTCTGGGAGCTTATTGTAGAAGCGGACACTGTTTCCAACAAATGAATTGCTAATTTTACTAAGCCTAGAAGCAGGCATTACAAGCTTATTTTTATTTCTAGTATTGACATTATGACAATCACTTTTCTTCTTGAATTTATCAATGTGTTTATGCACGTATACTAAATTTTCAAATAATTTTCAAAGAAGCATTTATGGGCGTAAAGCGAACGTTAGAAATTCCCAGCAGTCGTACATTTGAGTATGAAATGAATATCGCCGGTGAAATACGCTGCTCCAGATATGGCAGCGGAAAGTCGACGTTCTAGGAATTTGTGCGGCTCCATTGCTCACACATACGGTTTACGTTTATCTTCTATCTTCTATAATATATATAAAATTCAAAGTCCTGACTGACTTATATATCAACGCACAGCCTAAACCACTGGGCCTAAAAACTTGAAATTTTGACAGTAGGTTACTTTTATGACGTACGCGCACACTAAGAAAGGATTTTTCAAAATTCCACCCCTAAGGGGGTGAAATAGGGGGTGAAAGTTTGTATGAAACTCCGTCATTTCTCAAGTTATATCCATGAAACTTGGTATTTTGGCTTTAGGTAATAAATAAAGAAGTACGTGTGCCACAGTTTTTCAAAATTTCACCCCCAAAGGGGTAAAATAGGGGTTGAAAGTTTGTGTGAAAGTCCTTCATTTCTCAAGTTATAGCCATGAAACTTATCATTTGGGCTTTCAGTTAGATATGCAGAAATAAGTTATTTACAATTTTTCAATATTGCACCCCTAAGGGGGTGAAATAGGGGGTGAAAGTTTGTATGAAAGTCCGTCATCTTTCAAGTTATATCCATGAAACTTGGTATTTAAGCTAACGGTTTAAAATAAAGAAATACGTGTTTCACAGTTTTTAAAAATTCCACCCCTAAAGGGGTGAAACAGGGGGTGAAAGTTTGTATGAAAGTCCTTCATTTCTTAAGATATTTTTCAAGTCATATTAACGAAGAAAAAGAAGTATCTGTGTCACAGCTTTTAAAATTCCACCCCCGAAGGGGTGTAATAGGGGTTGAAAGTTAGTATGAAAGACCTTCATTTTTCAAGTTATAGTCATTAAACTTAGCATTTGGGCTTTCAGTTAGATATGAAGAGGTACGTGTTTCACCATTTTTGAAAATTCGACCCCCAAAGGGGTGAACTGGGGGATGAAAGTTTGTGTAAAAGCCCATAATTTCTCAAGATATTTCTCAAGTAATATCAACAAAACTGAGTATTTTAGCTTTCTTTAAAAAATAGAGAAGGACGTATGTGACCAACAGACCAACAGTTTTTCAAAATTCCACCCCCAAAGGGGTAAAATAAGCGTTGAAAGTTAATATGAGAGTCCTACATTTCTCAAGTTATAGCCATGAAACTTGGTATTTAAGCTAACGGTTTAAAATAAAGAAATATGTGTTTCACAGTTTTTCAAAATTCCACCCCTAAAGGGGTGAAACGGGGGGTGAAATTTTGTATGAAAGTCCTTCATTTCTCAAGATATTTTTCAAGTCATATTAACGAAGAAAAAGAAGTATCTGTGTCACAGCTTTCAAAATTCCACCCCCGAAGGGGTGTAATAGGGGTTGAAAGTTTGTATGAAAGACCTTCATTTTTCAAGTTATAGTCATTAAACTTAGCATTTGGGCTTTCAGTTAGATATGAAGAGGTACGTGTTTCACCATTTTTGAAAATTCGACCCCCAAAGGGGTGAACTGGGGGATGAAAGTTTGTGTAAAAGCCCATCATTTCTCAAGATATTTCTCAAGTAATATCAACAAAACTGAGTATTTTAGCTTTTGTTAAAAAATAAAGAAGTACGTATGTGACCAACAGACCAACAGTTTTTCAAAATTCCACCCCCAAAGGGTCCTTCATTTCTCAAGTTATAGCCATGAAACTTAGCATTTGGGCTTTTGGTTAAATATGAAGAAGTACGTGTTCCACCAATTTGAAAATTCGACCCCCAAAGGCGTGAAATAGGGGATGAAAAATTGCATGAAAGTCCTCCATTTCTCAAGATTTTTTCAATTTATATCAACGAAACTTGGAATTTCGGCTATCGGTAAAAAAAATAAGTACGTGTGTCACAGCTTTTAAAATTCCACCCCCAAAGAGGTAAAATAGGGGTTGAAAGTTGGTATGAAAGTCATTCATTTTTCAAGTCAAAGCCATGGAAGTTGGTATTTGAGCATTCGGTTAAATATGAAGAAGTATATTTTTCACCATTTTTGAAAATTTGATCCCCAAGGACGTTAAATAGAGAGTTTGTCCTTCAATCACGCAGCAACGGATCAACGAGATTTTTTGCATGGGTATAGTTAAGGACCTGAAGAGTGATAAAGGCTACTTTTTATACCGGAAAATCAAGGAGTGCCTGTGGGGAAAAAAGCTTAAACCACGCGGATGAAGTCCTGACTTATATATCAACGCACAGCCTAAACCGCTGGTCTTATAGACATGAAATTTGGAGGGTGTGTTTTTTGTGAAGAGTAGGTTTGCACTAAGAAAGGGTTTCTCGAAATTTCACCTCCCAAAGGGTAAAATAGGGGTTGAAAGTTTGTATTATGACATTTTTGCTGGTAAAAGCTGGAATGTCGATTAGCTTTTCTTCTGATGGTAAAGATGTCAAGTACGCATCTCAGTACTCGCTCCTCTACAAAGCTTTGGTGAATTAAAAATAAAAATTCTTTCCAAAAAACCGACTTCCATAGCCACTGTTAAGTAAAAAATAATTTTGATTTCTCCACACCATGTTGAAGTCAGGCGAGCCTCACGCGTCAACTTTGCCTATCTTGGTAATACCCGATATGAAAAAAATATTCAAATCGGTTTAAAAAGCACGGAGATATGCACCGACAATCGACATGAACACATTTAAAAAAATCTTTTTTTTTATGTGTTCTCACACGCCGCAACGGAGCAACGGATCGACGTGATTTTTGGCATGGATATAGTTGAGGACCTGGGAGAGTGATATAGGCTACTTTTATCCCGGAAAATTAAGGAGTTCTCGCGGGAAACAAAAAATCTTAAACGACGCGGACGAAGTCGCGGGCATCAGCTAGTCTAATGACTGACTGACTGACTGATCTATCAACGCACGGATTGAACTTTGGCATACAGATAGCTATTAGGATGTAGGCATCCGCTAAGAAAGGATTTTTGAAAACAGACAGACAGATACTACAGAAGGTCTCTGAGTCTACTTGAGTGAATTTGCACTTGTCCGTCCATCCGTCCGTCTGTCAGAGCCTTATAACTTCTGAATTACTGAACGTAATTACTTCAAATTTAAATATAATTTGTAAACCGATGGCCTCCAGCCGAATATGGCTTATGAAAAGTTATAAAAATCTTTATTTCAGGGGGGCTCTCACAGAAGCGAATGCGAAGTAAAATATTTTGTATAGCGTTACATAGGGTTCCGGTCATTTTAAATATAAGTAGGAATAGAGTCCATTTTTTTTTTAATTTTTCCCCTAAAATTGACGAAATGGGGGGCTTTCAAAGTGGAGATTTCTAACGTCGAAAGTTGACCTCAGAACTCTCAATTTTCTGAAAGGCTGAGCCTGAAACTTGATAAATTATTTGAATTATATCCTGTACTTGAAAAAAAAAATACTAAAATTAGATAAATATTAAGGAAACGAAATTATTTAATTTTTAATGAACTTCAGTATTTTTAACCAAACTTCACAATGATGTCAATAGATGGCGCTCTGTAAAAGTTTATTCGTTTATGCTAACAAATAACAAACTATCTTATCGATACCGCGAGGTCTCAGTTCGGGGCGAACCACTAGTATTATATGGTATCTTTTCCTTCTTTTTGTATATTATATATTTGATTGTCTAATTTAGGAGCATTGTCGTACGACAGTGGGCACGCGCGCCCCCTGCGCCACAAAACCGCGCAGCGCGTCGCACGCGATGTGGCCATACATTTATTTATAGCAATTTATTTACGTTTATATCGAGTACTTAAAGTGCATTTCCATGTATGTACGTACATACATACATACATAATAAACATTTATTTATTTACTGTATTAACTGAAACACGAATAATTCATGTGCAGTTTGAGTAACTTTTAGTACTTACTTTTGTTTGATTTAGGCCCTTTCTCCCTTAACTGAGCGGCTAAAAGTAGATTAGTAAGTATTTAAAACTCACACCAGCGGCTGCGAATGAGGTGCCTACTGCCTAGTCACGTCCCCTAAATAATGGAGACAAGATTCTAAGATTAATGTAATAATATTTGAAATGTGTTTTAATATTGGTTTGTTAATTTGATTTTATTGGTGGGTCTGATCAATGCCCTATAGATTGATGAGGAGAATGATGTGAGGTCTGGTACATAGGACCCACCAAATTTATTCTTATTTTATGAATATAATATTATTTAACTTTTTAATCGACGTAGACGACCTAAACGTTATGTTTCAGCCTTAAGCATATTATCTACATCATTATTGTCTTTCTTTTCGTTAAACTTTATCTGTTTTATTAAAAAACCAAGCCATCTATCTAGTAGAAAAATACTTAATGATTTTATTTTGTGTGAACTAAATAAAGATAATATCGAGTAGAATGCTCGGTGAAATTAACATATCTTTGAGTTCTGTACTGAAAACTTATAACACCAAGTAGAAAGTATTTTGAGAAAATAAACAAATAATTAATTACAAAAGGTTAAATATAAAGACAAATTAATAAATAAGTCTATTTCATTTATATTTACATGCATAAATAAATAATAATCTAATTAGAATAATATTTAGATTAGCTTAACGAATCTACCGTAACTTATTTCCAAAGAAAGGTTTTAAATAGGTATTTGAGAAATATTAATATATTACCTATGCACTTTCTAACAAACGTAACTCAAACTCGGGTTTATGTTTGGACATACATACATACATATTTTATTATAAAATCAACATAATATTATACCCAATATTTGCGCGTCCATTATGCAAATACATATAGGTATATGTAATACACATCCGGATGTCTGTAAGTCTGTGTGTTAATACACTTAGCGGTGACAACTTTCCTCGTGAAAGTCATCCCGGCGAAGTCATCGACCGCCATGGTGACCATGGTTACTATAGATATTACCATGGGAAAGGTCAAGAGTAATTTACCCATGGCTATTTGCCGTGATATAGACGAGGCAACCAATTCGATTTGAAATCGGACTTTGTCTATTAAACTTGACATTCATTGGAATTATATTTGTTACTTTTTATGTCCTCCCGACCGAATTTCGGTCACGGCGGCCAATCTCCGGAAAGATCCATCTGCGCGGGAGATTTTGTGTGCGCAGACACAGGTGCACTCTCTGTTCCTTTACTCTCATAGCCCGATGGGACGGAACATCCGACACGACCGGAGAGAGATCAGGCGCAAGACCGCACCTTCGCTCAAGTGGTAATTTCGAGATTTTTTTGTATTGAATGAGATGAACTGCTGAATCTTCGTGAAATGTAATTAAAGAGAGCGTTCTGGGTATAGGGCCTGTATATATATATATATAACTGCACGTTGAATAAATGGCGGACTTTTTATAATCCAAAGGTTTTAATAAGAAAACTATAAATAAAATGACAGCAAATTACCTCTTATTTCATTGAAATAATAGGTAATAAAATTCTACATCAATGTCTTATTTGAATAGAATTGATATTACTAAACTATTGTTACGTAACAATATATTACCTACTATAAAGTATTGCCTGAAATAAAAAGATATAAAATGTATATGACTTAATGACTTTCTATTGTGATGTCAAACGTGTATCGAAGAGGCAGGTTACCGAGTAAGGAGCACAATAGATTCATCTGGATTCTCAATTGAGACGTTGCCAGATAGAAGGCGACTTACACACACTAGACCTTGCTATCTTAAAAAACAAATGAATATAATTTTTTTTTTAAATTGCGTGAATAATAAAAGTAAAGACGCTGTCATCTATATTCATTATTTGAGTAGCACTAAGTAATATATAAAGATTTGAATAAAATATAAATTTGACATTTGTCAACAACAAAACATTTTTTACTGACCAACAGTTTACATTACAACAAATTAATTACATGCAGTACCTGTGTACTATGTACATACTTAAAAAGTAAGTGTGGTCAATGGGCCACCTCAGCTTGTGACACAGCATGAAAAATGCTTATTTTCAGGAGGGACCCAAGAACCGAACGGTCACGGACATCACTGCTATTTCGGCTTATTTTCGACATCCCGTGGAAACCCTTTTCTTTTTTCTGAATAAAAAGTAGCCTATGTATTTCCCCGGAATGCAATCTATCTCTGTCTCCAAAATCGTTAAAATTGGTTGCACAGATGGCAAAAAAAACGAAAAAAATATAGGGGTAACGTTTTCGCATATATATAGGCCAGTTAACATTTTATTCTTTATTCTTTATTTGTGAAACATGCATTTTAACCCAGAGTTATCTGCTACTTTGACAGTAGGTATTCGTATAAAACTACTGTCAAAATTTTAAATTTATTCCTGGGTTAGACGTAACCTGGCGTCTCTGCAAGCGGGCCTAATAGGAAGATTTTTTTACAACTGACAGGATAACACGGTCGCATTGTCGCTCGTGTGCAGCCGGCCTGTCGCCCTTGAACTGCAGTGAAAGTCACGCGCCCCCACAAAACCTAATGTTTACACGACCCGTGTTATTGGTACGATGTTCATCTCCACAGAGCGGTGCGATCGGCGGCGGAGAGGCATTGTTGAGCGCTTTCCAATGCGACGCGATGAGCGATGCGCACACAATATGCCACTTTTTGTGTACATCTCAAGAAGGTGTCGTTGCCTTGTGGCACCTCTACTATTGTAGCATTTTATGTATTTTCTACATTCGGAGCCTCACTCCCCGTGCCTCGGAGAGGACGTTAAGCCGTCGGTCCCGGTTATTATCACTAGCACGATAATATTCGTTAAAAGCTTCTAATTCCTTCTCTCCTATGAGAGTGAAGGTCTGTGCCCAGCAGTGGGACGTTAATGGGCTTTAGTGGTGGATGTATTTTCTTGTCGACTAGAACTATTTAATTTTATTTGATAAAGGGATATTGTTCTCCAAAGTGGAGCGCCCTTGCCTAAAATGTATTATGTCGATTTGATTAATTTCAGAGGATATTTTTTTACAGGATTTGTTTCATACATTTTATACAGTATACTCTTATATACTAGCTTTTGCCTTGGTTTGAATCACGTTAGGTTCGATTTTCACACAAATATCAAAGCCCTATTTTACCCCCTTAGGGTTTGAATTTTCAAAAATCCTTTCTTAGCTGATGCCTATGTCATAATAGTTATTTGTATGCCAAATTTCAATTTCATCCGTCCAGAGAGCTGTGCGTTGATAGATCAGTCAGGCACCTTTTCCTTTTATATATTTAGATTTTCTTTCAAGGCGAGAGTGAATCAGCATCTTCTAGACAAGCACGTTCCAACCTAGACCTCATCATTGCTTTGCACTCAGCATCATTGTCGTCAAGCGCAAGTCTATTTTGCAATTTAAAAAAAAACTCCAAATTCCACAGAAAAAATCACTACCTTGATTCCTAATTTCCACCCTGTGCATAATTTAGCTCTTTGTTTATTTCATAAAGGACATAAAAGTTTCTCTTATGATAAGTATTTTTGACGTATATCATAATAAGTATCGTATAAAACGTAAAAATAGATAGATATTTATGAAAATTTATGACGACGTTCCTAAGATCCAATTCCTCTTTGTCTAATAGTTTGAATTATGGCTTCACTGGTCGCTCCCAAAACAAACTTTACATAAATAGGCTTCTTAGTTAAGTTTGTGTTTAATTTGATACCATCCTATCACGAATCTCGTTTGATAGTCTCATGTTACAGATAGTATGAGTGTATCACATTTCATTCCATTGACACGTTGCTCGACTGATCTGACAGTGAAATGTTGTTGTATAATGTATATTATATTACCAGCATAACACTGTAAAGTAATAAAACATGTTCTCCTGAACAATGTTCACATAACGAATCATTGGCATCACCTCTAAGGCTGTTTCTGCATTTGCCGATCGCTATTCGAACGCTTATTTTTAGCCCTGGGGGCATACTGATTGAAGAATAAACCAATAAACTAACAAACAAACACACTTTCGCATTTATAATATTAGCATGAAGTATGATTCCCCATGTAAGTCAGTTTCAGATCTCTTCTCCGACAAATGCAGCATATAACATAATTTAGGAAAAAGTTGTCAGTATTTATCTACTACACATAGCATAGAGGTGGTTAGAATGCGTTAAGATATTTAGCAGCAAGTACTGGGTTCCGGTAAGAAAGTGGTAACTAGCCAGCCGCGACCGATGCGATCTCGCCGTACAACGAAATTTTGACGAACTGACGGCCATAACAGAGCTCGGCTTATATTAATACCAAGTTGTACCTTCATATCTAACAGTGTTGTAACGCAGCTTTGTTAATCGAGGAACAAGAAGCTTAATCTATACTTCTATACTAATATTATGAATGCGAAGGTTTGTATGGATGGATGGATGGATGGATAAACATCCATTATTCAACCACGCTTCTTCATAACATCACATTATTTTCACAGGCATATATCTCATAGAGGCATAGGTCTGCAATATTACATAGGCTACTTTTTATCTCGGAAAGTTACGCGGTTCCCGCGGCAACCAAAAACCTCAATTTAGTTAGATATTGAACAGCTTTGTTAGATATTGAAGGACGAAACCATACTACTGACATGACAGGGCAAAATGTTGCTCTACAAGAGTAACGCCCCTACAATGCTTCTAAGCTCTCATGTAAAGACAGGCGTATTGCTAATACCTACATCGTACACACAATTTGGAAGTCGTCTTTGGTCGTTGTCAACGGCCATATAATAGGTACCTATAGATTACTTTAAGCTAGATTCAGGTATTATCAGTCTTTGTATCTATTTGTTTACTTACCGGAACGCGGCACGTCTTTGCCGGTAGAGTAGCTTGAATAAGGAGATGACTAGCCACGGCCGAAGCCTCCCACACCAGACCTATGGAATTTATGACTTCCAAAACTGCCTAAAACTGCCCGGGACCTCCCATTTACAAGCGTCAGCGAGGTAGTCGAAACATAAAGCTAGATGTTTTGTGTACTATGCGTGTATCTATACCTATACTAATATTATAAATGCGAAAGTTTGTATGGATGGATGGATGTTTGTTACTCAATCACGCCATAAAGGCTGAACGGATCTGGATATAAATTAGCACAGAGATAGATTATAGTCTGGAATAACACATAGGCTACTTTTTATCCCAGAAAACGAAAGAACTCCAACGGGAACCGAAAAACCTCAATCCACGCTGACGAAGTCGCGGGCATTATTAGGTTAGCTGATAGTTTGTTATAAAGTATTTTCGCCGAGTTTGTCGCAAAGCCGTGTCATTAAACGCCGCCTTCCGATAGTGTGTAGCGCATTACAGTTAATGGCTGCATCGGATTTCCATAATATTAGTGCGTGCAATGATTTCCTGCGCGCCGAGATGGGCCGCGACGCGATGGAAAGACTTTCACGCGATTTTCTATTTTGAAATATAGCTAAAATAGTATTCTACCTACAGTTTACTCGATTTAGAAATAAGAACAACTTAATTTCCTAACAACAAGGGAACATATTAAAAATTACGATTGCAGCGCAGCTTGTTGGACTATGGCTCTAAAACCTATTTAAAAACCTTCTCAGAGGCTAATGCAAAAAAACCGCATTATAATCAGTCCAACAGTTTTAGAGGAAAATGGTAACAAAAAAGTATACAAACAACCTCTTAGGGCAAACACATAATATTAAATTACTTCATAAATTAATGAGTAAGTACCGAAAACTCAAAGTAAATAATAAATCAATTAAAATTCACACTTTGAATAATTCATCTTCCTTTTTTCAATCGGCGTTATTATAAATTAACGAATATAATTAAATTTACTATATTGTGTAAAAAATATTAACTCTAATAAAAAAAAATTTTAAAAAAAAGCTTACCTTTCGAATCACTGAACCAGCGGTTCCACTCCAAAAAATTTCACTCAAAATAAAAATCCGGTAAAATAAAGAACAATCAGCGCATATGACTGAATCACATTTTCCATTCAACAAAAATGGATCATCACCTCATGGAGAAATGTCTTTTGTGTGTGTTTCTAGTGTCTCTTTAGTGTTTAGTGCGGGTTCGGTGCCGGGTTGGGGACGCGTGCGATCGCTGTCGCCGCCGGGGTTGGACTGGAGTGGTCGGCGCCCGGCGGCGGCGGCCACAGTGGCCGATGGTGGTGGTGGTGGCAGAGACGTAGAGAGAGGTTCTCAGTTCGAGCCTGTTACTATTATATTAATCCCAATTGCCTAAGCAGATTGTAATCAGATGATAGCTTATTAGGTACCTACTCGAACTGTCTAAGGAGTTAAAAGCCAAAATTGGAACGGACTGTAAAATGAAGCATTATTATGTATTCATGAACACAGCACGTGCATGTTTACCAATGCTACATTCCAAATGACAAAAACAAACAATTGAAATGTTATGCCTTAACACTTTGACTCCGTTAAATATTATGTAGTATACGTGTTAAGGCGAGTCACCTCCAAGATTTTAGGAGGTGAGGTGTGGGGTGCCGCCCGCGCGTCTCGCGGTACATTTCTCGTAGAGACTGGCGGGGAAGCGGGCAGCGCGGTATATTCTGAAACCGCTTGGCAACGTTCAAGTTCTGGGATTAATTTGAATTAAATAGATATAGGACTTCAGTTTGAAATAAATTTTAGCAGGTTCTCATTAATACTTCAAGAGGAACTTATCCATATAAAAATGATGAGCAAAGTCGAAAATTTTATTAATAAAAAATTCGTTTTAAACTTTTAATTTAGCCTGTTTCAAGATTTTTTTTGATCGAGTAAAGTACATCCTATCGTGTAACAAATTAGCACATTCTTTAGACAATATCTTTAAGTGTATCGGATATTTTTTGTAAGACCGTTATTTAATAGTAAATACCGAAAAAATTTGATCTAGCAAACCAGTTTTCACCGCTGAGCTGAGGTGACTCGCCTTAAATGCATTATTTCCTGCTCTCCACCCAATCCATCGACTCGAATATTCTTATTAGTATCACATATTATACATGTAATAGTACAAGTTACTATGTCAATTATTGTTTTGATTGGCTGAATTTACAGTATTCTTGCTACTCTAACTTAAACTCTGGCAGTTTAGATTGCAGCGCCCCCTGCCGGGTCCAATTGTGAATACAAACCATTCCGGGACCCACTCAAACATACACAAAAAAACATCGAAATCGGTCCAGCCGTTCTGAAGTGATGCGAGAACGTACCTACATTTCGGCAATTGATTTTTATTTAAATATAAAATGCGAAAGCGTGTTTGTTTGTTAGTTTGTCCTTCAATCATGTCACAACGGATTTGCATGGGTACAGTTGAGGACCTGGAGAGTGACATATGCTACTTTTTATCCCGGAAAGTTTTCCGTGGGAATTAATAACTTATTCCACGCGGACGGAGTCGCGGGCTAGTATGATACGTATACAAAATATTTGAATGTCTGGCAGGCTATTACACTCGACTAGCTAAACTTATTAATATTCTGTGGGTAGTTCGTCCCTTTTTTTGTGATATTTAATAAGTTTTTACGTTTCCTTCCTGCGGGATGAGAACACTTGTGTCCCACGTTTTTGTGAGGCTGATTCACCATTACAATGTGATCAAGCGACGACGGTCTGTTTGACCCTTGGCTGTGTGCTTTTAAGTTTTATTCATTTTTCTTACCTTTTTACGGTTCCGTACCCCAAGAGGAAAAAAACCTTTCTTCTTCTTTTCTTACTTTTTGGTTGTCAGAAGTGCCAAAACAGCACAGAAGAAAAACCTTTATCTGATCACTTCGTTGTCCTTCTGTCAGTGTGTATGTCAACCACCTTTTCTCGGGAACGCGTAAAGGCATTGTACACGCATTTCTGCTTGTTTATAATTGAACAAACATATTATTTATTCTATGACACTCCACATTTCCTAACTCGATGACGCTCCACATTCCTAACTCGATGTCTCCCATTTCCTTTTGTCCTTTTCTTTGGTCGAAACGTCAGTGTCATATCGCAACTCAAAACCGCAAGAGTGTGTGAATAACTACCATACACATAAAACTCAATTGACTCTTCTAATATATATAAGTAACTAGCTGATGCCCGCGACTACGTCCGCGTGGATTGAGGTTTTTTGGTTTCCGCGGGAACTCTTAATGTGCTATTCCAGGCTATAATATAATATTATAAGAGCCTCAGTATTTTTAACAGAACTTCGCAATGATGTGAATAGATGGCGCCAGGATGGCGCTCTGTAATCATAGAGTTATAATAGGTAATAGTTTATTCGTTTTATGGATACCGCGAGTTCTCAGTTCGGGGCGAACCACTAGTAATATTTATTTGATTGATTTAAAAATAAAGCTAAAATCACCTCAAACCTCGCGAGTGTCATCACAGTAAAGACACATCACAAAAACACACATCACACACACATCAGCAAAGACTCCAAGTGAACTCAAGTGCCGGCCTGTGTAAGCGCAATCTCAACACAAAATTGTGTACCTACGGAATACCAGCTCCAAAACCACAACCAGCGACCAAGTCAGCCTCCCTCACCCTCTACCCTACAGGCATCAAGTTGAAGTTAATACCAAATACTAAAGTCCCTAAGAGCTGTATAAAATCAAGCTTCTAAGTCAACGCAATCAAAAGATACGACCGTTTATGACACTCGCCAATAAATCCAAACCTATAGGATACTACTGTTGACGTAGATTCAAGGTCTCACTGTACAAGTATAGGAAAAATTCGAATTCCGTAGGGTACTCATAGGGTACATGATACATCCTATGGTGTCCCAAGAAAACTCCTACCGTTACTTGATTTATGAAAAGGGGTCACGACCCTCAGTAATGAGGAATACGACGCAGAGAGAGAGAGCGCTTAGCTGCAATCAAACTTGCTGGAAGTAATGATGCCTAAGCCTAAGGTGGAGCGCGCTTGCCTAGAAGATGCGTATTCACTCTTGGCTAGCATGCCCACAACGAGTAAAATAATGTCTAAAACGAGTAAAATAATGAACTCTTACATGCCGACTATTTTCTCGTTATATACCGGATTTGTGCATGTTAGGGTAAACGAGAAATTAGTTTGCAACGACGAGACATCTCGTCTTTGCCAGATTTGCCGTCTTTTAACTTTGAAGATGTGCCAATACCGTCATCCGCGAAGTAGGTAAACGGCTGTCTCTCAGCTTTCTTCAGCGACGGCTTGCGTAACCCTCGTAACCGACATCTGATGTGTTGTCATTCCACTGATTAGCATAATGCATTCGTTGTCGCCTCCTAATTCCGCCGCTGCGTGAAAGCCTTCCGCTTTCACACAAATATCTATATTTTATTACTTGCCGAATTGGAAATGAGTTTTACTATTTTTACAGACTAAGCAAGTTGACCACACGATGGGTGTTGTAATTCCGCTGGTCATAGCGGCATGGCTCGTCATCGTCCACCGATAGACGTTCCACTGCAGCCCATTAACATCCCACTGCTGGCCACGGGCATCCACTCACATAAAAGATAGGGAATTAGAGCTTAGACCCAACACGCTGCTCCAATGCGGGTTGGCTGGCTTTAATGATTATCGGGACCGGGAACCCAGGACCTCGCGATCCGCAGTCGACCATGCTAACCGCTAGACCAACGAGGCAGTTCAGATGGACGTTTAAGTCGGACGAGACTATCGTTTAGGTCGTCTACGTCTAAAAATACCTATATAAGTACCACCATCCTAACCACCATCCTAAGATGGTAGCGGGATAACCTGTTAGGGGCATGGCAGTTTATTAAACCCATATACCTAATTGTTTGGCGGCACGTCTTTTCCGGTAGATTGGTAACTAGCCAAGGCCGAAGCCTCCTATAACCAGGCCAGACCAATGAAAAATTCAGGAAATTATAAATTCCCAAATTAACCCTGCCGGGGATCGAACCCGTGACCTCCGCACGTGAAGACAACAGCGCTCTGCGCCAGGGGGTCGTCAAAATGTACAGATGGCGCGCGAGTTGAATGCAGAGAAAATGTATGGTGACACTTTCATTGTACTTATCTCGTAAATAACAATCTGTCCCAGTGCGTACAGGCGACGCAAGTACCTACAACAACGGTTACGTAATCATAGCAGCCGCATTCATTCATTCACTGTAGAGAGAGCTTTCATCGCCCGAGGCTCGTGCGCGGCGGGCGCGTCCACTGCGTCCGCCCGGTAAGGCGGTAATACATTATCATGGTGGAGGTATTTCAAGTTTAAACACAATTACTCACTCGATATAAATGAAAATAAAATGGTTTATTTCACGTAGGACAACGTGTGCCACTTATGATAAGTCGTAAGAATCTACCACCGGTTCGGAAAGAGGGTGATTCTACTGAGAAGAACCGGCAAGAAACTCAACAGTTCGTCTTATAAAAAATATGTATATTACGTCACCGTAAGATTGCAAAAACCGTTAGATTGTAATCTAACTAGCGAAATTTGAACCTGTCGATAGATTGTGAACCTTTCAATGTTCTGAGTGTCAATTTTTGAAATGTTCATTGTAGGTATAATTTACGTTTTCTTGTCTCCTTCTCGTAGGTTAGGTTAGGGTTCGACATAAAAATAAGCAGGTAGGCCACTTAGGTTTTATTGGGTTAATATACCTAACATATTACAATCTACCGGAAAATAATGCGTTAAATTGTAATCTGTCGACAGTTTACAATTTCGCTAGTTTATAATCTAACGGTTTTTGCAATTTTACGGTGACACATACAATGTATAAGTCCATACTTTAATATTATAAATGCGAAAGTGTGTCTGTATGTCCTACGCTTCAACCGCCCATCATTTCAGCAGATTAAGGTCTGCTGGGCTCAGACCACTCTCATAGGAGAGAGCCACGCTGCTCCAATGCGGGTTGGCGGGCATCACTTGGTTTTTAATAATAATTAATTAGTAGGTACTTAAGCATAAAAATTGTGGAACTGGCAGGATTCGAACCTTGTGTCTCTGCACATCGCGCCCCGAGCGCCTTTGGCAGTTAGGTCACGATTTACCCAATCAATCTTTACCTAAAAATAACTTAATCAGAAAAAAACATCGTGAAAAAATTATAAAGTACTCAGGTACTTGCTTGAAAGAGCCTTAAAGGATTTAAAAGAAACTTCCAACAGGTGGGCAGGATACACGCCTTTGAAACTAATAACTCGATTTTATGTGTCTCTTAAGTTACGTCATGTTTTGACTCTACCACCAAAACTACATTCCACTGAGTCTACTAGTATATGAGAGATAATTTACACATACTGAGGTGGTAGTTACTACGTAATGTAGTCACAGAGTAGATAATAGTACAATATAATCACAGAGTAGTACGGTACAATCCTAGAAGCTATTATAGCTGTCTACTCGGTCTCTAGGTATGTAGTATGTAGTATGTACCTACATTACGACACGCCCGACCACTGCAGCTGAAACATCCACCATCTCACTGTGCGTATCTTGACTGCCTTGACATCGGCCATTAGAGCTGTATTAGTGGTAGCACTTTCGTAACTACGATGCTCCTCCGAACAAATATCGTGGGAACTTGCAGACAACTTTAACAAGTGGTTCGCCTCGATCGGAGACCTCGCGGCGCCATCTATTGTAACGTTGTGAATTTTGGAACAATTGATTAGCTTCGAAATTATCGGAAAACTTGTTCGTTCAAAGGATGTTAGCGCCACCTAGCATCAAGGTGCAGAACTGCGTTGGCTAAATGGCATACAGTTTCTCTGTGTTCACCATAGATGGCGCTTCCTTGTCGTTTCGGTTTTGGTTAAATAATATAAAATATGATAGTGTTTTTTAACAATTTTTATTTAGTTCAAAATTCGTTTTATAATATTTTTTTGTAGTCCAACACAATTGTTTATTGCTCAATTAGCTATTTGAGGCGGCCACCCTGGGGGTTGGCGTCTGGCAACACGGACTGGTCAAAAATCAGAATTCTCCGACCTTCGACATGTGAGGATTAGATTTTCGTTTACGGGGAATTCTCAAGCTTGCCCATCCATGGCTTCGCAATGGAAGGAAAACTCATTTATATTAAAATCTATCATCTAAAGTAAAAGATATATTTCATCAATTATGGTAAGTCGAATAGTGTTGTGTCAAGACGCCTGGTTGATTCAACAAAATGGCGGTTGTGGTTGGAAAGATTTAATTCGATGATTTTCTTTCAGTTCCTGTTTTTTTGCTTTCCCAACAACTTTGTGGATATATCGGGTTCGTGGGTGAACTCCTGAAAACGCCAGCGGCCAGGAGTTCTATTGGTGAGTTTGTGTTCTTTGGAAGAAAATGCCACGCGTGTGGGGTTTTCAACACACCCAATTTTAACTCTGTTTTTTTTCTTTGTTCCAGGGTCTTCATTATTATCTTAACATTTAATTCTTCATTATTATCGTAACTTTCTTAACTTTTAATTCTACGTTTAATTTTTACTTACGTTTGCAACAAAAGTTTTACGTTTTACGATGCCGTGTTCTATGGATGTCTAAATCTGAAAATCCACGTCATCGACTTATGGAAAATGATTCACCGACTCTCTCCATGAAAAGGAGGTTTTGATGTGTTCCTGTGGGAAAACTCCAGGGAAGGCTAGCTGAGACGTTCCAGCTACGTGGCCGGCCCCTCCCTTCAAGTAAGCACAAGTTTTGGTATCCAGGACTGTTCAGTCAGGTGTGTTCTTTGTGTGTGTTCGAGTTAGGAACCCAGTCTTTACCACTGAGCTATTAACTTTTCACGAAACAACTTCATAAACCTTAAGTTAAACTAAATTTAAATATATAGTTTCTCTAAATTTAAGACTATCTACCTAAGTCATTTTGTGTATTAACATTTAGCATTTTAATTAAGCTAGTCTGTCTAAGCATAATTTTATGTGAGTAATTAGTAAATACAAATTTTTGCCGAACAACAAGCAAACTTTCATTTGTAACACCTCACAACGTACCAGAGAGTCGACGGCTAGCTTCTTTCTTTATAGGTAGGTAGAATCGATTATTTAATTTTTTTTTTCCTCTAATCTTTGCAAGGTGGTAGATTTTTCTGTATCCGGGTCTATTTTTTTATTCCACCTAATTTACCACCTCGCACTATTGACATCATTGTGAAGTTCTGTTAAAAATACTGAAGCTTATTAATGTGTACAGTACCCGGCAATAAATATTGCACATCGACCTTTGGAAAGAGACAATCGGTTATTTCGGCCCGATTGTCTCTTTCCAAAGGTCGATGTGCAATATTTATTGCCGGGTACTGTACGCAGGTCCTATGTTTTTGTAGTTAGAGACTTGAATACCTGGATTTAGGTTATTAGTTTAAAGTTTTAATAAACTGCATAAGCAATTTGCTGCAATCCACCCCAAAAAGCTTGCATGAAGGTTATAAGTTTTTGAAGTCAGCATTAAGGACTTATTATTAGTCTTTTAAAATAAAAACCTGCCGATGCTATATAACTGCTATAAGAAGGCCTTTTGCAGTGGGAAAATCTCATAGGAAATCAGAAATTGTACGCGGACGAAGTCGCGGGCAACCGCTAGTTTTTTTGACCGAGCGAAGCGAAGGTCTCTGAGTCTACTTGGGTGAATTGGCACTTGTCCGTCCGTCCGTCCGTCCGTCCGTCTGTCAGAGCATTATAACTTCTGAATTACTGAACGCAATTACTTCAGCTTTAAATATTATAATATGTAAACCAATGGCCTCCCGCCGAATATGGCTTAAAAAATAGTAAAAATCTTTATTTCAGGGGGGCTCTCATAGAAGCGAATGCGAAGTAAAATATTTTTTATAAAGTTACATAGGGTTGCGGTATATCATTTTAAAGATAATTAGGAATAGAGTCCAAAAATATTTTTTTTTTAATTTTTCCCCCAAAATTGACGAAATGGGGGGCTTTCAAAGTGGTGATTTTCTAACGTCCAAAGATGACCTCAGAACTCTAAATTTTCTGAAAGGATGAGCCTGAAGCTTGATCAATTATTTCAATTATATCCTGTACTTCAACAACAAATACTAAAATTAGATAAATATTGTAAGGAAACGGAATTATTTAATTTTTAATGAGCTTCAGTATTATTAACAGAACTTCACATTTATGTCAATAGATGGCGCCGCAAGGTCTTAGTTCGGGGCGAACCACTGAGTAGAAGAAAAGGAGTGTTATCTCTGTATATAAAATAGTGTCCGTCGAAATACACCACATTGGGGGCGCCACATTAGCATCAAGGTAAATTTAAATGAAAGCGCCAAATATTATTAGAGTAGGTTTGAGAAATAAACAAGGAAAGAAAACATTCATCATTATTTTGTACAATGAAAGTTGTTGAAATTTTCAATAATCTATTTTAGTCGAATCCATACGGCCATACCCTTTGATACACCAGCGCCACTGTGGACACTTTTTCAACTTTTCTCCCATAAGAGAAAACACTCCACACAGGCTACCCCCAAATTTTTGTAGATCATAATTCTATCAGGAAATTCTACGTAAAGTTTACTCCATAATAATATTGTTCAAATACATACAGCGCCATCTATAAAATGTCTCTCTAACTAAATGGTCGTAATGGTAGTTAACTAGAGTCTAAACAGTCGTTGGCCAGAAAGTGGTGTAACTACATGATACCTAATCATCAAGCTAGAGGTCGCTTAGACTAAACCCAACATCACAGGGTTTTTCCAGGCGGTCACCCACCCAAGTACTGAGCGTGCCCGATGTTCTTATCTACGGTGATCGGCAGAACCGGTGTATTCTACACGATTCATGGACGTTAATTATAGTTCAAATATACACAACGCCATCTATTAAAGATCTCTCAAACTAAATGGTAACAATGGTGACTACCCAGGTTGGAGTCGTTGGCCAAAAAGACGTGAAGCTACGTGATACCTAATCATCAAGCTAGAGGGCGCTTAACTAAGTGAAGTTGCGTCAGTATACTAGATGGCGTTGCAAGTTGAGGGTCTGTGACATTTTCTTTTTCGTGAAATATTATGTTTAGCACAGAGTACATTGATGTTTAGCAACAGGCATAAACTCCGGTTGGCCCGTGAGCCCCAAGCGGGGACTACGGGCTTTCAGGCCTGGCCTCATTACCCGGGTGGGGCGCGAGGTAACTTTGTACCCCGGCGAATTTCTTTTAGCCTTGATTGGCTAGGGCCTGCCTTGAAATTTTGAAGACTATGGGCCTCTAGGCTGGATGTCGTATTCGTTTTTGGGTCCGCACTGCGCGTGACGTTGTCACCAACACGTGCAGGACCCGTGTCGTGTCCAGTTGTCTCGGCGCTACGGGCAATGGGGTGAAAATGTTCACTGAATGAAACTTAGTGAAATCGCGTCAGCATACTAGATGGCGTTGCAAGTTGTTGGTCTACACTCTTCATAATTTTCCTATTCGTGAAAATGTTCCCGAATGAAAAAAAAACCTATTCAAAAATTCCTTTAAATTAATTCACCTTCTGGTTATGACAAGTATAAGTAAGAATTATTTATGTCTCACTAGAATTTTCCCGCGAGCTAGCTCACGTTACGTCCAATTTTGATTAGTTTTCGAACCTTTTTATTATTTTTACTCCTTAGGAGTTAGCTGTTTAAAAAGGCTATCTTAGCGGATGCTGTCACAATAGCCTTTCTTAGTGCTTACGTCACAAAAGGAACCTATTGCTAAAATGTCAAGTTTCTTGTCTTATTGGTGTAGGCTGTGCGTTGATAGAACCAAGAAGATTGTGCAAAACAGATAAATGCGTAAAAGTTCCATCATTTCGCGACGGTCCGTTTCAGCCGATAGGTGGGTGGCAGTTCGACAAACTTCGGTAGGTATGTACGTACGCGAGGCACTTTCCCCGTGCTCCCGGCGTGCTCCCGGGAGACAGCGCGTCATCTGTCTCTGTCGGGTCCGCGGGAACACGGAAAATTCATTAGAGCGAGGCGAGGGCGCCGCGGTGGTGTTTCCTTTGTTGTCTTGTTTTTACTACGACGAGATTATAAGCTTCCGTATTGATGATTTAATTATGAAATAGTTGCAGTGTGTAGGTAAATAATACTGTAATTCTTTACACAGGTCTATACCTATCTTATGGACAGTTGGTTTTCTGTATGTCTACGTATTTCGATTTGTAACTACAAAATTTAGAATCATACTAAGTATACTTACTTACTATCATACTTCATAATATTATAAATGCGAAAGTGTTTGTTCGTTGGTTTATTGGTTTGTCCTTCAATCACGCCGCAACAGAGCAACGGATCAACGTGATTTTTGGCATGGATATAGTAGCTACTTTTTATTCCGGAAAATTAAGGAGTTCCTGAGGGAATCAAAAAATTAAACCACGCGGACGAAGTCGCGGGCATCAGCTAGTATTATATAAGTTTTTCTGTAAAATGTAGAAGTGATTATATATTTCTTTGAAGCAATAAACAATTTGTTCACTTTATTGTTGGGCCCGCTCGCAGAGACGCCGGGTTAGGTTTAGCCCAGGAATAAATTTGTAATTTTGGCGGAAGTTTCATACGAATGCTGTCAAAGTGGCAGCTAACTCTGGGTTACAAGGATAACCCGGCGGGCTTCAGCAAGCGGGCCAATAGAGTTCGTCAAATCTTAAAGTGAACATGCCTCACTTTCCGCGTCATTGTTGCACTGAGACTGAGTGGACACTTGTAGGTACGTCCTTACGTACTAATGGTAGGTATCAACTATCAATGTTAAAGTGTGTCTGTCTGTCTGCTACGCTTTCGGCCATCTGTTCGACCTTTTATCCCGGAAAATTAGACAGATCTGAACTGAACGGCCTGATTGACGACGTTCAACTTGTTTTCTAATTTAAATAAATCATTCAAGTATTGTTCTGTACACCTGCTTTAAATATAAACGTCAACAAATTGGATAGGCACGATTATTATACATACCGCCCATTTGAACAGACTATGAGAGTAAAGGAACAGAGAGTACACCTGATAACGCGCGCATTATATGCGATTCATTGGGTGGCCGAAATTCGGTCAGGATGATATTCAAAGGGTATATATATTCAAGGGTATATATAAAAAAAAGGAAGTCAAAAGAAACCTCCGGAGGTGACCTATTTTGTATGGTGTACAATAAAGTATGTTTAATATTTTACTTTACTTTACTTTTTTTTTTAAATGTGACTGATCCTCTATGGTTCCGCATTCCTGATTGTGAGCCGTGAGGAACCCATGGAACTAATAAGTACTACATACAACGTACGTAGTATTATTAGTTGCATGGAGGAATCTTTAAAATGTCCCATATTTGAATAATGCTTGGTATAGACAGTCTGGGGGCATATTACCATATACTCGTGTGCTACCATCGCATAAAGGCGTATATTGTTTCAGTATTGTTGACGTTCGTGTTATTTTAGGGACGTCAAGGTACTTGACATCAAACTGTCATTTTGATTAAAATTGCTTAGGTAGGTATTGAAGCGTTGGGAGTATGGCCGTTGTAGACTATTATAGATCGCACACCATATTCAGAGCTGTCAATTATCGCGTGTGGTGACAACATAGTGTTTTAACGTGTCTGCGTTGTTTACTCTTTGTTAGACGTCTTCCACGTATCCAAATATGACTACAAATATTTCATACATTTCCAAAATTATTCGAAACTGTTCAAATAGGTCCCTACTCAAAATAAGATACCGGAATATTTTTACCTCTGTAAACATTGTTACTATTATTAAACTTTTTTAGAGTCGTTCTGGTTTAAAAATTCGATGTAACAAAAAAGTGACACCAAAAAGAGACAAACATATTCAAATAGGATTTAGCCTGCGAGACAATGAGATAGAATAAAAGTTATATTTATCTCATTATCTCGTAGGCTACTTTTCTGAAGTTTCACTTCTGTTGTGTGTGATTTTTTTTATTTAAACTGGCTTTTCTTAAACAATCAGACTCTGAACCCGGGTGCAGTGGTACCTAAGCGCTGTGGTCTTACAGTGGGTCATTTTGGGAATTTATAATTTCTGAATTTTCTCCGGTCTGGGCGTGGTCTGGGCTCACAAAATACGCCAAACTGGTAGCGCCTGATAAACAATTGGACACCCTATGAGTACGGAAGCCTAGTTATCGATTTTCGAATTTTTTCCTATACTTGTACTGTGAGACCTTGCTTCTCGGCAAATTTCATGATTCTAGGTCAACGGGAAGTACCTTACTCTATAGGTTTTTAATTTATTGTCGTATCAAAATATGCAAAATATGCGGCAAAAACTGCCGTATCTATTGATTGCGTTGACTTAGAAGCTTGATTATTTTACAGCTATTTGGCAGGTATTTGGGTTTTTTATCCTTTAAGGGTTCATTTTTTCCTCTTGAGGTATGGAACCCTAAAAATAAATAAATATGTAGGTACGTCTCAAGACAAATATGTTGAGATTTGTAGAGTTTCAGTGGCCACCGACCAGCTCCATGGTACCATTTTATTGCATTGTCATCGAAGTCACATCATTATATTGTGATCCAAATTTCAGTTCAATCGGTTGTGGGTTAGATAAAAATCAGTTGCAATATTTGAACTCAACACACATGGCAAGTTGAATAAAAGCTTGTAAAAAGTATCCATTAGATATGTTTAGTATTACTGATGTTTCGGCGAATTGGTAAAAAGAACCATAGATATAGGTGATTGACCTATCGGAAGGAGAATTTAGGAGTCTGACTCATTATTAGCTCAAAGAATTATTTATTCGTGGCTGGTCGGTAATTTACGTAGGTAATTTACCTACCTATTTTTTAAATTAGTTCCAAATTAGTCCAGTTCATTATGCGTGCATTTGTATGATGCAGGGCACAAGGGTTGAGCTGTACACCCCATTCTGGGTGGTGTCACAGGCAAACATATTCCTTTGTACTTGAATTGAATGTTAATTGTTTATCTGTAACACCATTATTCAATTTTAAAAAATCTGCCTTAGGTCAACCCTTGCATAGCTATAATGTAAAAGCTGCATCAATTATTGTTACAATATCAATCTTTGTAATAATTGGCTGAATTTATGGTGTTCCTGCTACGATTTTTTTTATCCTTTATGAAAAAGAGAAGGTGTCAGAGATGCTTGCGATCGTCCCATAATAATAATATAAGATAATAAGGCCCCAGGACTCTATCACCGGTTCATTGCGAAATCATAGATAGATAGATATCTAGATCAACAGAAATTAATAATAATTAAAAGATATGGATTCAATGGATCGCTATTGATTCTCAGCAGTCTACCCAGACTAGCAGATACACTCTAGAGATACTAGGAATTATTTTTAACCGACTTCCAAAAAAGGAGGAGGTTCTCAATTCGGCGCGTATTTTTTTTATTTCTACCCACTATGTTGAAGCCGGGCGGGTATAACAAGGATAAGCAAAGTTGACGCATCAGGCTCGCCCGACTTCAACATAGTGGGTAGAAATACATTTTTTTTTACTTTACAGTGGCGTTGGAAGTCGGTTTTTTGGAAAGAATTTTTTCATCAATAGCGTTGTTGTGTCAAAGTACGACATTGTATCTATCGAAAACAATGTTCACTGTACTGTGTAGTTAAATGTACACGCATTGCTCCGGTTCCGATGTTCTGTATTTGCGCTTTTTATTTGAGCATCCTGTTCGCACCTCCGCCCCGCTCCGCTCCGCCCCGCGCCGCGCCGCGCCGCTCGCCGCGTGACTGCGCGGGTGTTAAAAGCTCCGCGCACGAATTGTTTGAAATTAGAAACAGTTGGCTTAGAGCGAGTTTGCATATCGGTAACATAGTAGATTTCGAGAATCGAAACACTATAATTTATGCCAAATTAAAATGCATACACAATTTCTTGTTTTAAAACTCAAGCCCGTTCATGAATGCATTTGCAGCCAGTAAAGTGACACAAAAATAACCTAGTAGGTAATAGTAAAATATGAAATGCTAAATTGTGTTTGTTTCTTAGTTGGTCATTCGATGACTTCGCAACTCATCGATGGGATTTTTGTAGGAGAAGATATTATAGCTGAGGACTTGGAGAGAGACACAAGCTACTATTTATCCCCAAAAATTTTCTCAAAATCCCGGAGTTTTTACGAATTTTTAAAACCGTTTTCTTCGTGGTCGAAATTTTAAGCATGTTCTAATACTATAAAAATATTTCTATTTCGAGATGTATAACTGGTACTAACCCTTCTGATGTTATTTCTTGTATTTATCATCTAAATAGTGGAATACAGTCGATTTCTTAACTAAATAGTTTCGACACGTGTTGCGTTTTGTGCCCAGAGTCTATTTGTTACCAGCCCGCTTTCCAAATCGAAATAACTAGTCGCAGTTGTTCATTTTTGACTAGTGGGAGAGGTATATAAAGGTTTTTCTGGATGTATCTAATATTTAAATATATAAAAGGAAAAAGTGACTGACTGACTGATCGATCTATCAACGCACAGCTCAAACCAATGGACGCATCGTGCTGAAATTCGGCTTACAGATAGCTATTTTGACGTAGGCATTCGCTACGAAAGGATTTTTGAAAATTCAACCCCTAAGGGAATAAAATAGGGGTTTGAAATTTGTATAAAAATCTAACTTAACGTGAAAACTGCGAGCAAAAACTATTTTCACATAAAGTGGCGCTTATTTTTACAATAAAAGATTTTCCAATAAAGATTTTCATCAGTTTTTTTTTGCATAATATACGTGATGGTGTGTGAAAAATTTCTTTTTCTGTCGTTTCCTTACTGAGTTTTTAAACCAATTCCAATAATCGAATAACTAGTCAAACAATTAACTTAAAAAGATATTTGATTCACAGCGTTTATTTAGGTCGTTTACGTCGACTTCTTAAAAATTTGAATTCACAAAATGTTGTGATAATAAGATAGCTCCAGTCGCGTTTCGCTTCACAGCAATTAATTGGCGCAGAATTGTATCATCATCATTCAGCTTTGAAGTTTCACATTCGTAAGATACGCAGCCAATTAGCAAGCGGTGTGTACACTCATGAGTATAAATACCACAACATCACTTCAGATTGCAGGCAATGCAGGATATAAGGTGTCTAACCTACATTTTAAGTTTTTTTTAATTTACGAGTATGTATAGGCTAGCGTTTGGCTGCAATCAGTACATGCAAGTGGTAATGAAGCCTAAAGTAGAAACTAAGGCTTGCCAAGAAGTTTAACTCTTATAAGTGGAAGGTAAACCTGTGATATCCCTAACATCCTACCGAAAGCTTGGCGGCATCTCTTTACTGTTAGGATGGCAACTAGCCACAGCCGTAGCCTGCCACCACCAATTCAGAAATTATAAATCCCCAAATTTACCTTGCCGGGTACCCGTGACCTCTTGCCCATAAGACAAAAACGCTCACCATTGACCACTGCGCCAGCGAAGTTGTCAAAAATTAAACTAAATAAACTGAAAACTTTGTAATAAGCATTTTGTTTCTTACCTTACGTACTTTGATAAGCCTAAGGTTAAAGTTAGCAGCCAGTCAAAGTAATGGTTACCACATAAAAGTGTTTGTCGCGCTCGGCGGAGGGCGGCCCCGCGCTGCCGCAAGACACACAATATCGCGGGATGGCTTACGGCGCCTTATTAGCAATAAACAAAACCGGGGCCTGCCGGGACCGGCCCGGCGCATAGCACGAGCGACAGCGGTAAGCGAGTACACACAGTAGTGAGTAGCTGGAGGCCTAATCACTAGTGGGAGTTCAATACGTAAAATGACAGCTTTAAAATTAGTTCTGTCTCTTTCCGCAGGGAGTACGAAAGTGTTAGCAATATTTTTAATGTTGACACTACAGAATCAGCCCCATTGTTTACCAATTCGATCGCTCTACAAAGCCACGGTAATATTATTATGTAATAGAGCGCTTGATGACAGATAGCTGGTGTTCGATCGATTCTATGGGATGTAGGTTCAGATCAGATTCTAAATCAAAAACTTATTAATTGTAAATTGTAAAGTTAGTCCAATACTAGCAAATGCCCGCGACTTCGTCTGCGTGGTTTGAGGTTTTTTGGTTCCCACGGGAACTCTTTCATTTTCCGGGATAAAAAGCCTGTGTGCTATTCCAGACTATAATCTATCTCTGTGCCAAATTTCAGCCAGATCCGTTCAGCCGTTGGTGCGTGATTGAGAAACAAACATCCATACATCCATACATACATCCATCCAAACTTTCACCGACACCGACAGACGGAAGACGGGCACATAATATAATAACAGTTAATTTAATTATTACTAACTATAGTTTTACATGAAACTATGCCGGTTACAAATTAAAGTGTTTGTAAAAGTAAAAATATGTAATAAAAAGTAATCTTTTCTGCGAGAACTGTCTCTTGTCTGGGCTGCGCGTCAAATCTTACGTCAGTCACACATCACAGACCAGATGCATCCTAACTCTTATGTCTCTCTCTATAATCACAGACTATAATGTAGCCACATACATACACAAATGTTAGGTTAGGTTATACGTAACCAATCTTAAGATTTCACAGTCACTTTAGCAATTAGACCGCCTTTGCACGTTTCTATGTAGTTTTACTACTTCTTTTTAATTGTGTACTGTAATTTTTGTGTGTGCATTAAAGATATCTAAATAAAATAAATTAATAAATAAAAATGTAAATGTCACCAGTCACCACCTATGCGATTGCACCACACGGTATAAATCACTAAGGTTAAAACATCATTAATATTAAATCACGGGCGGATTTGTAAGGCGGGGGTCACACCCTCGCAACGTATTGCAGCGCCGCCGGTACGCTGTGCCGCTGAGATGTGCCGTGGTACAGTACCCGGACCCGTGCCGGGGTTATTGCGTGTTCAATTTGCGAAGCTGATTTTATGACTGCAAGTAGATTGGGGAATTTGGTGAAATAAATATTAATAAACGCTTTAAGTACAAAACAACCAGATATACTTACTCTAACAGTGAAAGAAAACATCTTAAGGAAATGTATATGTCTGAGGGTTATTCATATTGTACATCTAGGTGTGTGGAGTTTACCAACTCGGCTAGCGAGGTGAATTTTGGTTTACGCTCTTCTCATTCTAAGAGGGGATTCGTGACTCGTGAGGTTGTTGAGATGATGGTGGTTTCGAGCTGGTCAACTCCGAACATGTGACGGACGCTCGCTTACACTTGGCCTTTAAGGGTGATAAAATCTTGGTATACAAGCTATATATTTTACATCGAAATGCTTAGTATAGGTACATGCAAGATGTAACATTCACAATGTGTAAAAATCATATAAAAGTAGGTAAACCCACTATGTAGAAGTCAGGCGAGCCTTGCGTCAACTTTGCTTATCCTTGTTATACCCGCCCGACTTCAACATAGTGGGTAGAAATAATAATATGTTAATATATCCAATTATTTTTTGCTTTTTAGTTTTTGAAGGCGGATTTTTTTAAATTTAAAAATAATTTTATTGTTTGCTTTTTAGTGCTGTAAATATAAAAAAAGAAAAAGAAAAATAGGTTCTCGAAAGGTAGACAGACCTCTGTACCTGTACTTCATCATTGTTTTGCACTATGCATGATTGTCGTTAAGCACAAGCCTATCAATCAAATCACATCATCAAATCTACACTTAATATTATAAAGAGGAAAGATTTGTATTTTGGTATTTTTGTATGTAACGAATAAACTCAAAAAGTACTGGACCGATTTTAATAATTCTTTTTTCATTAGAAAGCTACATTATCACTGAGTAACATAGGCTATATTTTATTTTCAAAAAATTAGAGATCCTTACGAAAATTGCAATAATGTGAACTAAGTCGGAAAAAATCGTCTCTTCTGAGAGCTTACGCGGCGTGCGCTGCGTAAATAGTTATAGTTACACGAAAACAATGTATGGTGAAATTGTTCCTCTTAAAAAGTTCTAAAAAATAAACTGCGGTAGGATATATCTATCTTTTAAGGTTGACTCACAATAACCATTTTTATGATTTTCAAATTTGGTCTAAACCAATGCTTTACTTGCGAAGGTGTTTTACCGACATTAAATATATTATTCATCTCAAGTATTTAACTAAGATAAAAATTGTCCTTTACACCATTTAATTTAGATGAATAGCTTATGAGATATCATAGAAATAATGAGGACGGGGCGTACTCTTACAATGTAATATTAAAATGTAACCTGCCCACTGCCCACTGGCTATATTGGGTAGGTATATTATATTAGGATTATTAGTGCTACCCGTGCGCAGCCGGGGCGGATCGCTAGTAAATATTATAATTGCGAAAGTTTGGATGGATGTATGGATGGATGTTTGTTACTCAATCACGCCAGAACGGCTGAACGGATCTGGATGAAATTTGGCACAGAGATAGATTGTAGTCTAGAATAACACATAGGCTACTTTTTAACCCGGAAAATTAAAGAGTTTCCCCGGGAACTGAAAAACCTCAATCCACGCGGACATTAGCTAGTCTCGCAATAAAACAACGACACTGAACGATGTTACCGTATGTCCTACATTTCAAATTTTCCTTATGAGTAGGTATGTCGGGGTGTGTGTGTGTGTACTAGTGTTACAGATAGGCGAGTTCCCAGCCAAGAGACGTGTGAAAACACCCGGCGAGCGTGCCAGCTCTACAGGGGGCTCCTGTGTTCGTTAGCTGGCTAGCTGATGGCCACGACTTCGCCCGCGTAGTACTACACATATAAACTACTGTTTTACAGCACTACCACTTTTATAAGTCACGCCGATGTACCAACGCAGAAATGTTATTCTAGAATGGCGCGCCGGTGTCTCAGCCAATCATAGCTGTCCGCTATTGGTTGTTGCCTACTCGCCATGTTCGGAGTCCGAGCACGATAGATACATAACACGAGTTTCTGTTGTTCTTGTGTTTACAATCTTAACGTCAAGCAATACGGTCCGTATTTTAGTGGTGTTCACATTCGGTTTTACTCGGCGCGGCGTTAGGTTGCACTTGTCTGCGTTCACGAATTTTGCCGAGGTGAATCAAATCAAATCAAATCAATTGAGCTATGCGTTGATAGATAAGTCAATCAGTCAGTCACCTTTTCCTTTTACCTATATTTTTAGATATGAAAACATGATATAAAACATCGTATAGTACTCAATAATGGCCTGTCCCGGGGCTCAAACTCAGGACCTAGTCATCCAGTATTATAGTTGTCGGAGCCCCCTGTACATACGGCGCAGTTCACACCGCGTTCTCGCGTGTGTCCGCTAATTGCGCGCCGCTCCGCTCCGCTACCGTGCGCCGCCGCTTCCGGTTCGTTGCATTTCTTTTTATCTTTTCTTTTCTTTTATCTTTCAGTCGACAATGGCGCGTGGGAGGTCCCCGCTGGGGGCGCAAGAACAAGGAGGATGCATTTACACTTTGCTTTTTCACGAAACTTTGGGATTTTATAGAGCTTTATTGAAAAAAAAAAATGACGCTGTTGTAACGTTTACTAAACTTTAGTGTTGAACCCTAAAGTTGGGTTTGTTCGGAAAGCGATACGACCATAATATAGCGGCATCAATGTACAGTTGTTGTCTACCGCAAGTGATGATGCAGTCTAAGATGACAGCGGGTTAGTCTGTTAGTGGCATGGCACTCATATTAAACCCATCAACCTAATCGGTTTCTACACAGCATAATACCTTAACGCCCACTTAGCCCACACGCACGTCTTTGCCTGTAAGATAGCCTAGCCTAGGTAGGCTAGCCACGGCTGAAGCCGTGACCAGACCAGAAAAATTATAAAAAGACCACAGACTACGTCAGAATGTGTCGTCAGATCGTGAGTTTTTTTATCCACCATAAGTTAGCTTGACTGCGATCTCACCCAGATGAGCCACGGATCATCTGAGCTGTTTGAGAAGCATAGATCACGTCAAAAAGCATGTAACTCCTTCAACAGTTCGAGTAGGGACTCTGATTAGGCGACTTATTTCCGGTAAGATGGTTAACTAAAACAACACCTTGCAGGATATAAGAAAAACAATTATTGAATCTTCCCATTGCACCATATCATCATAACGCCACCTCCGCACGTGGCAGCCGTGTTAGCTCACAGCGGGGTGGCGCGGGCTTGGCGCGTCGCACGTGGCGGGTAATCCTCTAATATCTGTTTGCTGTTCTGTTCGCAAGCTCATTAACACAGCGGGTGTGCGTCGACCCTAAGGCGCGCGGGTACACAGCACACGCTTGTAAACGGTGCACGCATTTACGACTTCAAAAAGGATTAAGTAGATTCGATGTTAAATTATCTGTAAAATTATCTGATCTATGTAAGACTGGTTAGTAAGAATCATAAATATTATTCTTAGCTCTACGAGAGGCTAAATTGTTTAAAAGCTTTACCCTTCTGAATTGTGATAGTTCGGTGTAATCACAAATGTATGAAAGAAAACGAATTCAAAATTTCAATCCGCTGTAGACATACCTTACACAAAGTACCTAGTCTAAGTATTTTGTGTAGGGTATCTGTATCGGTTTCATTGAAATATGTCTTGCCATCATGGTTTTCCAAAAGGCTCTCAAAGGTGTTTGAACTGGGGTTCACTACCATTATTATTTGAACATTGTTTAAGCTGGTGTTTTAGAACTATATTCCTTATTTTAGGGACATCAAGGATCGTCATATAAAACTGCAATGATTAGATAATTGACCGAGCGAAGCGAAGGTCTCTGAGTCTACTTGATTGAATTTGCATTTGTCCGTCCGTCCGTCTGTCTGTCAGAGCCTTATAACTTCTGAATTACTGAATGTAATTACTTTAAATTTAAATATAATATATAAACCAACAGCCTCCAGCCGAATATGGCTTAAAAATTTATAAAAATCTTTATTTCAGGGGGCTCTAATAGAAGCGAATGCGAAGTACAATATTTTTTATAGTGTTACATAGGGTTGTGGTATATCATTTTAAAGATAATTAGGAAGAGTCCAAAAATTTTTTTTCAAAATTTTTCACCTGAAATTGACGAAATGGGGGGCTTTCAAAGTGGAGATTTTGTCGACGTCTAAAGTTGACCTCAGAACTCTCAATTTTCTGAAATTGAGAGTTCTGATCAACTTGATCAATTATTATTATTTGAATTATATCCTGTACATGAACAACAAATACTAAAATTAGATAAATATTATGAGGAAACGAAATTATTTAATTTTTAATGAGCTTCAGTATTTTTAACAGAACTTCATAAGATGGCGCTGTAAAAGTTTATTCGTTTTATGGATACCGCGAGGTCTCAGTTCGGGGCGAACCACTAGTACTGTAAGAAGCCCCTCTGTGAGTGCCAATGCCGCATTCAGCACGGAGAATATGGCCAGAAACTATTTTTAATCTGAGAGGAGACTCGATCTCAGTAGTCGGCAGACATTGATGATGATTATTACGTGCATCAGTGAACTGCGAAATAGAAATAATAGAGTTCTAACCATTGAATTGTTATGTTCAAAGACAATGGAACGCATATCTAGTGTTCGTACATCGCACCCTATCCATTCGAATCGACTGTACGTGCGCACACCCATCCACAGGCGGCATCGGCTGGCGTAGCTGGATTAGCATGCGCGGTCACTGCTTGGAATGACGCCGAATAGAGTTGTCTTTGTGCAGCAATTACTGCCGCGGGGGGCTTACGGGTTATTTGTTAGTTCCTGTTAGCTTACATTGACATTGGCGTGTGACTTTAGGGGTTACAATCTCTCTGCGTCGTATTCTTCATTGCTGAGGGTCGTGACCCGTTTGCATCAATCACATAATGGCAGGAGTTTTCTTGGGATAACAAATGCACTGCGTTAATTAGTTTTTTTGTGTTAAGTAAAAATGCAGTACCTACTTTTTTGAATTAGTAAGTATTTAAAACTTTTTTCTACATTGACTGAAAGTCATTTTTAATATTTATCACATAGGAAAGTCATGGTTCTAACAATTCTGAATCCTGTAACTTAACTCAAAAAAAAATACTCGCCGAATAATTGAGAAGTCGGTTAAAACAAAATAAAAATGCGAAACATAAAATTGTTGAAAAGCATTATGAAAATCTCCATTTAATAGAAAAGAGTAGTATACCTACTCGTTTCAAAGGCAACTTTAATGAAATTTTCAATACGTAATAATTGTTACGTCGAATGCAATTACATCAATATCGGCTGATTACACAAAGAGTTCTCACGTGAACATCCGAACGGACAAACTGACATTATAGTATTATACAGTTTAAACTATGCAACGGTCTTTTTACCTGTAGAATATTCAAAGTTGACGTAAAATAGTCCTTGTTCGTATAACAACAGAGTGAGTTAGTGACTTCGGCAGCGATGATGTAAAGTTGGCGGTTGGGGGTTAAATTAAATGCCCCCCTCCAATAAACATCAATCAAGTTACTATTAAATGCACCTTTGCCGAGTTATATTGTGATTTGCTCCACTTGGTACCAAGTGAAATAGTTTTCTGTCTGTTAAATTGACTGCGTAGCTGTTATAATAATATGTATTAAAATCTGTGCTATTACTCTAAGTAAGTCTATATTAATTGTATTTTTAATTCAATGCGGAAAAGTTCTTTATTTTCATTGGAATGTACTTTGATTATGTATATATTTGATAATCAAAGGGAATGTAGGGAATCTTCATTTGTTTGTTTGTTTCTTAATAAATTCCAAACTATGAGTTATATATAGTCCCACCGTCTGGCCCGGTGGCCAAATTTGGAACAAATTTTTATGCCTGTTTAGCTTTTATTTTCATTTTATTTTTCTACCATCGACGCTGCCACCGGGTCAGACAGGTTTGTGGGACTTTGCGTTTTTTAGACGAATACATAATAGCGGTAGACACTCAACAAAATGCAGACCCGTATGCAGCATGCTTCAGTTTGCTTTATACTCGTACCAAACAATAAGGGAACCACGCCTTGATTAATGCTTTTTAGTAAAAATTTCAAAGAAACTTTTCAGGTTAAAATATAGCTATGTAATCTATGTCTGCGTGTTGTGGTACTTATATCATTTTAAAGCTGATTAGGAATAGAATCCAAAAATATATTATTTTAAATTTTTTCCCTGAAATTGACGAAATCAGAACTCTCAATTTTCTGAAAGGCTGAGCCTAAAACTTGATCAATTATTTGAATTATATCCTGTACCTGAACAACAAATACTAAAATTAGATAAATAATGGGGCTGATTCTGTATAACACTGTATAGGAAGTATTATGAAAGGGTTAGCAATATTTATAATGCTCTAATTTTAGTTTAGTTTTGAGATTGTGCACTACAGAATCAGCCCCATTGTAAGGAAACGAAATTATTTAATTTTTAATGAGCTTCAGTATTTTTACAGAACTTCACAATGATGTCAATAGATGGCGCTCAAGTTTATTCGTTTTATGGACACCGCGAAGTCTTAGTTCGGGGCGAACCACTAGTTACTTACCATCAGGTGAGACCGCAGTCAAGGGTTAACTTGTAGTGGATAAAAAAATTATTTAAAATATTAGTATGTACACTCTGGTGGCCCCAAGCGGCTCGCACCCTCCAGCGCATCACCTGTCTGCGGCACGCGGCGATATTAAATTGTCTGCGTATTGTCTGCGCTCGACGCTTGTGCTAAAACAATTTATATTGTGTTACCTTTGTGCCCCGACACGCACCCGACACGAGTCCGACACGCGCCCGACACGCGCCCGACGCACGACCTGTCAGCGCGATTCGGATTCGAACTAAGGAGTGATGTTAATAAACAATACTTGAAAGAGATGTTTCATTGCGTTTTACCTGCAGTGTGTTATTAAAGTTCAGACGTTATGATAATATCAGGGATCGGTCACCTTTGTTCCAAACATCGCCATATACACCCATGTTAAGGCAGAATTAATTTTGATTAATTCTAGAGAGAGAAACCTTTATATTCGTCATCACAAGAAGACGACAATAACTTTTCAGTATTCTCAGGAATAGCGCCGACCTAGATATCGGTCGGCGCTATTCGTTGAGAATAATATATGAAAGTAGGTAAATAATCATTTATTTGCAAAGAATGTTGTACAGTATTTGACGGTAAGAAGTGTCAATGAGCGGCCAAAACATTCAACTAAATCAATAGTGTGCCAGGTACATAGGTATTCAGCAATTTTTCAATTAAATTAAATCATGAGTCAAATGTTTAAACAAAAAAATAAATTAGGTAGGTACTCAAGCAATGTTGTACATGAATTAATAATGTAGTAAAATAATAATAAATGAAAAGTCGAAATAAATTATGTATTTATTAGCCAAAATTAAACAAGTCAAATTAAATATTCTTTGATGTCATAATAACATTTTTCCAACAGCCATTTATTAATATTTCTCTTAAACATATTTATAGTCATTTTTTCATAACCTGTTGGAAGTTTATATTCTAAGTACGCCTCAATAAAAGTTTATTGCTGGTTTTTCTGGGTGGGGACGGCATTCCGAACCAGTGGTAGATTCATTCGACTATTCATAAGCACTTGTAAAAAGTCTATTTGAATAAAAACATTTGAATTTGAATTTGAATTTGAAAATACCTCAATACGACACATTATCTACAAAAAATAATTATATAGAATATAGAATACCATACTTAATCCTTATGTACTTACTCGAGTATTAATATTACCCAAATGCTTACTGCTTAAATACAATAATAAAAGAACATTTTCATACAAATATGCCATATTATTACCCATCACATAATATGCTCAATACCTATAATCCTTTATCACCATATAAGCGTCATTTTCCGTCGTTTTCCGCCATTTTCGGAAAGCGCTAAGCCGCGCCGGCAGCGTGAATACAAAGTGTCGCTTACCGCCCTCGGGCGTGTTTCAGGCGCATTACCGCTGATTTACGAGTGTGGCGCGGCTTATGTAAACGATTTTATTTATTTTCTGTACCACGGGTGACCACCGGCGAGCCGCGTGCGTGGTCAAGCTTAAATAATTTAAATTGCTTTTTACGTGCACACTTAATGAGGATACCTATCAGCCCTTTTCTCAGTTTTGTCGATAAAATGCGAATTGCAGGCCTACTGGGTTGTGAATATCGTAAGCTACAGGCTGTACGACATAGATTTGTCTACTAACGGATTAAATAGCAAATTAAACTTCAAGTTTAGTTCATTATCAATGGACATCCGCAACATAACGCCTGCTTCTATCCAAGTTTTGACTATGTTTATTTCTTGTATCCCATTTCCTGCTTTTGTGTGCAATAAAATATTAATAAATAATATATCTTTCACCAGCGTATCATGCTAATATTATAAATGCGAAAGTGTGTCTATTTGTTGGTTTTTCCTTTAATAATGCCGCAACAGAGCAACGGATTGACGTGATTTTTTGTATGGGCATAATTGATTGGTGAGTGACGTAGGCTACTTTTTATCTTGGAAAATTGGGTGTTCGCGTGGGAATTTAAAAAATATTATTCCACGCGGATAAAGTCACCATGCATCAACTAGTAGCGTATAATATAAACAGCGAGTAAATTTCGGTGCGTTGTCCGTCGTTCGGGCGGGCGGAGAGCGCGCGGGCAGAGGGCGGGCGGGGATCGGCGCAACGCGGAATACAAACTGCCGATTACCGAAACACATTATTCAAACTGTATTACCGCTGATTTATATCGCGACTCACTAATACGACGCGACAATGTGTTCACCGACACAGAGAAGGTAAGTATTTATTCCAAGACACCGATTTGGCCACTTCAAAGTCAATAGTAGAGCAGTGAACGCATTCAGGCATTCAAATGACAAATGATTTATGTATTTCACGTAGGACAACTTGTGTCACTTATGAGAAGTCAAACCCTACCACCGGTTCGGAAAAATAATACTACTGAAACGAGCCGGCAAGAAACTCAGCAGGTGCTCATTTCATAAAAAAAATGTTACAAAATGTAAAAAAATATACAATTAATACGTTACATAACAAGTATTTACACTGACTTGTGGGCTGCTGGATGCGAAGCCAGTTGCTTCCGTGCTACTTTGCCATGAAGAAAGTCATCAATAGTATGATAACCTCGACTCAACAAACGCTGTCTTCAAATTTATGCAATGGCAAATCCATAAACTCCTTTGTCACCAAGTTATATATATGGATATTTTGTAACCATGTCAATCTAGGTGGTGTCGTTGTATGTTGGATGTTTTCGACCAACATGTAACTTAGAGTTCCACCAGTAGGCTCACAAGGGTGTTTAAGTTTAAGTAGCACTGTGGGTATAGTCTTTGGGTGAGATCTATAGAGCGAACTTTGACTTTGCTTAACTTAAGACATTGTTAAAACGAGACAGATTTATGTTACTCACAGAAGTCCATCTCGTTTTAACTCTAAGTAGAGTCCGAGCCAAGCCAGAGTACGCTCTATATCAGCATTATAGAAGTACGTTCCTATACCTAGTCGTTCTACGGAGGCATCTAGACAGAGCAACGTTCCGAGGCGTCAGGGGCGTGAAGGAGGAAACTGAGAGAATTTTCAATACAAAATGTCAAATTCGTATGCAGTTTTCCCAATACAGAGAGATACCATACCTCTATAATGCTACAACTGCCACCGGAGCCGGGCCTGCCCTTGTATGGGCGTCGACCCACTGTATGAATCATACTTCTTATCTTATCTTACTAACTAGCTGACCCGGCGAACTTCGTACCGCCTTAGTATGCAAAATTAAATGTATATTTTTCAATATTTCTGAGAGATTTTCTTAATATTTTTTTCCGTAAGAACCTTCTCCTAATAATAAGAAATACAACAAAAAAAGAATTAGTGAAATCGGTCCAGCCATTCACGCGTGATGCCGTGACCAAGGAAAACGGGTTTCATTTTTATATATATAGATATTATAAATGCGAAAGTTTGGATGGATGGATGTATGGATGTTTTTTACTCAATCACGCCCCAACGGCTGAACGGATCTGGCTGAAATTTGGCACAGAGATAGATTATAGTCTGGAATAGCACATAGGCTACTATTTTTATTTTATACTATTTTGTATATCCGCGGGAACCAAAATACCTCAAAACACGCAGATGAAGTCGCGGGCATTCACTAATTTTTATATAATCTTCTTCTATATATATAAAAATGAAACCCGTTTTCCTTGGTCACGGCATCACGCGTGAATGGCTGGACCGATTTCACTAATTCTTTTTTTGTTGTATTTGTTATTATTAGGAGAAGGTTCTTACGGAAAAAAATATTAAGAAAATCTCTCAGAAATATTGAAAAATATACATTTAATTTTACATACTAAGGCGGTACGAAGTTCGCCGGGTCAGCTAGTAGTTAATATTTATCATTGATTATAAATGCAAAAGTGTGTTTGTTTGTTGTTTTTCCTTCAATCACTACGCAACGGAGAAACGGATCGACGCGATTTTATGCATGGATATAGTTGAGGACCTGGAGAGTGACATAGGCTACTTTTTATCCCGGAAAATTGTGGAGTTCCCGTGGGGATTAAAAAAACTTATTCCACGCGGACAAAGTCGCTGGCGTCAGCTAGTATTATATAATTACGCTCTGCTGTGGTTCGCCACGCAAATAATTTATCTTGAAATATTATCACCGCTAAGCAGAGTCCATAATTACCCAAGTCCTGCCCCGATCCAGCAAGTTCTAGTAGTTATAGTAGTGCCACTAGGAACAAGCACGTGCACCGGGGGGTGGGCGCGGGGTGAAGGGTCGAGAGGGAAGGGGGGGAGGCAAATAACAATATATTAGCTCTCCGGGGAGAACAGCGCTTAGCTCTTACGCGCCGGCAGAGATGTGCGGCGTCGGTGAGACTTGTCGATAGAAGTTTAAAGTAAAACAATAATTCCGACACGACTGACAGACATCTGGCATCATGGATAGACTGTGTTACGTACCTAACTGAATTGGTGCAAAGTGGTGAAAGTGTAGTTGTTTAGACTCCCGCCCTCCTGCACGGTGTCGTGGGTTCGATCACAGATCACCGCACACACCTCTTACTTTTCTGATTTATCATGTGCGTTTTAAGAAATTGATTATCTCTTTCAACGCGGTCGCAGATGATTAGCCGCCTGCCTGTAGTCTGGTGAAATGATCTATCAGTCTATATTGATGGTGGCCCTAGCATGCATGAACCAAAATCATAAATGATATGCATTATAGTGTATAAACATAACCTAAAATAGTTAAGTGTCACTCGCATATCAGCTTATTTAGCCAAAGGAAAAAGTGTCGCCTAATTGTCTGTCAAGACGTAAAGTACAACGACGACGACGATAACAGTTATAAAGTACAATAGATTAGGACAAGTTTATAACCACTGTAATGGCGTGCACTAACTAACATTAAAAATTGAAGTATTTGTAAAAATTGCCTTATAGAATTTTGGTTCAATAATCGATATACCTACCCGTTTGGTGTAGGCACATCACTAAATTTCGTCAAGTTTATGCGGGCAACGATTTACCGGGAAGAAATATTCATTTCGCTATGAAATACTCCGCCGCCGCTGCGAGCCGGAAATTTTATTAATTTGGAATCTCTTCTCATTTCAGCGCGAATCTGGCGGCCACCAGCTTTGTACTTTAAGCACTTTAAAAATACAAACCTTTCATTTCCATTCTAGAGAGTAAATTCTTAAAATTAAATTTCAAATACCAATTTATACTAAACTTTTTACGTAATTTCGCTTGTCATGAAACGTATAGCGTATACTTTCTGTAGATATCATGCTCGTGTGAAATTGTGTCATTAAAATTTAAATCCAAGATTTTTTCACATATCCAGAAACAACCGTTTAGCTGGCAGGGGACTGGACTCTAACGGTTCTCTGGTTCGCAAACGGATTCCTGAATTGATATAATATGGTTTTTAACAACCTATCAAACGACCTCACGCTATGGGATAGACGAGAAAATAAAACCATCCCCATACGAAACCGGTTAGGGGTATGGATTTAATCTAACTGCCAAACCCCTAGCAAGTTACCATCTTAGACTACATCATCACTTACCCGGTGAGATTACAGTCCAGGACTAACTTGTAGAGGATGAAAAATATCATGGCACGACCGCGGACCGAATTGAACCCGGGACCTCGTCATCCGCAGTCGAACATGCTTACCAGTGGACCAACGAAGCAGTTGCTAGTCTCTCTCTCTGCGTCGTATTCCTCATTGCTGAAGGTTGTGACCCTTTTCCATAAATCTTTGTTAGAGGTTTTCTTGGGGTAATAATGCGATGGGTTCCCAGGTCCTTCCGCAGTTGCTAGTAATATCCTCCCGACCGAATTTCAGCCATGGCGGCCTGTCTCAGTATTCAGTATTCATTTATTTATTTCGATTTAGGCTTGTATAAAGCTCTTACGAATGTCATATAACTCAAACAAGATTACAAAATTACAAAGATAAAGTAAAATAAAACATAAAACATAAAACATAAAACCAAATCATAAAAGAAAAAATTTAACAAATTAAACAACTTACAAAATGTCATAGAATTAATAAATTATTAGTCTTGAGAAACATTCGTCAATTTGTGTATAAAATATCTATTTACATAATTTTATGTAATCCAAGCTTGTCTATCATCTACATAATGATCGATTTTGTAATATGCCTTACCTATTAACTTATTTTTAATATACTCTTTAAATTTACGATCTGGTAGGTCTGTTATATTGCTCGGTATTTTGTTATAAAACCGAACACCGTGTCCGATAAATGACTTACTGGTTCTTGTAAGTCTTATATAATTCGTGCTAAGTTTATTTTTATTTCTGGTATTAATTGTGTGGATATCAGATTTTTTCTTATAAAGGTGTAAATTTTGTCGGACGTACATTATATTTTCGAGTATATACAAACATGGCAAGGTTAAAACATTTATTTCTTTAAAGAAATCCCGCAGAGAATCTCTTGGTTTCATGCCATAAACGGCTCTAATAGCTTTTTTTTGTAAAATAAATATCGTCTTAGCATCTGAGGCAGACCCCCACAATAACACTCCATACGACATCAAACTGTGAAAATATGCAAAATAGACTAATTTAGCGGTAGTCACGTCAGTCATTATTTTAATTTTTCGTATTGCGAATATTGCTGAACTTAACTTTTTTGCTAGATTATTTATATGAGGACTCCATTGAAGTCTCTGGTCAATATTAATTCCTAGGAACTTAGTAGTGTCCACCACATCAAGTTTCTCGTTTGCCAGATACATATCCACTTCCGTATTCGTTTGTGTATTTGGGGGTGCAAAATAAACACATTTAGTTTTTTTTGAGTTTAAGCACAGATTGTTTATAGAAAACCATTCTTCGATTAGGGACAGAGTTTTGTTATGACTTTCTACTTTGGTGTTTTTCCTATCAACTTTAAATAGAATAGATGTGTCATCTGCAAAAAGGACCAATTCTGCCCTGTCACCTACTACATGCGGCAGGTCGTTTATGTAGACAAGAAATAGAAATGGACCTAGAATGGATCCTTGTGGGACTCCTACGTTAATTTGTACTCCATTTGATGTTTGACCATCCACAGATACTTTCATTTGTCGATTCGATAAATAGGAAGCAACTAAATCTAGGGAAATACCATCAACTCCGTAAAACTTTAACTTGCGAAGCAGTATCTCATGATTTACGCAGTCGAATGCTTTCGATAAGTCACAAAATACACCGATCGCATTTTGATAATGTTCCCAGGCTTGAAATATATGTTTTAATAGGTCAGCTCCTGCGTGAGTCGTAGATCTTCCCTTAGTAAAACCGAACTGTTGAGTGTGAAGAATTCGATGCTTGCTAAAATGTACAGATAGCTGGATCAGCAAAATTTTTTCAAATATTTTACTGATAACTGGTAACACTGACACAGGTCTGTAATTGGATGCATCTGTTTTACACCCAGATTTGAATATGGGAACCACCTTACTTATTTTCATTAAATCTGGAAAAGTTCCTTCATTTACACAATTATTAAAAATATAAACTAGTACTGGAGCTGTGATATCAACAATGGATTCGAATACTTTAACTGATAACTCCCATATATCCTCAGTATTTTTTATCTTTATAGACTTAAACGCCTTTAAAATATCAGTCTTATTAATATGTTTGAATTTAAAAGGAGTAATTGAAGATTTTACATATTGATGTAGGAATATCTCAGCTTCGTTTGGTGATGATTTTAAAGATTTGGTTGTTACGACAGGAATGCGTGCAAAAAAGGTTTCAAAGGTTTCAGCGACTCCTGAGACTTTTGTGATTATATCTTCCTTATCTTTTAAATTTATTGGGCTTTTATTAAACTCATTTCCTTTTCCTAGTTCATTGTTTATAATATTCCAGGTAGTTTTGATTTTATTTTTAGAATTTTTTATTCTGTCAGAGGTGCACATTTGTTTAGCTGTAATGCAGACTAATTTAAAGGTTTTTGAATACTTTCGAACATGATTATGAAATTCATCACTGTTACTAAGATTTCTTCTATAATATAGTTCGTATAGTTTATCACGGCTTATTCGAATTCCTTTAGTTGCCCAATCATTAAAACAAAGCTTGTGTCCTTTGTTTAAGGTCCTTTTAGTGAATATTTTCTTATGCTCAACACGTATGTTATCGAAGAAGGTATTGTACATATCATTTACATTATGGGGGGGTAATTTTAATCGGTCAATTTTATTTTTAATGTTGTGTTTAAATGTTTCTTTTCTCCTTTCAGTTATGGGTCTACATTGTATCATATTATTTGATGGTTTAATTTTGTTTTTATGTTTAAGTATCACCATCTGAGCAAGATGGTCAGATCGAATGCCGCTTATTAAGTCTTTTTGTAGGATTTTACAGTTCGTGAAGATATTATCTATGCAAGTTGCCGACTGAGCAGTTATTCTAGTGGGTACTGAGAACAAGGTATCTAGGTTAAAAGATTTAAATAACGATATTAACATATTTTCTGGAGATTCCTTCAAAAAGTCTATGTTGATGTCACCACATATTAAAATGTTCTTGTTACTTTTGAAAATTTTCGTTAATGCGCTATCTAAAGACTCTATAAATGTTTTAAAATTAGCCATGGGGGGCCTATATATGCATAATATGAAAAAATCTGTGAATTCTACACAGGACATCTCACAAATGAGATCAACTGAAAATTTACATATATCTTTGCGGTCTTTAAATGTGATCCCATTTTTACATAATATAATTGTACCACCACCTTCTTTCTTCTCTCTGTTATAAAAGCTAGCAACTTGGTAGTTGTTAACATTAAACATCATTCTAGTCGGTTTCAACCAAGTTTCACAGAAGCAAAGAAAGTGGGGATCGTATTTATCTACTAATGATTCAATTTCGAATATTTTGCCAGAGAAGCGGTTAATGTTTTGATGAATAAGTTTAATGTCCGAATGTTCCCGCTTCTCTTTTGTCATATTTACAAGTTTAAAGAGTTATTGCAATCACTATTCAAAACATTTGTCAAGGTACATGTTATATTAATTACATTGGTCGTAACAGAATTTGTCTCATTTACAATATTATTTGCTACCAATGTAGCTAACTGTTCTTTGGATTTTTTATGCATAAATAACTTATACTTGTTCAGTCTAAAGCCCTTTACAAACTTATTGGTGTCAAAGAAAGCAAAAGATTTACTATAAAACGATGTCAATTGTTGAATATAAATATTTAAATAATGAATTTGTTTATTTCGTCTGACGGTCAATAAGCTTGAGTATGGCAATGCACAAATAATAACTTTTTTGACGTCCGCTTTACTAAGCAATTCAAAGAGTCGAGTTATGTCTTGCTTATTAACGGCTAAACTATTACCGAAAAGTACTACAATTGAATTTTTGGTGTGCATTTTTGTTAAATTAACCCTATCCACTAAATGAGAAAAAGTTATATTAGGCATGCAATAGTTTGTCACCTTTTGAGGTAACTTATGACTTATTATCGATCCGAATTCAAGACCTAATTCGTCCGAGAAAATAATAGTACTCGGTTCATCACAATTGTCGCTGTTGACGTAATTTGGTTCTATTTTATTGTTAGGAATGTCCTTATTATTCGAGTCAGTAGAGCAATTACAGTAGCACTGTTTATTATTTAATGATTGCAATCTATCCATATTATATTTTGATAGTTCTATAATATCATCCGCAGCTAAAATGTGTTCCTTGAGTTGGCTTTGGGCTTCCTCATAATTCCTGCTTAAAAAAGTTAAGCAGTCTTTTAAATTGTTAATTTCAGTTTTTAATATCTCAGTATCATTCTTATATTTTCTTTCATATTCTTTGAGAGTATCAATGTAGAAACCTAATTCCGTTCGCAACTCAATATTTTGTTTTCTTATGCCATTAAATTTTTGTAAAGTGTTTTTCTTTTTTACTAGTTTCTCCGTTTTACGTATATATCTATTTATTTTTATATATTTTTTTATTTTATTGTGGCTGAGGCCATTCGTTTGTCTGACGTTGTTACGTGGATAGCTTTCGTCGTTGGTGAGATCAATAAATGCTTGAGGTTGCAATACAGAGTTACATTCCATGAGTTCAGAAAACAGATTATCTGTGTTTTTCTTTCCGCACGCTTCTAATACTGATTGAAGCTGTAAAATTCGCTGTTGAGAATCATGGAGTTTTCTCTCTAGTTCTTTTACCTTTGCTATGTCAGATTCATAAGTATCGTTACATCGTTGGAAATAGATCAAAACGTCTTCGAGTTGTTGTTTTTCTTGTTTAATCTCAGTATAACTTGAGTGAAGTTGGGCTAATTCATTTTTTAATTGTGAGTTTTTTTCTACAACTTTTTGAATTTCCACTTCACTATCTTCCCTTTCTTGGAGTAGTTGCTTACACAAATTTTTGCTTTTTTTGAGTTCTTCTAATGCTAAATTCAATTTTTTCTGCTCCTCTAGTGCATGAGCTTTCCGTGTCAACATTTTTAATTTTCGATATATTTTTAGTTTACCAAATTAATATTTTAGAGTAACTTTGTAGAAAAATCTTCCATAAGAGAATTTGCAAATATCACGACTGCGGTTTGAACCCTCCTTCTTACAGAACGTATAGCGGTACTCCAACCGATTGTTCCACGATAGATGATAGTTTGAGTGGCGAATTTTTCCAAGTATATGGATATTAGGCCCATCCAAATAAATGTCACAAAACAAAATTGATTTATGATTTTTTATTGTTTCGGGTTTTTTTTTTTTTTTTCAAATATTAATACTTCTTTTTTTTTTTTAATTAATAATTTAAGCTATGCTTCCAGTCAAATAAAATCTATAGGTACCCGACTACTAGCGCCGCCTCTAGGGGTCTCGTTTCGTGAGTCTAACTATCATAGGCAATTAGCTAAGCGCCATCTCTTGAGATCTACGTTCATCATGTCACTTGGTCTATTACATTTAAAGTTGTAACTTTACGGCTTATCAGTAGATGGCGAAAATTTTCACACTTAACCGTTATTTCAAGCACTAGAATTATACTCGTATTTCAATCTTTATTTATTATTATCGCTGTTTTCACCACACATTTGGTTATGTTTATGTTGAATTAAGTTTTTATCACAATTGTAGCACTAACAAAAGTTAATAAATAGTGTTTTTGTTCAGTTTGAGGATTATGTATATTATGAAAGTATTATTTGATTTAATACTTTTTTTTGCACCGTTTATGATTAGATAACACTAATACATTAAATTTTCACTTTTATCTAACGGATTAACACACTTTACAGTTCAAACACCACTGTTTTGATTTTTAATAACACTTCAAATACGGAGCTATTGTTTACATGACGACACTACCGCCATTTTTTTTCGTCTCCAGAGAGATTAGCCATCTGAGCGGGAGATATTATAGTGTACAAGTGTGTGCGCAAACACAGGTGTTCCTTTTACTCTCGTAGCCCGATTATGGACGGAAAATCCGACACGACCGGAGACCGGAGACCGGACCCGACGGCTTTACGTGCTCTCCGAAGCACGGGGGTAAAACACCTCCAACTTCCTAACTCCGGGCTGGTACTGAGCATTTATTTTAAGAAAAAGCTAATACTTGTTATGGCCCGACCCGGGATTCGAACCCGGGATCTCGTCGGTCGCGGTTGAACATGCTAACCACTGGACCAACGAGGCAGTAGCTAGTACAATCAGCGCAAGTCACCGTCCCGCAGCGAGCGGGCCGGGCGAGTTAAAAACCGTGTAAGTTTATTACAATGGCGCCCGGCCGGGTGCCGTGCACTGCGGGCCAAATAAATGGCGCACTAGTAAGTTACTATCATCCGACTATTTTACACGAACATCGTTATTTGTTAAACGCAAACTAATTGAAAGGATTCGGTATTTAAATGCTAAAAGAGCATGCGTATGAATTGTTCCAGCGGCTAATTAATTTACGATTTTTGTGAGATGGTGATAATTATATAAAAGCCCGACTGACTTTGTTGTGGTGCAGGGCGCGTTTGGAACATTCGTAGCTTTAGTTTTAAGATACCGTAATTGATTATCACCATCATCATCATAGTTACTAATATTATAAATGCGAAATTGTGTTTGTTTGTTGCTTTCTCCTTCAATCACGCCGTAATGGAACAACGGATTGACGTGATTTTTAGCATGGTTATAGCTGAGGACCTAGAGCACTCCCAAGGTAGCCTATGTCACTACATAGGCTACTTTTTATCCCGGAAAGTTAAGGAGTTCTAGTGGGAATCAAAAAAAACTAAAACGCGGACGAAGTCGTGGGCACCAGCTAGTGTTTTTTAAGTTACAAGCTGATGCCTGCGACTTCATCCGTGTGAATTGAGGTTTTTTGGTTACCGCAGGAACTCTTTAGTTTTCCAGAATAAAAAGTATGCTTAGATTTCAGACAATAATCTGTCGCAGTGCCAAATTTCACCCAGATCCGTTCAGCCGTTCTGGCGTGTTTGAGCAGCAAACATCCATCCCAATTTTCGTATTTGCAATATTAGTATATATATTGGATGTCAAAAAGTGTACAATGTAGGTACATTGTACACTTTTTTTTACATTTGAATAAAGAAACATGAATTAAATTGAATAGAAGTGCGTTATTTTTTTGCACTGCGTCGTATAACAACGCCAAGGCGGGTGCGGGCGCGTATTAACTTATAATAAACTACGCGTGGTTTTACGGCTACAATGCGTTACATTTCCCTCAGTGTGAGCACGGCTTTACTTCCCATCTCAGACAGAGTAAAAATATGCCTTAACCAATCGCAATAGAAATAATTTTTGATTGCAACTGGTTTCCGATGACAAAATACTGTTGAACGATTCAATTATGTGTTTTATTGTTTCAGTCATAGGGCTTACATTTCTTAGAATATTTTTGGTGTAAAGGCTCTTTTGGTAGTGTTTATAAAGGAGATACCCTAAGGCATAACCGATATTAAAGCAGGGGTGTATTTTTTATTAAAAATCATCGCTTAGCACCTCCGCGGCGTGTTAATGCGATACTGCTTGCTATTATACGATTTTATTTGCTTTATACTTCAAATACAAATACAAAACTTTTTTTATTCAAGTAAACTTTGACAAGTGCTTTTGAATAGTCGAGTGAATCTACCACTGGTTCGGAATGTTCCCGTTACAAATGATTTGGTAAGTATACAATGCGAATTGGATTGGTATTTTATCCATATATTATAAATGCGAAAGTGTGTCTGTCTGTCTGTGTGATTTAATGAAATTTGGTTTTGATCTCTAGATAGTTTTAATCCCAAGGAAGGACATAGGCTTCTGTTTATCCCGGAAAATTAAGGAGTTCTCATGGGAATAAGAAAAAAAAAAATTTTTTTAACAGTTACAAGTTAGCCCTTGACTGCGATCACACCTGATGGTAAGAGATGATGCAATCTAAGATGGTAGCGGGCTAACCTGTTAGGGGCATGGAAGTTATATTAATCCCATCCCCTAATCGGTTTCTACTCGGCATCGTACCGGAACGCTAAATCGCTTGGCGGTACGTCTTTGCCGGTAGGGTGGTAACTAGCCACGGCCGAAGCCTCACACCAGGCCAGACCAGGGAAAATTCAGAAATTATAAATTCCCAAATTGACCCTGCCGGGGATCGAACCCGAGACCTCCGCGCGTTAAGACAATAGCGCTCAACACTGCGCCACGGAGGTCGTCAAACGTCAAAAAATTAACCGGAACGAAGTCGCGGGCATCATCTAGTTCTATTATAAATTGGCTTTTGAATGCTATTTCATCTGATGTTGCCATATCACCACTCAAGGCTGTCTAAGATGTAAGTGGTCTAAATTGGAAGGGTTGTGGCAGTTTAATTATAACCGTCGCTTAAAGCAGTATTATTTCGAAATGACAGTTTTATGTCAAGTACTTTGATGTCCCGAAAATAAGGATTATAATTCTAAAACACGAACGTCAACAATATGGCTTTAAGCGACGGTAGCATGCCCCCTGAACTGACTTTAAATGACGCCATTAACAGCGGCCGAGAGCTTTAAATATATTTAACTGCATTGTAATTAAATGATTAATTCCTTTATTGGAGTTTACCTCCTTAAGAATCGATTTTCATATAATATAAGCCCGGGGTATGAAAATTTATGGGGAGTCAAACTTTCTCCGTTACGTTAGTTACTTCATGTTTCCATGGTAACACTTGTTTGTATTTCCATGACTATGTCATGTTTTTTGATGAATTTAATTATAAGATTAATATAAATAAATAAATCAAGCATGCTTTCAGTAATATAAAAAATGCGTTTATTTACCCTCATAATACTAATCTATATATTTTTAATGTGTTTTTAAAACCATTTGATTTTTCAATGTTTGTTATGTAATCTGGTAGATTGTTATATATTTTTATTGTCATTAAATAGGGACTTGAGCTTTGCAGTACTAATTTTTAAGCGACTTCCAAAAAAGGAAGAGGTTCTCAATTCGGCGCGTTTTTTTTAAATGTATTTTACCGCATATCTCCGTGGTTTCTAAGCCGATTTGAAAAATCTTTCTTTCAGTCGCTAGAGAAAGCTCTCGAGGTGGTCACATAAAAAAAATTTGACTCCAAATCCTGAAACCCGAAACTAAAAAGTTAAAAATAAAAATTATTTCCAAAAAACCGACTTCCAACGGTAGAAATAAAAAATACAGCGGCGTTGGAAGTCGGTTTTTTGAAAAAAAATTTTGAGTGTGAGAATCAATTAATTGTTTGTATTTTGACTTCTTTTTTGGTGTAAAAGTGTATGTTTTTTCTTACGAATTTACACATTTCGAATATACATATAATTAGAAAGTTCAAGATTTTAAATTCCATTTGGTTTTATTTCCATACGTCATCGCCTACACACAAACTTTTTTATGGCTTCTGGAATACTCTCTATTTAATAATTTAAAAATAATAATTTATTGTTGACGTAGGGAACATCCCAATTGTACAGTCAGTCAAATCTATACCAATATTATAAATGCGAAAGTGTGTCTGTCTGCCTGTCTGTCTGTCTGCTACGCTTTCACGGCCCACCTGTTCAACCGATTTTTATGAAATTTGGTACAGGGATAGGTTGTATCCCGAGAAAGGATATTCAAATTCAAATTCAAAATGATTTTTATTCAAATAAACTTTTACAAGTACTTTTGAATCGTCAAGTGAATCTACCACTGGTTCGGAATGCCATTCCTACCGAGAAGAACCAGCAAGAAACTCGGCGGTTGCTCTTTTGAAAAAAATAATAATTTACAATTTCATTAATTTGTACAAGTAATAAAATTAAAAATTTTAAAAAACCCACGACGAACTACTGAGCTCCATTGAAACAACATTATTAGAACTTAGCAAAAGTATATATAAAATAATATCTAAAACACAAAACTGCATATTTGCCAGCTCAGTAGTTCTTATGACTAGCGTGGTGGACTATGGCCAAACCCTTCTCATTCCGAGATAAAACTTGGGCTTAGTAATGAGCAGAGGTGTCAAATAGTGTTAAATTTTAATATTCTGATAAAAATTGTTTAAAAAAATGTGATCACTTAAGGGAGTTCCCATAACCACCTCCTGGCTCCATCATAAGACCCTGAGCAGCATCTAGGTACAAAGTGCTAGTCAAAACAAATCAAAAGAGTCCAAACACGACGGGTTTACGATAAGAACTTAAGGAGTTCCTATGACCACCTCCTGGCTCCATCATGAGACCCTGGCCAGCATCTAGGTACAAAGTGCTAGGCAAGACAAATCAAAAGAGTCCAAATACGACGGGTTACGATGAGAACTTAAGGAGTTCCAATAACCACCTCCTGGCTCCATCATGAGACCCTGGGCAGCATCTAGGTACAAAGTGCTAGTCAAGACCAATCAAAAGAGTCCAAACACGACGGGTTTACGATGAGAACTTAAGGAGTTCCTATGACCACCTCCTGGCTCCATCATGAGACACTGAGTAGCATCTAGGTACAAAGTGCTAGTCAAGACAAATCAAAAGAGTCTAAACACGACGAGTTTACGATGAGATCTTAAGGAGTTCCTTTCCTACCACTTACCAAATCACTAGCTCAGCTTGGTTGTCTATGGTCCTAAAATATATCCAAGAACCTTCTCACAAGCTATACATATCTAATGCAAAAAACCGCATCTCAATCGGCCCAGTACTTTTTGAAAAAAAATGGTAACATATTGAAAAATTAAAATCATAGACTACAGCTCAGCTTGGTTGTCTATGGTCCTAAAATATATCTTAGAACCTTCTCACAAGCTATCCATATCTAATGCAAAAAACCGCATCTCAATCGGCCCAGTACTTTTTGAGATAAATGGTAACATATTGAAAAATTAAAATCATAGACTACAGCTCAGCTTGGTTGTCTATGGTCCTAAAATATATCTAAGAACCTTCTCACAAGCTATAGCTTGCGGTTTTTTGTATTAGCTATGTATACATAGCTAATACAAAAAACCGCATATCAATCGGTCCAGTAGTTTTCCAGGAAAACGGTAACAAAAAAGTGCACAAACAAACAAACAAACAAACAAACACACAACCTCTTAGGGCAAACACATATACCGTCTCCGTTTCGTCGAGGGTAAAAATACATAAGTAACAGCTGTCCTTAGCAATGCTGGAGCGAGTCAAATCCATGCTCCTTTGTCATTTACGTAATCTTCAACAGTATAATAAGCCTTTTTCAGGAGCATAATTTTAATGGACTTCTTAAACTTGTGTAAAGGCAAGTTTAAGATAGGTTGTGGAATTTTGTTATAAAATAGAATGCTCATTCCCACAAACGACCTTCGGACCTTCTTGAGGCGGAGCGATGGAGTCACGAGCTTATGGCGGCCTCTAGTTTGCCTATCATGCAGATCGCATATTTTTTTGTAATTATGAATGTGCTGTTTTACGAAGATTAAATTACTATAAATATATTGCGAGGCTACTGTAAGAATACCTATTTCCTTAAATTTCTCTCTAAGGGATTCGCGCGGTTTTAAATTATAAATTGCACGTATTGCCCTTTTTGTAATACAAAATTTTTTTTAATATCTGCTGCTTGTCTTACGGAATTTTACTATGGTTACCCCATAGTACATAATACTATGAAAGTAAGCAAAATATACAATTTTTGCAGTTTCAACGTCAGTAAACTGTCGAATCTTTCTCACAGCGTAAGCAGCAGAGCTGAGTTTGCCAGCCAGAGTTGATATATGAGTGCCCCATTGAAGCTTTGAATTTAAGGTCACCCCCAGGAACACAGTGGTCTCTTCTATTTTTAAAATAAAAAATTCGCATTGTATTCGGCAATGCGAATTCAATGCACTTGGTTTTCTTTGCGTTTAAAAGTAAATTGTTTACAGTAAACCAGTTAGTGACTTGAGAAATTGCATTATTTACGTCTTCATAATTGTCCTTGTTTCTATCGACTTTAAAAATCAAGGACGTGTCGTCAGCAAATAGCACAATATCGCAAGTATTTTGGACGTAGTATGGTAAATCATTTATATACACCAAGAACATGAAGGGACCCAGAATAGAGCCTTGAGGAACACCCATAAGTGAGGCTGATCCGGACGACTTCACATCGTTGACACATACCGTTTGAATGCGGTCACTGAGATAAGATGCTAATAATACGATATAAGATAATACATTTTATCCCGGAAAATTAAGGAGTTAATAGTTAGGAGGAGAGGAGGAAGAACCTTAGTCCACGCAGACAAAGTCACGGCATCATCTAGTAACATAATAGTTAATACTTCTCGAGGGCTGGGACAGATGGAGAGCTCTACAAAGCTGGTATTTTTAATCTAAATTCCATCCGTAGCCGAGCGCTACGCCGTAGCCACTCGTAGCTCGTAGTGGCGTGTAGCAGGTAAGGACAGGTAGCCGTAATTGAAGGGAGAATGCGACTGAACCACGTCCTATTGCCACTTGCGTCTGTGCAATATCTATCCGAAATTATTTCCGAATTACAGTAGGAAAGAGACCCTTTTAGGGTTCCGTACTTCGTGAGGAAAAAAGGAATCCTTATACTTGTCCGTCTGTCTGTCTCTCAAACCCTTTTTTCTCGGGAACGCGTGGAGGTATCAAGTTGAAATTAATATCAAATACGTACGTCTATGGTCCCTTGAAGCTGTTAAAAGTCAAGCTTCTAAGTAAACGCAATCAAAAGATACTTACGGCGGCTTATGCTCATATTTTGATACTCGCCAATTAATCAAAACCTATTGGGTACTTCCCGTTGACTTAGAATCATGAAATTTTTTCGGGACGCAACATCTTACAGCACAAGTATAGGAAAAAATCCGAAAATCATTAATTAGGGTTCCGTAGGTAAGTGACACAAGTTGTCCTACATGAAGTAAATAAATAAATAAATAATATAAATAAATAAATAGGTTGTAGGGTATTGAATTGTTTGTCATGCGCTACCAGTTTGGCGCATATATAACTAGTTATTGCAAAGCTGATTACGTTACGTGTTGTTATGACATCTTTCGAGTTATTTGCTAAAATATTTTTATTGTGTGGTGGTACCCTTTATGCGCGAGTTCAACTCGCACTTGACCGTTTTTAGGTCCTACTAAATACTTGAAATATTTAGTGATTTCTTCTTCTTTTTACAATTTCTAATATGTATTAAGAATTTCAGAAGATTGTCCTGATAGTTTTGTCTGTTGGAAGCCACGGATTTTACGTTCCGGTATGAGGCAGAAACAGTGAATAATATCAGAAGGTGTATTTTATAGGTACCTATTTTGAATAAATATGTTTTGAGTTTGAGTTTGAACACAATAATTATTGAAAATATAGCGTTTTATTATCATCTCCTGTTGTCTGTCTGGATATAATATTCATATATAATATGAACGACGTAGATTTTTTAATAAAACACTGAGCGACGCAGTCTCGCTTCATGTAACAATCTGAAGCACGCAGTTGAGGACGCAGCAGACTTGCGACTATTTCATTTAAACAGTATGCACCGACAATCCTTTTTGTCGTTACGTCTCTGACAGAACTTCGTTGTCATGAGTATACTAATATTATAAATGCGAAAAGTTTCAATAAATGGAATATGGATGGATGTTTGTTACTCAATCACGCCAGAACGGATGAACGGATCTGGATGAAATTTGGCTCAAGGATAGATTATAGTCTGGAATAACACATAGACTAATTTTTATCCCGCAAAATTAAAGAGTTCTCGCGGGAACCAAAAATACCTGAATCCACACGGACGAAGTCGTGGGCATCAGCTACTATACAGTGATATTGGCCGCATACTTGATTATACATCTTCAGTCCTTATTAAAAGCTGTCTGTTCCTACAAAACTGCTGTGCGATACTCGGGCGTTAAGGTTTTAACAAACTCGTGACGATGGTCAGCCCTCACCAGGCGGTATCCGGCTGACAGTCAACTCGTATCTTAAAGCCTACTTACCGCTCTATATCAGAAACTACTATTAATTTAAAAGTAATCTCAAACTGTTACTTTACAAAATACAGTCTACCTACTTGAATCTTGTTTGTATTTAGTCGCAAGTCTACGTTTCCACAGGGGAATACCTATTTCAACCGTAAGTTTAATATAGCTTTTTATGAAAGTCTTTGACGCCGTGTTTCACGCTAAAATATTAACGTTGGTACAATATTTTCATCTGCGTCTGACAACTGCCTTGTTTGTAGACTAATTATAACATTTCAAAGAAACACAATTTACAAGTTTAACTGTAACGGACTGATTAAAAATATTTGTGACATGACTGTACATTTAAGTATGTAGGTATATAACATCGTACATAAGGAAGATATATATTATAATATTCACGTAGCTTTGAAACTACTCCAAACCGATTTTGACTCACTAATAAAATGGTCACATGACGTTGGCCTGCCTATAAATGTTGATAAAACCAAAACAATGTACATTAGTTCGAGCCATAATAGACACAACGGTGATATAAATTTGATAGCACATAGCCACCAATGTTTACATGAAAACGGACAGTATAAAATACATCACAATAAGAATTACAACTGCACATTTGTGGAATCAGTAACAAGTCAACGCTACCTAGGATTAATCATTGATGACCGCCTCCAGTGGAAAGACCACATAAATTACGTATGTGACAAATTACGTGCCCTTCTGGCAAAATTAACACTGGTTAAGAATAAGACGCCTTTCTCGACATTATTAATGATGTATAATGCACTAGGTGAATCGATGGTATCATATGGATTGAGCAGCTATGGGCTCACATATAAAACACATATCAATCAGATATACCAGCTCCAGTTGCGACTTCTAAAAACTATTGTACCAAAAAAAATTAAAGAACAACACAGTAACGATTACCACTTATTATTTAAATATTGTAAAGTAATGCCCATAGATGTCAAAATCAACTATTTAATACTAGTCGACAATTACCTAAACTCAAAACTGCAAGTAAAGGTTAATTATAGTAAAAAACTAAGAAGTCCTAAAAACCCAAGACTACATATACCTAAATTTGTGAATAATTACGGTAAAAGAACACTCAAAGTTATCGTTCCAACCCTAATGAACAACCTTCCTAAAATTTTAAAAGAAAACATGAACGAAAAAAATTTCAAACATAAACTTAAAAATCATTTTTTGGAGCAACCTGTATAGTTAATAGATATCACTCACAAACTGCGACCTGAAACCGGTTTCGCTGGCAGCGATGCAATGTTAGTAAGCGGCAGGCGCTGAGTTAAACTTTTTGTAGATTACCTATTTTATTTTTAAAGTTGGTTGTTTATTTATTTGGCTTTATTTATTATTTTATGTCTAACCTACTCGTACATTAACACGGTGCACAGTAAAACCGACTGTGGTTTTTGTGGCACTGCTTGCAACGCAACTTCGTATATATTTTATAAGATTAATATTATTAAATAAATAAAATAAAATAATATATTTAACTCATTCCAAAGGTACGCAGATTACGATAGTGGAATAAAAATTATTTCCAAAAAACCGACTACCAACGTCACTGTAAAGTAAAAAATAATTTTGTTTTCTACCCAAATTGGTTATAGCAATACTATATATAAATATATTATTGATGACATTTGAGTTCAAAGAGTGTGCAGTACAGAACTGATTCTGTAGTGCACAATCCCAAACGAGTCTGACCCTATTGTGTGTCTACGTTAGGTATAATATATTTACGTATAACACGATGAAACCTGTGTGTGGACTTCGCTGAAAGGGATTTTCTTTCAACAGAGACGCTTCGCTCTGAATGCCCGAAGGCTTCACTCAATTAAAAATAATATCTTATGGTGGATATCAAATAAAACAAAGTTGATAGTAGTTAAGTAAGTTTGGAATTTAAAATAATCTTCAAAATATCAAGAAGAAAATATATATAGTTTGTATGTATATATAAAGAACTTTGTAGGTACGCAGCCAGAAAAATCTAGACCAGTATTGGTCAAACCATAACCCCTACAAGGTATGTACAAGTTTGTTGTAGGGTTAGTACCAGTAAAATGTGAGATCTTCAAAACATATATTACTGGTAAGCACATCCAGAATGTCCAACGTACTCACCTAACAAACAACACAAAAGAGATAGGACATTCTAATAAAAACATACAATTATCCGAAACATTCCTTATTCAGCGACGTCCGAAAACGTAACGTTACAAGAAACCCCACTCAGAGCGCGCCCTGAAATATTTCCGAAGCACTCTTTACCCTCGAAGCCTTCGCCGCTCCATACTATACTATACCACTAGCTATAGCGCGCGGTATTTGTTTTTTCCATTACAAAAGACACCGCCTTCGCTATACGTATGTTTCAATATCTCGCGAGCGCCAGCCCTGAAGTGGGAAGTGATTTTCCCGAGCTCTGACTGGTGGAAACCCCCTCACTCGGCAAACCTCTCGGCGGGCGAGACAGAGACGCATATACTAGCGTAGATGACGCAGTGCACGAGGAGGAGAGAGATGGTCGGACGCGTTGAATATTGGAGATACTCGAAAGCGGCGTATCAATAATACGCGCACGAATGAAATAATAGATTATTCGTTCGTTCAAATCGCCCGTAAACAAAATGTTAACATCCATTACTGATCCGAGCTGGAATATCGCAATGTGCGTTTACGGGTTTAGCTCGAGAGGGAAAGAGACGGGTATGCGTCCGGGAGCTACGCAACCAGGGCTGCCTCGACAACAATGTGAGCACTATCTGTTTTTGTAGCAGTCGGCGGCGAGTTTTCACATTAAACGATCATTGTAAGGGCGAACCAATCAAACTGCAAATTTATACAAATTGATACTAAACGGGTTATATTAATTTTATAACAAAAATTAAGTGTGTAAATAAGTTGAGCGCTGCCGTAATTAAAACTAATTGGAAGTAATAAAGTGATAATTATTTTGTATTAAGGCGGGATTTCGACGATATTTTGACATTTTGTGACCGCGGGTGATCCTTTTTTTTCAAAGAACCGTGATCGAAAATAACCGAAACAAAAATGAGAGTTGGCCCTTCGTGACCGTATACGGGAATAAACGATTAATAGTGCTTTTTGCAGTGTATTTGTAATGGAAACTGTGTTCGAAGGTTTTTTCGATGTTTTGTGAAGGTGTGGAGACGACGATGTCGGAATAGGGGGCGGCCAGGGTTGGCCTTTTAAGGCCATGCTTAATAACCTCACGGCGACAGCTTTAGGAGGTGAGTACTGTAATATTATGATTTATGCACCTCATTACGGAGTCACGGAGACAAAGAAAAGGCCGAATTTGCACTTCCAAATTCGATCACCCATTCAATTACTAACTTTGGTCAACTCTAGGTTCTCGGTAGGAATGGCATTCCGAGCCAGGTGGTAGATTACTTGACTTCACTTTTAAAATTTGAATAAGTTGGTCCTTTCAACGTTCCAAAGCTAAGCCTACTAATGAAATCAAATCGGGTAAAACCTAGCTAGTATCTACATAAATGTCCAAGCTTTACATATGGGAAGCTGAAGGATATCTCTTTGATATTGGGATGTCTCTCATGGAGAAAGAAAGCTTTTCCTATACTATAAAAAATAAAAATATAACTTACCTACCCTATTAGATAAAAAATTAAACGTGTGACTAAATTTTTTTAAATTTTCTTTTTTGTTTAAGACTAGGTACCTACTTGAGTAGATGATGCCCGCGACTTCATCCGCGTTGATTAAGTTTTTTTTATTCCTGCGGGAACTCCTTAATTTTCCGGAACAAAAAGTTTTCCTTCCCCGGGATGCAACCTAAAGTTCATCAAAATCGGTTGGAAAGACGGGCCGTTACAGACAGACAGATAAACAGACTTTAAGACAAAGAAAAGCACCACAACACCAAACACACTTTCGCATTTATAATAATATCAGTATGATAGATAAATCTAAGTGAGGTATCAAATTAGTAGCAAATAGGTGCAGGAAACTTATGTTTACGGGATTCGATCCCGCTGACCCCAGTTTACGGGATTCGATCCCGCTAACCCCAGTTTACGATCCCGGGTCGATCCCGCCGAGTTGCACCGAGGGGTATTACAACCATGGGTAAATTGTTTTTATTTCCCCCATGACTGTTTAACGACTCGCTAACCATTATATTATATAACCTGAGTTATTTTATTAAAATGGAATGAAGAAACTAGAACAAATAATATATACGGCAAAAGAAATTATAAATATATGCTTCCTAAAATTCTCGAAGATCTCCCATTGTTTCTACAATATAATAGCAAAGAAAAAAAACATATTTATATAAGAAAGTGTAAAAGATATTTATTAGGTAAATAATGATAATACTTACAAACTAATTCAATAACCTAATATAGAACATAATATATATTAGTTGTCTGTGTAACTGGTAAGTACATCCAAATATTCTTATTATTATGTACTAGTTTATTAAGGCGAACTCCCCATCCTCACTATAAACGTCAAGTTTTTTAGAGGATGGCTCCGATATTAAGATTTGTAAATTGTAAAGTTTACGACAATAGGTAAATCTATGTGGTGCAGTGTGTATAGTGCATTGTCGAGTTAACATCTCCTGAATATGCTCCGGTATCGGCGAAACGTACGTTTGAGAGTATAGTTTGGCAGATTTCTGCGGTGTGGTGAATATCGCGGGCCATAAAATATACACACTGCGCCACATAGATTTACCTACTGTTGCGGATTGTAGCGAATTAAACTTCTAGTTCGTTCATTATCATGGACTTCCGCAACGTAACGCCTACTTGTATCCAATATTACGTAGCTAAGTATATAGATGTACCTATAACTTATTCGGGTTCAAATCCTAATCACCTCTACTTTTTCGGTGATTTTTATTTGATATTTTCATCAAATCTTGATCATCTGCAAGATTGTATGAATGAATGAATGTATGATTGAACGTATGATTAAATTTATTCCAGCCTGCGAGTTCTCTACAATGTTATCGAAGGATGTCGTCTCTTTAAAAAGTTTTGTAAAAATTCTTTTGAAAAAACCGACTTTCAAAGCCACTATAATTTTAATTTCTACACACTATGTTGAAGTCGGGCGAGCCTGTTGCGACAACCTTGCCTATCTTTGTTATACTCGCCCGACTTCAACATAGTGGGTAGAAATCAAAATTATTTTTTACTTTACAGTGGCTTTGGAAGACGGTTTTTGAATAGAATTTTTATTTTTAACTTTTTAGTGTACTCTTAATCCCCAGGGCTTAGAAGCACCCTGCAGCATCAGAGTTGAGGAGTTGGGACTTGAGTTTAAGAATGAACTCGTTGCTTGACACCTACAATATGAATTCACCATTAAAAAATCCTAAATGGCTATTTTTAAGAAGTTCTGTACCCTGTAGCATCAGGGTTCAGGAGTTGGGTTGAATCGTTTACGCGTGACTTGATATGAATATACCATTATATGAATTCACCATTGAATTTCCTAACTCCCTAGTTTTGAGTCGTGGGTACACCTACAGCATCAGGATTGAGGATTTGGAGTCAGAATTTTTATGGGACCACCTCGCGAGCTTCCTCTACCCACTGAAAAAAATTTCAAATCGGTTTAGAAACCACGAAGATATGTAGTAACATACATTAAAAAATATATATATGTATATACGCGCCGAATTGATAACCTCCTCCTTTTTTGGAAGTCGGTTAAAAATTGATTTGCCATATTAATTAAGTAAATGGCCCGTTTTTTTTATTAACCCTAGGTGGGTCAAGAATTCTATTTTTCTAAGGAAGTCCGGGTATTTATGAAACAAGATTTGCTTTATTAACTTTAGAAGCTTAGCAAAAATCTAAAAAAGCATGTGTGTAAACAAATGTATCAATTTTGAATCGTCCCCAAGTAAAATTACCCCTTATTTTTCAGCCAGTCCATGTGTAAGTTATTATACTATCCTATGGGGCGCTGGACCCAAAGTCGTTTTGTTTCAAACAAATTTGTCATTAAGGCCCTGTGTAGCGTAAAAGGGGGGTTTTAAAAGCAGTGCATCCATCAAACGCTGATATAATGTGTACTTGTAAAAATGATGTGCTGTTTTCAAGACCTTTGACCATTGGCGCATCTCAAAACACAATTAAAAAAAATCTCTGCATTGAAATTTATTTTAAACATACCTCTTAATTTACCTTTTAAAGCAATTTTTCTCCTTATTGAAACCAATAATTAGCTCTAGAAATATAAGATAAAATTCATATTTCTAAATCAAACACATTGTCGGGTTCATTTGTATTGAAAAGTAAATATTAATTTTTTTACATATTATTTCATGCCTTTTTTGCGACATGCGCTTGCTCGATTTCACCCCCGCGCGCCCGTGTTTTTCATCTCTTGAGTTCACAGCGCCTTAAGAAATTCGTCAATAATTGTTTATTAGCCTCGACTCAACAAGTGTTCCTTTACGGCTTTTTTTGTGTAACATACAAATGAAAGCTGAAAAAATTGGCTTAACCACTCACGTGGATGCGGGATACCTCGTTGAATATGTGAATTCCGCCGACTGCTCCTTGTGTAATGACTGTGTAGAGTGATCGTTGTGTGTGGTGGCACTTGGCAGGTCACAAAGAGTGCGGCGACAGCAAGCTCGAGCTCGAGCTCAAGCCGAGTGCGGAGCGGCACCATGCGCCCGGCGCGCAGAGGCTGCTCGCGCACTCCATCCGCGCAGACCATCTGCAAGGTAACACCATCACATTGTGTACTACAAACAAAGATATGACACCTTCAAGCATTCATAACTACCACTCAACTCTGTATCACTGAATTTACCAAATTAATTGACTGCACATACTTTTAATGGATTGAATTAGATACGACCGCAACGTGGACTATGATCTTAAACCTTTTCATTCTGAGAGGAGACCCTCGTTCAGTTGAGTGGTCTGTGGATGTGATGATAGGGCTCTGCTTGTCCACAGATAATTGCTTGCATTATTTTCGGCCTGTGCAGTAATGTACTATTATTGACTTGTCTCCGTTTGTCTGCAACAGGCATCCACCAGCAGCACGGCGGGCACATGTCCGCGCCGGTCAGCATGTCATCTTCCGCCTCCGACAGCGACAAGCCCACCAAGCAGAAGAGGCATCGGACGAGGTACGCACTGTTTAGCCCTTCTTACCCCAGCGTCTTAGCCACAGTTGACTGTCTCTGGTCTGATGAAGTTTGTCGTACAGTTAATAGTAATTCACGAGCGTGCTTGAACTTTACTTGTGGTTACGCACATTTCGTAAGTGTGCGTGCCTCTTGGAGCGGTCTCTTGGAGCGGTCTCTTGGAGCGGCCTCTTGGAGCAGTCTCTTGGAGCGTTCTCTTGGAGGCGGTACGCGCAATCACGTAGGTACACATACATATTTACACGCAAACAAATGTATACAGATATAAATCAAGCACAACTATGAGCCATGCGCACTCGTGAATCGCAAGAACTATAGCTGGTTAGTAGTTACCACTTCGCTGGTAAACACTTACCTACTGCCTAGCGATTTAGTGTTGTAGGTAATGAAGTGTAAAAACCGATTTGGATGTTTAATGGGTTAATGTTACTGCCGTTCCTTTAACAGGTTAGCTCGCACTACCATCTTAGACTGCATCATAACCTACCATCAACTATGTGAGATCGCAGTCCAGAGCTGACTTGTATTCTAACCGTTTACTTCGTGGTCCGTTTGTTTTTTCCACCACGTATACCTAATGTCGATGCTAGACATGATAAGAATGATGAAAAAGTATTTCGACGAAAGTGAATCACAATATATATCATTTAGTATTTCATATTTTTACATGTTAAATTGGCTATAGCTCCTAAAGTGGCTGGCGAATATCGTCAGTTTTTATACTGTTCACATAGGGTACTGCGCATACTTTAATACTATATAAGAATCAGCCTTCTTAGTGATCGTTCATTTTTAGTAATTATAAATTGTCTTTGAGCGACGATAGCTAGTCAGTTGGCCAACCACATGAAGGCAGACCGTCACATTCTCACCAAAAGACGACCCTACACCCAACAAATACTCAATCAGCCTTCTTAGCGATAGTTATCAAAAGTACAAAATTATCTACGTGGTAACGTAAGCCATGAGAAGGGTCAACAACCATTGGATGCTGTAGAAAGTCGTGTTGTCGCATCTGTCCTGACCCGTTGTCCTAGGAGCGACAGAAGCGACGCCACGCGACGCGACGTGATACATACGAAGCCATAGTAAATGATAGACGTAACTACGCGACAACGTGGGCCACGTGAAGGGTCAGTTACTGTTTGATACTTGTCGCTCACCTAGGACAACGGGTAAAGTAGGACACTGGACAGAGCATAAGAAAGGAAACACTTTTCAAAGGAGGAAATCACAAATGTCTGCCTGAATGTCAGGACGTTTGTTTGTGTGTGCAGGTTCACGCCGGCGCAACTGAACGAGCTGGAGCGCTGCTTCACGAAGACCCACTACCCCGACATCTTCATGCGCGAGGAGATCGCCATGCGCATCGGCCTCACGGAGAGCAGGGTGCAGGTCAGTGGGAAAGAGAGAGGCGCACGCTGCCTCATACATTACTGTGTACATGTAATCAGTGGCGTGCAGTTCTTAGAGGCGTAAAAGCACTGCTTACCCAAATGGAAATACGTCAATGCTCATTTTTCATCATGAAATGCAGTAAATTGGTATTTTGACTAACTAATGCCTACCCCAGCTTCAAACCCTGTGCACGCCACTGCATGTAATAGCTAATGCTCGCGATTTCGTAGCTAAGAATAAGTTTTTTTAATACCCACGGGAACTCCGTTCGTCATAATCAATCACCGTTTTGTGTTAGTTTATACGAATATGACCATAATTTGTATCAAACAAATCGAACTTAAAAAAAAATTGGATACATTTGTATTTTTAACCGAATTCAAAAAAAGAAGGAAGTTATCAATTCGACTGTATGTTTTTGTATGTTTGTTACGCGATTACTCCACCAATTATGAATCAATTTTGATGATTCTTTTTTTGTTTGATAGATCATACTTCAGATGTGGTCCCATATAAATTTGGTGAAAATCTAATGAATATCTTCGGACATGGCGAACGGAAGTCCTCAATGGATAAGAGTAAATTGCTCACGATCAGTGTAATAGCTAAGTAAACAGTAGGTTTTTAACCAGACATCCATGCTAATATAATAAATGCCAATGCGAGTGTGTCCTGTCGGTCTGTCTGTCTGCTACGCTTTCACGGCCCATCTGTGCAACCGATTTTGATAGAATTTGGTACAGAGATAGGTTGTACCCCGGGGAAAGACATGCTACTTTTTATCCCGGGAAATTGAAAGGTTCCCGCGGGAATCAAAAAATTTATCTGTTCAACCGATTTTAATGAAATTTAGTAATAGGGAAAGGTTGTATCCCGGAGAAGGACATAGGTCACTTTTTATCCCGGAGAATTCAAGAGTTTCCGCGGGAATCAAAAACCTTATTCCACGCGGACGAAGTCACGGGCATCATCTAGTAGCCGTGACCACTAAAAATTGTAAAATAAAAAAAAAATGAAAACCAACTTTAATAACCACAAACACTAAAAACATATTTTAATTTATTACCGAATATATTATATTCAGAAAAGTTAATGTAGTTCTATAATAATTGTATAATTATTAAAATCTAATTTTTATGTTGTAACCTACCTATAATTGTAACTCAAATGAATGTAATGTTAAATTCAATCTATTTTGTAATATTATTATTGTAACTGTAGTAAATGTGTAATGAATTTAAGATCAATTGCCTATTTGTAATAGGTATTTGTACGCCGATACGGCTAATGTGCTGGACTTTAATATATATATAGCTGCTCGTGCTGACTGACTCATTGATCACCTCTCCTGTAAAATTTTGTATGAACATTTTTTTTTTCACTCATCGTTTCGTATAGAAGACAAAAAATCATTAAGAGGAAAAATACAGAGAGAGCTGATGATTGAGGATTTCGAAGACGGATGAAGAGCACCAGCCAGGGTATTGAAGATAGGTGGGGGGTGCTCGACCAAATGTCACTCGAAACGTCATCCAATTGACAGTTAGCTGAAAAAAATTTCAAAATGGCGGATTTAAGATGGCCGCCATACAAATTTCGTCGGTGTCTATCTCGGAGAGTATCAGAGATGGAAGAGTGGTTTCTTGGCAAAAGATGATCAGGACATGAGGGTCTACTTGATGAACAGGAAAAAAATTCAAGATGGCGGAATTTATTTTTCCATAGAAAATGTATGGCGAATATTGAAGAGGCTACAATTAGTGTAGAACTATGCAAGACTTTGATGCGGTTCCTTTTTAAAATTTCAGAAAGTATACTAGATGGAAGAGTGGAAGTAGGAAATATGCATGACTTTAATATGTTTTTTTTTACAAGATTTGTTCCGTATGGAAGAATTGTCGGTTGGCCGTAGGAAAGCCAAGATGGCGAAGTTCAATGGCACCCAAAGGTACCCGATCGTCAGCGGTATGATATTGATGTCACCGTAAGATTGTAAAAACCGTTAGATTATAATATAACGTTTTTTATCTCGATAGATTATAAACTGTCGACAGATTGTAAACCGTAACGTACTGCTTACAATTATTTAATGCGTTATTTTTCGGTAAATTGTAATATATAAGGTATATTAACCCGATAGAACCATGTCAAACCCTAACCTAACCTATAGTTCGCGCGCGAGTTGAATGCAGAGTAAATGTAAGTGTCACCATACATTTACTCTGCATACAACTACAAGAAAGAGACAAGAAAACGTAAAAACAATAAATATTTCATAAATTAATACTCAGAACATTGAACGGTTCACAATCTTTCGACAGTTTATAATCTAGCGGGATAGAAACCGTTAGATTATAATCTAACGGATTTTACAATCTTACTGTGACATTGATATTAATCAACTAAGGAAGGTTTCTTTGTGTTTTTACTTCAACGGTCTCTTACACTGCATGTCTGGAAAGTTTTTTTACATTTAAAGGCCCTTTTAGATTCTTAGGGGGTCTCTGTTTTACATTTTCTTATGAGATTTTTTTTACGTTTGTCGCTTCCACGGCGCTTCCACTGTGCTCGCTAGCAAAGCAGTGTTTTGTTTTTTTTGTTTTGTTTACTTCAGAACACGTAGGCAGTTAACACTAGGATAGAAGGAGAGCAAGTAAGTAGACAGTGGGCCACGCGGTCTACTACGCGGTCCGCTTCAGCGGGCTGCGCATCCACGCGCCATACTAGTTTTTATTAGAACTAACATCTTATAAATACCTACACACATTATGCAAATAAAGAATATTCTATTCTATTCTATAACTAGTGGTTCGCCCCGAACTAAGACCTCGCGGCGCCATCTATTGACATAAATGTGAAGTTCTGTTAAAAATACTGAAGCTCATTAAAAATTAAATAATTCCGTTTCCTTACAATATTTATCTAATTTTAGTATTTGTTGTTCAAGTACAGGATATAATTGAAATAATTGATCAAGTTTCAGGCTCAACCTTTCAGAAAATTTAGAGTTCTGAGGTCATCTTTGGACGTTAGAAAATCACCACTTTGAAAGCCCCCCATTTCGTCAATTTTGGGGGAAAAATTAAAAAAAAAATATTTTTGGACTCTATTCCTAATTATCTTTAAAATGATATACCGCAACCCTACGTAACTTTATAAAAAATATTTTACTTCGCATTCGCTTCTATGAGAGCCCCCCTGAAATAAAGATTTTTATTATTTTTTAAGCCATATTCGGCGGGAGGCCATTAGTTTACATATTATATTTAAAGCTGAAGTAATTGAGTTCAGTAATTCAGAAGTTATAATGCTCTGACAGACGGACGGACGGACGGACGGACGGACGGACGGACGGACGGACAAGTGCCAATTCACCCAAGTAGACTCAGAGACCTTCGCTTCGCTCGGTCAATAATATTTTTTTGAATCGGTGCCATTGAGGTGCCCAATGCCCATGTGGAGACCCAAAACAATATGTAGAATAAACGATTCGTGCGGCTAATAATTGGCAGCGACTCTAAAAATATTATTATAGAACTACATTAACTTTTCTGAATATAATAGGTATATTCGGTAATAAATTAAAATTTTAGTGTTTGTGGTTATTAAAATCGGTTTTAATTTTTTTTTATCTTCTTGCAATTTAGTAATTAATTAAATCAAAATGATCATATTCAGTGACTATAGGCAACAGAAATATTGTTACTCAGTTTACATAACTTTTTCACACGCTAGATTTACATTTTAAGTTTTATATTATGCTTTCTACAATGTGATACGAATTTGGCAATACTCAAAATCTCGAATCTACACAAGCTGTCCTACCTGATAAATCAAATTCATAAGTTCACAAAAGTCAAATTCTACAAACGTTGACCCTTGCGGGTCGATCCAAATACAAACCGTTACATCTGACATCCGTTGAATATTAAATTTACGAGAAATGCATAAAAAATAAAACGGCGGCCCCACCGCACCACCTTGCGCGACCCCCACTTCGCACGCTCCGTACAAAAGTTGCACTACATTGATACATTTCACGAGCTGAGGTAGAAGGCCTACCTGGAGCGACCTTCGCGCGAGCAAACAAGCAGTCTCCCGCAACTTGTGCCCTGTAGAATGCCGTTTAAAAACCCACGCTTTTTGAAATTTTAAAACTCTATATCTAAAATTATACGTTAAATAAGTAAATTACGTGCGTTTCTGGGCGTTAGTGAATATCCATTACTTATGGAGAGATAATTAATAAAAAAATAACGTAAATACTGTCTTCAATTTAGATAATATTATTATTCTGTCCTGTTCCGAAAGTAATGTTCTAAAATATTCAATCAATTGTCATGATCATATATATCAGTCACTTTGACTGATATTATACTTCCTGTTTCATGAGATATAATGACAAACAGTAACACAATATCTTATTAATAATTGGAAATCATGACACAATTTTTGAACACAAAACCTGGTTGTTGTTTTTTTTGTGAATACGACCATTCTAATTAGTCAATTCAATTCATTGTTATTACGGATCATACGATAATGTCACATCATTCTAGTGTAAATACTTATTTGAATACTGCAGGTTTCCACCAAGACACAGATACTCGTGTGACCAAGATGAATGTTGGACATGTGAAACATAAAATATTATATGAATAGGAATTAACTAATTCATTTTTTGGAACGAAGTTCCATAAGGGACGATGCGGAGGGGTCCCTAAGCTGGCAAAAAACGTCCGTGACGAAAATGCGTGGAGTAAGACGTGATAAGACGTGGTAAGACGTAAGTGGCGTCACTGGCCATCACAACTCCTGGAGGACTAACTGGCCATCGGGCTATGAGAGTAAAGGAACAGATAGTCTATGCGCACACACTTGTGCACTATAATATTTCCCGCGCAGATGGCTAATCTCTCTGGAGATAGGCCGCCGTGGTCGAATTAATTCGGTCGGGAGGACATTATTTATTTATTTTGGTCTACCGAAGCTAAAACGGTTACACATATTATGACTTGTCTCGTTACTTCAAAAGTAGAGATAAAAGTAATATTTCTTATCTGTGGTATTTTTCTCTTCGAACCCTTACATGGCGACAATTTTTTTGCCGATTTTTTGACATATATAGGGTAAACGAGAAATTAGCCGGCGGGCGGCAACGCCAACATCTCTCTCTCTCTGTAGTCGCGAAATATCTCGTTGTACGGATGCTCAGCCTGCAGGTATGGAATATAACTAAGTACTGGGTATAAAAATACTCAATGACGAACATCATCGATATCTGACGAGCGTATGACTCACTGTGATGCCACACACAGGCAAATGACACAATAAAGCCGCGTTCACACACCCATTCGCGCCGGGAAATAATTGAGGCAGCACAGTAGCTGATTGTCCGAACCACACAGGTGAAACGTAGTGTTGTGTATGTCCCGGTACACCGGGACGACCCGATTTTATTGATTTTTTTTGGATGTTGGACGACGACGACGTTGTACGACTAATCAAATGCCCGACGTCGAATAAGATCATCTTTACAGTTTTGCTGTGAAGACTCGAATCATCTGTCAATTGTGAAAATGCATTTTGGTCACCATTAACAATAATTGAAATATCAATATAAATAGTTTCGTATAAATTTGGACATTTTGAGTTTTCAGTCTATGCCTTGCCTGAGCGTCATACCTATGCTATACCTAGTTCCCGTTCATGATCAGCGTAGAATTCAAAGATGCAAAGCATTCGGAGGGAAATCATTCACCAACCGTAATTCTTAGGCCAACTAATAGACAAATTGAATTATCTGTCAAATGCAACAATAGTATATTGTGTGCTTCGGGGTGAAACCATCACCCGAAATCATATCTGTTCACAAATATCATATCTGTCAGTTTAGTTGGTGGGTAAAATGACAATTAAAAAGGTTTGAAATAAACAAAAGATGCTCTGACAGGATTGAAAGGGGTCTACGTCAGTCTACGTCATTACCCTACGGCAGAAAGTGATGGTTCTCTACCCGCTGCATGACGTATTCGTCTGAAATTGACTAGTTTCAGGTGGGTCAGCAGGCATTGAAACTCGCATTTTCAATGCAGGTTATATGAAAAACTATTTTAGCAAATCAATCAACGTCCCGATTTTCCCCCGCCGCGCCGCGCCGCGCCGCGCCGCGCCGCGCCGCGCCGCGCCGCGCCGCCCCGCATATCTCGCGTTTGATCCGCCATCACTAATCTCCTCAACATCGGCCACTACTTCGCGCCTACCTGCGAGATTCTTCAGTTTTTACTGTTTATGTTTATAGTATAGCTACACGCACAGCAGCAAACCTTTGTGGCTACTTTTTTAGACTCCGAGGTGTAATGTAGACTTGTGTTTGCTTAGACTTTTTATCTCGTTTTTTGGGTTGCACAATGTTTGACGGAATATATGTAGGTACGTTGAAATCACTATTTTTGTAGATTCAAGATTCAAGATTCAAGTCATTTATTCAATATAGGCACACTGTAGGTACACCTATTGTCGTCTAAAAATTACTTACTCGTACTTAAAAAGCATGATGGTGATAATGGGTAACGGTATCTTAAAACTAAAGCTACGAGGGTTGCAAACGCGCCCTGGTCTGAGAAGAGCCCACAACAAATTCAGCCGGGTTTTTTTTAATTTTTATTATTATCACCATCTCACGAATCATCTTAACTAAGGAACTATCAGAGACATTAGAGCAAATTATTGCCAAGCTTCCTTTTCGTTTAAGTAGTCCTTTACATGTAATAAGATTTTTCAATGAGTTTACGTTTTACATTAACTTTGAACTTATTCAGAGACATCTTCAACATGTCTTCTGGGAGCTTATTGTAGAAGCGGACACTGTTTCTAACAAATGAATTGCTAGTTTTACTAAGCCTAGAAACAGACATTACAAGTTTATTTTTATGTCTAGTATTGACATTATGACAATCACTTTTCTTCTTGAATTTATCAATGTGCTTATGCACGTGTACTAAATTTTCAAATATACTTTGTATCCCGGAAAATTAAAGAGTTCCCCCGGTAGTCAAAAAACTTAATCCACGCGGACGAAGTAGCGGACATCATCTAGTAATTTATAATTTTTTATTTTTAGGGTTCCTTACCTCAAAAGGAACCCTAAATTCATATCAAATACACAATACATCTACTGTCTCTAGCTGTGAAAAAACTACTGCAAATTTTCGACATTCAAATGGGAATCAAAACCTACAGGGTACTTCCCGTGAGCTCAGAATCTTGAAATTTGGTACGAACTACTAGTATGTACTGGTCTTATAGTACAGATAAAGGAAAAATTGCGAAAATCATAAATTTTTAGTTACATCATGTAATAAAAATATTTTTCATAATTTTAAACTTACTAATGTTATGGATTACATTTAGCAATAAAAATACTATAACTATTACTTATATACCTACAGGTTTGTACGGAACCCTCGGTGCGCAAGTCCGACTCGCACTTGGCCGGTTTTTTAATTCGATCAACCAACAGAATTACATGTTAAAAGTACCTATACAAAATGATAAATGTCTTATGCACTAGGTCACACGCAATTACTTAAAGGTAGATATCATGCAAATTAGGAGTCGTACATTCACATAAGTTTACGAAGTTACATTACCTACTTAATAGAATAATAAGATGAAGTAGAAATACAAAAATAAAAATAACTATAGTGTTCAATTCTGATCAAATTAACATGCGCATGTATAGTTCGCGCGCGAGTTGAATGCAGAGTAAATGTATGGGTGACAACTGACACATACGAACGTACGTGAAAATTCAAATACTATTGGCCTGCACCATGCATCTTTGAAACCATTTACTAAATAGAGTGTTGGCTCCACTCAAATTTAGCGCATCCGTTTGTAATGGTAATTATTGACCGAGCGAAGCGAAGGTCCAGAGCCCTCAGAGAGACTCAGAAGTCTACTTGAGTGAATTTGCACTTGTCCGTCCGTCCATCCGTCCGTCCGTCCGTCCGTCTGTCAGAGCATTATAACTTCTGAATTACTGAACGTAATTACTTCAGCTTTAAATATATATGTAAACCAATGGCCTCGAGCCGAATATGGCTTAAAAAGTTATAAAAATCTTTATTTCAGGGGGGCTCTCATAGAAGCGAATGCGAAGTAAAATATTTTTTATAGCGTTACAAAGGGTTGCGGTATATCATTTTAAAGATTATTAGGAATAGAGTCAAAAAATAATATTTTTTTTATTTTTCCACTAAAATTGACGAAATGGGGGGCTTTCAAAGTGGAGATTTTGTAACGTCCAAAGTTGACCTCAGAACTCTAAATTTTCTGAAAGGCTGAGCCTGAAACTTGATCAATTATTTGAATTATATGCTATACTTGAACAACAAATACTAAAATTAGATAAATTGTTGAAGATTGTGCCTTACTTGCGATCGGGTCCTGAATCGCTGTCTCATCAATTATTAGGATATTGATTACTCCATGTAAATAATCCACTTTAAATTATAGAGCCATTATGTACTATCATATTGTAGTTATTTACGTGCAAATTATATACTTTTATTATGTACTTGTTGAAGAATTTACAGATGGTATAGCCACTTGTTTAGTATTGCTTGTATAGTATTGCTTTTGGGAAAGCCTGTCTCAGGTTTTATAACTGAATAGATGAGTCATTTCCTAGACACATGGAAATATAAATTCTGAAAGCACCTTAACAATTTAATACGTAACTTCTTGCATGATTGAGGCATCTTAGTTAGTGGTATAATTTAACTTTATATTACATACCACAATAATACTGTAATACCTACTGATTATATGCCGTTAATTATATTGTCTAACCTTACATGTAAATAACTCTAAAATATGTTCAATTAATACACATATTTCGTATTCTGGACGATAATAAATAGTTATAACGTTTGATTAAATATTGTTTAAATATTTATAGCTAAAATTATCATACTTGACTAGTTGTAATAGATAACTTGGCTAATTATATTAAATATAGAGCTTAGATAATTATGTAAAAATAGAAATTAAGTCTATAAACGAATTAATACTGCATGTGTTTTACTTACCTTTAGTATTAAGTTTTTATAGTAACTATATCAGTTTTATTTGTATTGGTTTTTATTTTGTAATAATTTTCTATATCTTCTATGTATATTACTAAGTTAAGTTTCATGTTTTTATTGCGCAATAAGCGTCCTATTGGTTAAGTACTGATTCTACTAGCTCGTTAATAAAGAATGCGATATGTGCACGCTCCGAAATAGAATAAAAACCGGCCGCCCCCGGTCGAGTTACGCACTTCACAACGAGACTCCGGAGCGTACGCATCTCCGCTCCAACGCAACAACAACAAGTGTTTTATTTCACTCCCTCGCTGTGGCTCGGGTCGCACCGATCCTCTACAGTGCATGGTCCTTCGAACGCAAGATATCAGCAACTCAAGATCAAGATCTCAAGTCACGAGTCTCAAGATTCTCCGCAATAAAGCAAGATTGAAGAGGAATCAACCTATCCCCTCAGAACGGGTCTGCGGGCAGGGAAGATCGTTCAAGAACGCTGCGGACTGAAGTCGTCAAGAAGTCTGCCTAGCAACACAAGAGGAATCCACCGTCGCTACGCGGGTGCATTGAGGCAAGCTACGGGTAGCAGCCGAAGACCGCAAGAGCGTCGGGAGGGATCGCTTCGTCGCGCTACAGAATCAAAACGTCGCAACTGCCAAGCAAGGCGAAAAGGATTTCGACCACGGCTGCGGGGCTCCCCTGAGTTTGGAAGACCGCAAAACCTGGAAGAGCGTTTCGCCGAGCAAGCAAGTCGACACCAAGAGCATTCGTCATCGCGAAGAAAAGGAATCGACTCATCGCTGCGGGTGCATTGAAGCAGGCTACGAGTAGCTGCCGAAGACCGCGGCGCCTGGGGACATCGTTTCTTCGTGTTGAACAGATCTCTATAAGCGCGGTTTACCGCGGCTCTCCCGCTCACCACCTAACGGTGCCAAACGGTGAACGGGCGAGTTAACGCCTCACGGCGGGAGCAGTATACCAGACGATACTGCCAGTTCGCCTTAACCGGTGAACTGTAACAGTCTGATCGCGTCGGTACGGTGCACGTAAGCTAGTGGCCTCCTGGTGGGCCTGCTGAAGGGTTGGGCGTTCCTCCCAATTCCCGAGCAGCTAGTCTTGCGTGTGACCCTCTTCCGGGCGATTCCCACCTACCTTACCTTTTTTTCCATCCCTGGGAGAGTGTGTTCTTCGGGACCCTCAAACAGGACTGCTAGGGCCGTTAGGGAGGTAGGGCTTTAGGGCTGTAGGGAGTAGGGCCGTTAGGGAAAAGAAGACGCAGGACCCGACCAAGATGAACACGATAGAAACCCGAAGCAAGAAGGCAAATCCCAAGGACAGGGACCCGGGCGAAGTGGAATCTGGAAACTCATCTAAAACTGGGCAGTCAAGAAGTTCCGAACGGACTACAAGCACCGGAGGTACTACGAGCACCGAAGGAACTACAAGCACCGAGCACACCACCAGTACTGAACAAACCACCAGTACTGAACAAACAACAAGCACAGTACATTCCAAGAATGCTGCAAAAAATCAAAGGAAGGCAACAGGATCACGCGCGTCCCAAAGCAAGCGCGCTGAACTTGAGGCAAGGTTGGCGCTTCAAAAGAAGGAGATTGAAAGAGCAGAGGCCGAAGCCGCGCTAGCTCGAACCCAACTAGAGCTGACACAACTAGCTGAAGACTCAGACATTGAAGAGGATGTCCAACAAATAGAGTCCAATGTTAATGAATGGATGAATAAACCATCAAACGAGACAGATCAGGGAATGGCTGCATTAACCAAATTGCTCGCAAAAGCATTAAAACAAGACAGCAAACAAGATACTCCAAGAAAACCACCCGCATATATGAGCGACCTACCACCATTCGATGGAGACCCGATTAATTGGATACCTTTTATAAAACATTACACAAGCACCGCCTCGTACTTCATCGACATTGAAAATATTGCGAGAATACGAAAATCTCTAAAAGGTCGCGGAAAAGAAGCCGTGAAGTCACTTCTATATACCAGCTCAACACCAGAGAGCATATTAAAAGAATTAGAAAGAAGATTTGGCCAACCAACCTATATTATTAAAGGTTTAATTGCAGAACTACATAAATTACCTCGAATGACAGAGGACATGAAAGGTATTGGGACCTTCGCCAGCGCCGTTTTCAACACGGTGGACACAATAAAACAATTAGATCAACTGGAATATTTATATTCAACAGAAATTTCGGATAAAATTGTGGACAAAATGAGCACATTAGTCAGATTTAGATGGCAAGAATTCAAATCAAACAGGAGAAAAGAGCCAATGCTAAAATTGCTATCAGAATTCCTAACAAAAGTATCAAACGATTTTGACGAACCGGGCACAAGCGACAGACCAAGAATAAAATCAGAAACAAACAAATCTCGCCCAATAAGGAAAGCACGTGTAAACGTAGCCCAACACGAAGAGAGCGACTCCGACTCATCATATGATAGTGAATTCGAAGAAGAGATGCAGATCGTATTAGCTGCCTCTGCACAAGAAAATGAAAAATGCATCCTATGTGAACAAGCTCACGATATTTCTAAATGCGATAAATTTTTACATGAATCCATAAAAAACAGATGGGAAACCGTCAAGAGATTAAAAATATGCTTCAAATGTTTGAAATTAAACCATAGACATCTAACATGCAAATCGAAACCGTGCGGCAAAGACGGATGTACTAGAACACACAACGAACTATTACATCAAGAAAAATTGAATTCAGAACCTAGCAAGATAGTATCAGTAAATCACATAGGCACCTCACGAGCCTACTTAAAAATCATACCCGTCGAATTAAACGGACCGAACGGGACAGCAACAGTTATGGCCTTATTAGATGAAGGATCAACAGTGACGTTATTGCTAGAAGACGTAGCCAATCACGTGGGAGCTACGGGACCGAGTAAAAGTTTATTACTTGAAGGCATAAGCGGCCAACAAATAACAGAGCAATCAAAACACATAAAATTACGAATAAAAGGCCTGTTTGCAAGAAATTACGAAAACCTGCAAGCACACACAGTTAAAAATTTAAACCTACGGCCTCAATCCGTGAGGAAGGAAGACATCGCAGACTGCCCTCACTTAGTAGAGATAGAAGATCAATTATTATATGACGGAACGCCACCAACCTTACTAATAGGTCAAGACAATTGGCATCTCATAGTCACAAGAGATTTAAAAACTGGTGCATCTTCAAAACCTGTGGCATCATTGACCAGCCTAGGTTGGATATTACACGGTTGTAAAACCGAATCAACCAAACCAGTATTTTTTATAAACCATACCTACAACAAATCGGAAGAAATCGATGAATTAATAAAAACTCACTTCAGCTTGGATTCACTAGGAATAACTCCGAAAAAACCAGCAAATGATCCGGAGCAACGAGCTTTAGATATTTTGGAAAAAACTACTCACAGATTACCAGAAGGCAGATATGAATGCGGACTGCTCTGGAAAACCGACCAAGAAGTAATGCCTTTAAATCGCAATAACGCCTTACGTCGCCTGAAAGGCATAGAAAACAAATTCGAAAAGAACGAAGAATTTAAAGTCAATTACACCAAACAAATAGTAAACCTATTAACAAGCGGCTACGCCGAACCCGCCATCGATAGACCCACATCACCCAGAACTTGGTATTTACCACACTTTGCCGTTGTCCATCCGCAGAAAGGCAAACTAAGAGTCGTATTCGACGCAGCCGAGCGAACAAATGGAAAAAGCCTTAACGACGCATTACTGTCTGGACCCGACTTACTGCAATCATTATTCGGCGTACTAATAAGATTCAGACAAGGCTCTGTTGCCGTAGCAGCCGACATTAAAGAAATGTTTTTAAGAATAAAAATACGCGAAGAAGACAGAGACAGTCTACGATTTCTCTGGCGAGAAAACGAAACAGATGCCGAACCAAAAGAATATAGAATGAAATCTCTAATCTTCGGAGCAACATCATCACCCTGCTCAGCAATCTACGTAAAAAATAGAAACGCCCAAGATTTCAAAGATATATATCCAGAAGCTGTAAATTCCATATCGAGATGTCACTACATGGACGATTACCTACAAAGTTTTGCCACCGCCGATGAAGCATCACGAATAAGTCAAGAAGTAGACCTGATTCACAAAAGCGGCGGTTTTGAATTAAGAGGTTGGACGTCGAACCATCCATCTGCCATAAAAAATCTGGCAACCGACCAGCCAGATCATGTGCAAATATGCCAGCAAGAAGAATATGGAAAAACGTTAGGAATGTTGTGGCAAATCAGCAATGATGCTTTAAAATTCACTCTTAACCTGCGCAACACTCCAGATGACGTAATTTACCGCATACGATTGCCCACCAAACGCGAAGTGGCAAGTGCCGTGATGTCAGTATTTGACCCTATGGGCCTAGCTACTCCAATACTAATACAAGGGAAAGTCATAATACAACAATTATGGCGCACGGGCATAAGCTGGGACGAACCTATCCCAGAAGAAATGACTAAACCATGGACAAATTGGTTAGAAAGCCTAGAGTCATTAGAAGAACTCAATATACCCCGATGCACAGACTCGCTTAACGAGGGGGAGCTGCATACATTCGTGGACGCCAGCGAAAACATTTACGCAGCCGCTACGTATTGGCGCACCTTAAAAAACAATAAAATCAAAATAACATTAATAGCAGCAAAAGCAAAAGTAGCCCCGCTAAAACCAACGTCGATACCACGGCTAGAACTCCAAGCTGCCTTATTAGGCTGCCGTTTGGCTTCAAGCATACAAAATGAAATGGACGCCGAAATAAAAAGGAAATATTTCTGGTCAGATTCGCGAACAGTGTTAGCATGGATTAAATCCGACCCACGCACATACAAAACCTTCGTCGCGCATCGATTAGCCGAAATAGAAGATCTCTCCAAAACATCCGAGTGGAGATATGTACCCACCAAACTTAACGTCGCCGACGATGCTACTAGAACTCCACCGAAAAATTTTAATATCAAACACCGATGGTTTAATGGCCCCGAATTTTTATTACTCAACGCCGACGAATGGCCCGAAGATCGAAGCGAGCGATCACCATCACCAACAGGCGAAGAAAGAGCAAAAACTATCGCAACCGTTCGACATTCTGAAACGCCAATGCCCGACGTAAAAAGATTCTCGTCATGGACTAGATTCGTCCGCGCCACGGCACGCTTTCTCCAAAGTGTGGACCACTTTAAACGCTACCTAAATAAAACCGAAAAGGTGACCGCCACCAAACAAATAAAAAAAGATGCGAGTTGGAAACCATACAAACCAAAGAAAAAACAATTTGAAAAAACAACTCCAGAACCAAATAAAGCCGCATCACATACACCTAACAGGATCAAATTACCAAACGATTATTTAGAAAGAGCGCAAAAACTGATAATTCAAAAAATGCAAAACGACAGTTTCCACGCCGAGATAAAATGTTTAAAAAATAACCAACGTTTGAACAAAGACTCACGCCTAAGAAGACTCACCGTCGTCTTAGACAAAGATATCGTACACTTAGAAACTCGACTGTCCGCCGCCAACGATTTGATAAATACCTACAAGAAACCAATCGTACTAGACGGCAAGCATCCTACCACTCGACTGATAATTAATCATTATCACCAAGAGTACAACCATGGCAATCACAACACCGTGATGAATGAGATACGCCAAAGATACTACGTAACGTCACTTCGAACTACAGTAAAGATGGTAGCAAGAGAATGCCAATGGTGTAAGACACACAAAGCAGTACCTACTATAACTCCGATCGGAGACCTGCCAGCCGAACGTCTGAAACACAAACAGCATCCATTCACATGTACCGCAGTGGACTATTTCGGCCCAATAACCATAACTGTCGGAAGGAAAACCGATAAACGATGGGTAGCGCTGTATACCTGCCTTACCACACGCGCTGTACATTTGGAAATCGCTACATCACTATCATCCGATAACATGATACTCACATTAAGGCGAATGATAGCACGCCGAGGAAAACCAAAAATCATGTACAGCGACAACGGAACGAATTTTGTCGGAGCAAATAAAGAACTGCAAGCTGAATTCGACAAAATGAAAGAAAATACAGAAGAAAAAGGAATTCAATGGAAATTCATACCGCCTGGAGCCCCACACATGGGAGGAGCTTGGGAAAGATTAGTACGATCCGTGAAAACCGCATTAATAGCCACACTTAATACGCGGCATCCACGAGAGGAAATTCTGCATACTTTACTCCTGGAAGCAGAACATCTCATCAACTCAAGACCAATAACAGAGATATCATTGGACCCCGACGATCAAGAGAGTCTAACGCCTAATCATTTCCTTATCGGAAGATCGAGCGGTACCTACTCTATCGGAAATTTCACCGATAGCGAGCTTATCGGCCCCGCTACCTGGAAAACGGTACAAAGACTCACCGACCATTTCTGGAAACGTTGGCTTACCGAATATTTGCCTACGATAGCGCCGAAATACAACAACAACCAAGATGACTTTGTAAACCCAGCTATTGGAGATATCGTAATTATCATTGATAACTCCCTTCCGCGAGGCACATGGCCCAAGGGCGAAATCATCGCAACTTATCCTGGCCCAGATGGCAAGACACGAATAGTTGATGTTCGAACCATCGCCGGAGTAATGAAAAGACCGGTTTCGCGCCTAGTGAAGATCACACAATCTTCTTCCACCAATGATAGTGCTCCAGATTCCATCTTCGCACGAGGGGGAGACTGTTGAAGATTGTGCCTTACTTGCGATCGGGTCCTGAATCGCTGTCTCATCAATTATTAGGATATTGATTACTCCATGTAAATAATCCACTTTAAATTATAGAGCCATTATGTACTATCATATTGTAGTTATTTACGTGCAAATTATATACTTTTATTATGTACTTGTTGAAGAATTTACAGATGGTATAGCCACTTGTTTAGTATTGCTTGTATAGTATTGCTTTTGGGAAAGCCTGTCTCAGGTTTTATAACTGAATAGATGAGTCATTTCCTAGACACATGGAAATATAAATTCTGAAAGCACCTTAACAATTTAATACGTAACTTCTTGCATGATTGAGGCATCTTAGTTAGTGGTATAATTTAACTTTATATTACATACCACAATAATACTGTAATACCTACTGATTATATGCCGTTAATTATATTGTCTAACCTTACATGTAAATAACTCTAAAATATGTTCAATTAATACACATATTTCGTATTCTGGACGATAATAAATAGTTATAACGTTTGATTAAATATTGTTTAAATATTTATAGCTAAAATTATCATACTTGACTAGTTGTAATAGATAACTTGGCTAATTATATTAAATATAGAGCTTAGATAATTATGTAAAAATAGAAATTAAGTCTATAAACGAATTAATACTGCATGTGTTTTACTTACCTTTAGTATTAAGTTTTTATAGTAACTATATCAGTTTTATTTGTATTGGTTTTTATTTTGTAATAATTTTCTATATCTTCTATGTATATTACTAAGTTAAGTTTCATGTTTTTATTGCGCAATAAGCGTCCTATTGGTTAAGTACTGATTCTACTAGCTCGTTAATAAAGAATGCGATATGTGCACGCTCCGAAATAGAATAAAAACCGGCCGCCCCCGGTCGAGTTACGCACTTCACAACGAGACTCCGGAGCGTACGCATCTCCGCTCCAACGCAACAACAACAAGTGTTTTATTTCACTCCCTCGCTGTGGCTCGGGTCGCACCGATCCTCTACATAAATATTGTAAGGAAACGAAATTATTTAATTTTTAATGAGCTTCAGTATTTTTAACAGAACTTCAGAATTATGTCAATAGATGGTGCCGCGAGGTCTCAGTTCGGGGCGAACCACTAGTTATTATGTACTAGATGATGCTCGCGACTTTGTCCGTGTGGATTAAGTTTTTTAATAACCGGAAGAACTCCTTAATTTTCAAGGATAAGCATATGTCCTTCCCTGTGATATAAAATATTCCTGTACCAAATTTCATCGAAATCGGTTGAAAAGGTGGGCCATGAAAGCGTAGCAGACAGATAGACACACTTTCGCTGTACATATTAGTAGTAAGTATGGATTATTATTCACCTATTTATAATAATTTAAGTTCTCAATATGCCCCATAGAATTTAGGACTCCATATTCTGTAGATAATGCTCGTAGATTTATTCACTCCCATTGATGCACATTTTAGTTATTCAATCAATCGATACACACGTCATTACGTCATGTTTCACTTGTATCACACGCAGAAGTGATATGTGTTTATTTCCATCATTCTGTAACACCGTGTTAGTATTTGCGAGGCGTCAGTTCACCTCCACGCTATTTGCCCGTCGGTATTAACTAAATACGGCGCGCGCCGGCCGCGGGCAAACACGCCCGGGAACAGTATAAATAAGGCTAATGCACAGATTTCCCGGAACCCGCGGCCTGTGGACACGGAACCTTCACACCGTATCACGCTACTTTTAGGACGTTCAGTCACTACTCTGTACCAACATAGAGAGAGAAATATAATCTTAGAGAAACAAACATAGAGAAACAAATACATAGAAATATAACATAAAAACAGGAACATAGAAAAACTTAGAGAAACAAACATAGAGAACTTAAATTATCAGTAGCTAATCTATGTTGTGACACTGCAGTGGTTAAAATACGCCGATTTGTAAACTACTAGGTAGGTACTGTAATTATTAGATCTACTGTGACCAGGAAATTTATGGATCGTTTATGTTGACTTCTTAAAAATTTGGATTCTCGGAATTTGGAATTGCTAAAATGAAAAAATCATAAATTAATGTTGAATTTTAAAAATGATGAATTCTTAAAATAACACAACGACGCACGATCATGACGCAAATCAAATGAAAAAAAAAGTTCGCAAATCAAATTTGCTTGGTGATAGTTACTTAACAAAAGTCTATTAGACTTATCGATGTTTCTACTTTCTGGTTGAAGCCAAAAATAACATCGTATTCGTTTCGCTTGCTTTGCGCTTACACCTAACTTCTAAGCTTCCAAGCTCGTTTCTTGCGGTTTATTAGTTTGAAAATTTTTCGGGCAAGGTCTCCGACATCTGAACAATGTTGCGAGACCCTGCTTGTTTATACAAACTAAACTTTCAACGTTTTTGGTTACAACTTTACATTATGTTTACAACTAGGTATAGAAAACCTCATATTTCATAACACAAATCCTCGTCTTGCATAATTATTTAAATGTTAACTTTTACTTCAACAAAATTATAATTAAGCATTAACCGACACAAACTTGTGCATTATTATAATGTAATTTCATGATGCCTGCGACTTTATCCGCGTGGATTAAGGGTTTTGATTCCCGCCGGAACTCTTTAATTTTTCGAGATAAAAAGTAGCCTATCCCTCCCCCGGGACTCCTTGTACAAAATTTCATGAGAATTAGTCGAACAGATGGGCCGTGGAAGCGGCCGTAGTGGACAGACAGTCATTTTCGCATTTATAATATTAGTACGGATTCTATATCTAGTGTTTATTATAAACAACCATAACTAAATACTTATTGAAATACAATCAGAAGTTATTATGGTAATTAATGTCGATCAATATTTATGGACGCCAGTATCCAGTAGCGCTAGAGAATCAACAATCAATACACGAGCGTCGTCGCAATCGTAAACACAGAGTTAACGCGTCTTAGCGATGTGCTAGCTACTTTCACGGATTACAAATCATCTTATAGTGTGACACACTGCTGTGAAGGCACCGCAATAAAACAGTTTGTTCAGACGAAGCAGGAAAACATATATCAAGTAATAAAAAATAAAGAAAGAGACAGAAAATCTTTCAATATTAGTTAAATAATTAGGTACATTATATTAGTACACAAACAAACACACACACACAAACACACGCACACACATGTCAAGTCTTGCATGCTTGACGTGTTTAGTTTTATTTTAATTTAAGTAAATTGTTCTTGTAATTTTCGGAGGTGGGTGTTGACGGCTGAAACGCAGTTTATACTTTTTTAGCCGTCATCGTTATTAGAAATAAGATTAAATTTTGCTATAGTTTACAGAAATAAATAAATTGCAGAAATTTCATAAATAATAAAATGAAAGTAAGTGGTCAGTTTGATATTAGAATAGTGTTCAGAAAATAATAATCGGTCGCTAATCAATGCGATGCACTGTATATAAATTGCAAAGTCCTTTAAGATGAGCGAGATTAAAATATAAAGACAAAATTGGAAATTTTGTATGCAGTTATAATATGGATAATAATCAAAATGAACAACTTCTCTTTAGAATAACCTCGACAGATGGATTCGATGAGGAGAACCAGTAAAAAGTCATGCACTCATCAAAGAACTGTCTCTTTGTTATAGCGCTCATCAAAGTTGGCCGACCATTACAGCCGTGTGTCAGCGTGTTAACGAAATACAAATATTGGTGCGCATACGACACAAATTAAGACTAATTCCAAACGCAAAGCATAGTTTATCTGGAGACTAAGTGCTTCTACAAAGTCGCCATTAGCAGATTACTGCGCGTCTCACGCCGTCCCTCGATTGTCAGTCACAGCTGATTGCATCGTTCGTTACCAGCTTGCATTATCAATAGGTTCTTCAATTTGCATCACTCAGTTTTTTAACCAGTTTTGAGTTTGGATTGAAGTAAATTTTGTAACTACTAACTACAAAGTTTAGTGAAAACAATACAATGGAACTTAAAGCTAGCTAGCCTAACATAATTACTATATAAATCATGCCCACGTTGAATGGTGTCAAGAATGCTGGCTGCATTTCAGGCAGGCTAATCCTTTGCACAAGCAGGCAAAATCACCAGATGACGCAATTAACCAATTAATTTAATTTTCAACAGTGAAATTGTAATAGTTTAGTTTAAAGCATATATTCGATGCGTGGGAGAAATCACAGAATGCTATTGGTATTTTCTGTGATTTGTCTAAGGCATTCGATTGCGTTGAGCATGAGACGCTTTTAGTTAAGTTGAACCATTATGGAATCAAAGACACTGCACTTGGCCTCATTGCATCTTATCTCAATGACCGCATTCAAACAGGATGTGTCAACGATGTGAAGTCGTCCGGATCAGCCTCACTTATGGGTGTTCCTCAAGGCTCTATTCTGGGTCCCTTCATGTTCTTGGTGTATATAAATGATTTACCACACTACGTCCAAAATACTTGCGATATTGTGCTATTTGCTAACGACACGTCCTTGATTTTTAAAGTCGATAGAAACAAGGACAGTTATAAAGACGTAAATAATGCAATTTCTCAAGTCACTAACTGGTTTACTGTAAACAATTTACTTTTAAACGCAAAGAAAACCAAGTGCATTGAATTCGCATTGCCGAATACCAAGTCCACAGGAAACATAAATTTAACTGTAAATAATGATATTTTAAAAATAGAAGAGACCACTGTGTTCCTGGGGGTGACCTTAGATTCAAAGCTTCAATGGGGCACTCATATTTCAACTCTGGCTGGCAAACTCAGCTCTGCTGCTTACGCTGTCAGAAAGATTCGACAGTTTACTGACGTTGAAACTGCAAAAAATGTATATTTTGCTTACTTTCATAGTATTATGTCTATTGTGCGCTTAAGGGTAAAATAAGACGATTTCAGACCTCACCTGAAATCTGAAATCGTATTTCAACTCGTGGCGCACACACTATTTTTCATATAATCTGCATTAAAAGTGCGAGTTTTATTAAAATTGTATTTCTTATTTACTTTAGTTGCTAGGTTGTTGTTTATAAATATAATATCTGTCAGTTTAATTGATGGGTAAAATGACAATTAAAAAAGTTTGAAATAAACAAAAGATATTCTGACAGAATTGAAAGGAACCCTCCTTTGCTACGTCATTCAGCGTGTAGAAAACTACCAATGCATGACGTATTCGTCTGAAATTGACTACTTTCAGGTGGCTCAACAGGCATTGAAACTCGCATTTTCAATGCAGGTTATATGAAAACTAAATATTTCGATCGGTAACGCCGTCGCAACTCATTATTCATTCGTTTTAAATTCACAAGTGCTGTTTCGAATAAAAAAAAATAAAAAATGGCGTCCCCTCCCCCACGAGCCCGGTTCGCACTTTGTTTACCAAATCCTTTCATTATTAAAAAGATATACGGCTAGTGATGTCGCCTCAGCACTATCTATATCGACACCGATACTAAATAGACGATTGCGTTTGAGTTTTTGAATTTTGAAACTTCAGTAAATTGATGTTCGTTGACTAAGCATTTGGCTATGATTATGAAAAAGTAATTACCACAAAATTTTAAATAGCACTAGATGATGCCTACCACTGTAACGCGTTGATTTTCTTTGAACTCTATAATTTTTCGTGATAAAACCTATTAACTCCTATTTAACTCTCCAAGTATTTAACTGTAACTAAATAATATCGATTTATTGCACCACTATTGAAGGACACACCAAAATACAAACTGCTAATATTATTAATGTGAAAGTGTGTTTGTTTGTTCTTCAATCACACCGCAACACAGCAACGAATTAACGTAATTTTTAGCATGTTTCCAGTTAGATGACCTCCGTGGCACAGTGTTGAGCGTTGTTGTCTTAACGTGCGGAGGTCCCGGGTTCGATCCCCGGAAGGGTTAATTTGGGAATTTTTGATTTCTGAATTTTCCCTGGTCTGGCCTGGTGGGAGGCTTCGGCCGTGGCTAGTTACTACCCTACCGGCAAAGACGTGTCGCCAAGCGATTTAGCGTTCCGGTACGATGCCGTGTAGAAACCGAGTAGGGGTATGGGTTTAATATAACTGCCATGCCCCTAACAGGTTAGTCCGCTACCATCTTAGACTGCATCGTTACTTACCATCAGGTGAGATCGCAGTCAAGGTTTAACTTGTAGTGGATAAAAAAAAGACCTGGAGGGTGACATAGGCTTTTTATCCTGCAAAATCAAGGAGTTCCCTCGGGAATTAAAAAAATTTATGCCTATAATCTAGTTTATAATATTGTAAATTAAACTATCATTTACCCAATATATAGTTTTGAAGACCTCGAGAGTAACTTAGGCACTTTACCCCGAGAATCCTATAATTATAATCCCTAACTCCACGCGGTCAAAGTCACGGGCATCGTCTAGTGTTGGCTATAATGTAGTACAGCGTAAATTCATCGATATGTCGGCGCGGCGCGGCGGGAGGTGGCGGCGCGCGGCGCAGCACTAGGGCGCTGAGATTTATTGGCCTATAACTTACGCGGTCAGTAATGCTGGTAATGCGCGGCTAATGTCGCACCGCCGAGCCTAACGTATTGCTTACATACGCGTATTTGTTCTATGGAATACACTCGTTCAAATATTAGATTACACGTCATCATCTAATAACTACACATTGGCCTATAGTCTAGTTTTCCAATACTCTATAAGAGGTAAACAGATCAGAAAAATCTTAGCGAAGCGAAAGGTGCTTTATCCGGTGCTTTAGTCGTACTCTAGTTACGAGAAGTCTTTAATTCTGATCACGATTTCATCGTTAGTTCGATTCGAGGATCGTAAATTCGAGGCGTTTCAGCAGGCAACTTGTTGTTTTCCAGAAGGAAGTAATCACCTATTATACATATACACTTCCACCACCACCACTACAGCCTATTAACGTCCCACTTCTGGGCACAGGCCTCTCATAGGAAAGAGGGAATTAGAGCTTAGACCCACCACGCTGCTCCAATGCGGGTTGGCAGGCTTTAACGACTATAGTCATGTTAGTGATAATAACCGGGACCGACGGCTTAACGTGCTCTCCGAGGCACGGGGGTGAAACACTGCCAACTTCCAACTCCGGGCTGGCACTGAGAATTTTTTTATTGAAAAACCCAATACCAAACAATTTTATGCCCGACCGGGAATCGAACCCAGGACCTCGTGATCTGCAGTCGACTATGCTAACCGCTAGTCCAACGAGGCAGTTACATATACACTTAGTTTGAATAAAATAAATTAAGTATTTAATTCAATTTTACTTTGTACAAACAGTCAACAAACAAAAGTAACGGTAATAAAGGCCCAAGTTTACTAGTTACGAAATCGAATTATCCAGCACCACTACTTAAACTGCGGTCTTTCTGTCTGTCTTTTAGTTACATTAATTATATTATTTAGTATTATTAATTGCGTTGCGGAGACGGCAGCAACTTCAAGGCAGTAAAAGTTACGTAATTTAAAAATTTCAAGAAATCATCGTTAACAGAGAAGAATAAAAGTCCTGTCAAAATAAACAGGGATTAAAAACTAAGTTGCTGTTTGTAAGAATCACCCTCGTATTAATAGCTATATGTGTAAGGCTAGGGGTTGAAACAAATCAAAGTAATACACCTGGCCTGGTCGGCGCACCCACATATCGATTGACAGGTGTTATCGATAACTAATTCATCGACAACTACCATTTTTACACGCTTTTTATTAGCTTCAGACGTATGTATGTTAGTATGTAACGGAATCTTTGAACATGATTTTGACCCCCTTTAAAACGTCGGATTAACTCGAAATTTGGCATACTTATTAAGGACCGATGACAATTCAATATTTTAAACAGTTTGACCCGTTATCCTTACTAGGATAATCAGGATTAGCGATTTTTTGTTTTCCTGAGACCCGGAGTGTCTGCGTCAAAAGCGTGTTTTTTAGTTTTTTAAACTATTATTAAACACTATTATTATTCATATAATGTGTAATTTAATAACGGAGTATGAAAGTTCAATTAAATAATAGAATGTAGAGGAAAGATAGAGTTTTAATCTGAGTTTTTCAGAGTTATTGTAATTCATATTTCATATTATCTAGGTATCCTATTCGAACTGCCTCGTTGGTCTAGTCTAGTATTTAGCATTTTCGGCTGCGGCTGACGAGGTCACGGGTTTGAATCCCGGGTCGGGTCATAATAACTAGTGGTTCGCCCTGAACTGAGACCTCGCGGCGCCATCTATTGACATAAATGTGAAGTTCTGTTAAAAATACTGAAACTCATTAAAAATTAAATAATTCCGTTTCCTTACAATATTTACCTAATTTGTTATTCAAGTACAGGATATAATTGAAATAATTGATCAAGTTTCAGGCTCATCCTTTCAGAAAATTTAGAGTTCTGAGGTCATCTTTGGACGTTAGAAAATCTCCACTTTGAAAGCCCCCCATTTCGTCAATTTTGGGGGAAAAATTAAAAAAAAAAAAATTTTTGGACTCTATTCCTAATTATCTTTAAAATTACATACCGCAACCCTATGTAACTTTATAAAAAATATTTTTCTTCGCATTCGCTTCTATGAGAGCCCCCCTGAAATAATAGTACATTATGGTACAAGTGAGTAATATTGGTGATTACCACTGAGGCGCCATTGAGACCCGAGCCGTCAGGTGAGGGTCTTAAGATAGCCGAGGACGGTAATCATCAATACACACGTGTATCATACGACGTTTTTCAACACACTTGTGAAGAAAATAATACTAATAAAACTATTTATTTAGTAGATAAAAAGTTTATTTAGAGAAACAATTAGTAAATGTGCAGTTAGTAAAATTATAATTAAAATGAAAATGAAATGAAAATATACTTTATTGTACACCATACATAAAACACATTTAAAATACAAGACATTTAACTGTTTTTGATGGCATAGCGGTCTCATCAGATAGATTATTTACTGAAATACTTTCATGTTCTATTGTTATTTGAGATGGTTCATTATTTGTGTAGGTAGGTGAAATCCAATCATTGGATGTACTTGGTGTTTCGCCAGTAGGACGCGCCTCAGAATCAAGTCTAATTCTTTTTGTGATTTTTGCACAAATTTCCTTCTTGTTTAGTATGGAATCTTCTACGTATGATTCTGCCACATTGCTAGATCGCCACCCACCATGACGCTTCAAGGTCATTATATCAGCTCCTGAATTAGCCAGCAAAGTAGCTGAAGTTCTTCTGAAACTATGTCCAGTATAGCTCTCAGCATCTGCTAAACCTAAAAACTTAGCGATTTCTTTAGGCATAGAACCAAATTTGTTTATACCTATAGGCTGACAGGTACATTTACCATTCTGGTAATTTAGAAAGAAACGGTCATTTTTTGCTTTTGGTGAACGCAAACTTTCATACTTCTTAACAATTTCATAGAATGGACCGTGTATAGTGAACGACCTCGGTATTTTATTTTTCGTGATAGGTATCTTCACTAAAAGCATCTGGCCATGGTTCTCTACGTCTTTTAGAGTTATATTTGTTAATTCTTGTATCCTACAAGCACCAGTTACACCAAATATCAAAGCAACCTGGAAAAAAAGAGACAATAATTAAGTTCAACACACAACACAGGCTGAAGTCGCGTAGATATTTAAAATTATTTTAACTAACCTTTGTAGCCAGATATTGGTTATCTGGAGCATCTTTTAAAAAATTTTCAATATCGTCAGACGATAAAACCTTTGATTTCTTGCTTCTAAATCCATCGGATAGTCTCTTTAGATAAGCTGATAAATTAGAGTATGTTTTTAAGTCCACTCCATTCTTTGTTCGGACTGTACTTTTTAACATGGAGTATATACACCACAAAGAGCTAGATTTGTACTTAGAAGATAATTCTTTAAAGTACGCCATGAACACATTTTCTGAAAAAGACTGCGTATTCTTGTTGTTTTGCCATTGTATGAAATTTTGGTACGCTAATAGATATTTTTCCTTGGAGTTTTCAGGTAGTAAACTTTCCATAACGTTAAGGGCTTCACATCTTATATCGGGCGGTGTACAATTTTCTTCATAATTAGTACTTGTTGACATTTTAATTACTAAATAACTGTAATTTCAACAGTGAAAACGAGTTGTGAAAAATTTTTCGCAATGGCGGGAATAATTAATCAGTTTTCCTATGCGCGCGCATCTTACAATGGCGATCGGCCATAGACTAAAAGAATGAGGTTTCTTTTTTTTTTGCTTTTCGCGAATAGCGTTTTAGCCATTACAAAATGGGGAATTTCAAGTTTTCTTTATAACAGAAAAAACAAAAGTTATATTTGAGTGAAAGTTTTATTTATTAAACACGTACTTACAAGTTAAAATTAACTATAATTTAAATACGAAGTTGCATGAAATGAGCAAGCAAAAGGTAGGTACATTATTTTATTTGTACTATTGAACACGACCTTTTTAGTATCGAAACTTTTTTGAAAACAAAGCAACAACCAATAAAAAAAAACTCTATAACTCACTTGTGAATAATAGCAATGAAAAAGTCACAGTTTGATTATAGGGGTCATTATGTGCCCAATTGCGGTGAAATTAGAGCCACTTTATGAGCAAGTGTGTTGAAAAGATTTTTATTATTTTTTAAGCCATATTCGGCGGGAGACCATTGGTTTACATATTATATTTAAAACTGAAGTAATTACGTTCAGTAATTCAGAAGTTATAGGGTAAAACCGGGATAGATGCCCCACTTTTTGAAAAGGACACCTAATTTTAAAAATATTAATTTTATACGAATAATTTCTATTAATGTAGCTAGCTTAATCCTTAATGTTGAATTATTATTATTATTTTTTAACCTATCAAATACAGATTTTGCAGAAATTAGCTTTTCGTGGAACATGTTTTTTGAGGATAGATGCCTACCTGTATGGATAGTTGCCCCACCATGAAAAAACTGAGAAGGATAGATGCCTGCAGTGCAGGATGGATGCCCTTTATAGGTGTAAACGAAAAATCCATACCAAATGTTAGGTAGAAGTCCAAGGGTCATAATAATGAAAAACATTTTGTATTTTTTAAATCTTTTAATTGTTATCATTAGAAGATATTATTCTAATATCACACAAATGACATAGGTAATTAATTTTTTAAAGCGTTTGTTTAACTAAAATATAAATTCTTAAGTTTCAACATGCATAACCATATTGTTTGTTAAATAAAATTTTACAAGCATTTATTAAAAAAATATATAATTTCTTAATTGTTGTATTCCCATGGTTTTTGTCCATTTCATCCAAAGCCGACTGTAGGTTTTCTGTAGTCCAAGAACATACTCGACCTCGCACTCCTTCTTTTCTTTTATATTTTCGTTGTGCTGTAGGTAATCATATATGGCAGTGTATGCAGGGATAGGTGCCCCTAAGGGTGCCCTTAGGGGCACCTATCCCTCGAAAAATCAGGGCAACTATCCTTTTCGATAGGGATAGATGCCCAAGTATTTTTTTAATAAATTATAAACAAAATAGCATCTATTTACACCTAGATGCAGACTCAATGAACCAGTATATTGACGTTATAAAAAATATAACTGAATTTATTACTAATTATAAAGTTATACAACGCAACATACTAACCTTTAAATCTTTGACGTGTTCGGAAATATCGCTGCGGAGATAATTACACGTACGAGCGAAACGCATCCTCATCGCACGACTGTCTGTGGGTAATTATGGTACGGGGTGACTGCGGCTCCTACTTATAAAATTAATTCTTAGTCGCGAGTTCGGGAAGTTAGGTTTTTAGAATATGAGGCATCTATCCTGCTGCGGCATCTATCCCGGTTTTACCCTAATGCTCTGACAGACGGACGGACGGACGGACGGACGGACAAGTGCCAATTCACCCAAGTAGACTCAGAGACCTTCGCTTCGCTCGGTCAATTAAGTATTGTGGTTTTCTAACCAGAAATTCCCAGTACTAGCCCAGGGTTAGGACGTTGGCGGCGTTTCACCCCCGTGCCTCCGAGAGAACATAATGCCGTCGGCATTGCGCCCGATCTCTCTCCGGTCTTGTTGGATTTTCCGTCTCATCGGGCTACGCGAGTAGGTAAAGGAACAGAGAGTGCACCCGTGTATGCGCACGCGCTAGTGCAGTGTGCACTGTAATATCTCCCGCGCAGATGGCTAATCTCTCTGGATATTGGTCGCCGTGGCCGAAATTCGGTCGGGCGGACATTATTATTCGAACTTATCGAGCATACGAGCTAATTTTTAACACAAATAGGTATGATTAGGGCTTTGACCTCCCATTCTCGTTTTGGTGATCAACAAAAATAAATTAGGCAACTACTTACCTAAGTTCTTTTAATTGTTTCCCAAATTATGTACGAAGTTTCGACATCGATCTGCTATATTTACCTACTCGTAGTGATACCACATCGATTCTATCTTCACTACTTTGTTATCAATTCGGTAAAAAAGTACAACTACTGTTACGGGAAACGTTAGGGTGTCGTCAAAACAAAACAGCAATATCTTTGATGGCGTTGTAAAAAGCAAATGTTAATAAAAGCAGATTCCTCGCAGTAAAGGCGCCATAACCACTTTTCTCCATAAGCCCGGTGCGGCGATGTAGCCGGCCGTACCCCTCGCCGGCTTAGCCTTGATTTACCATTACTCGGTGCCGTTTGCAATACCAACGTGCTGAGAGCAGCTTTACACGGCACGATACTGCACGCGTGCAGCTCTGCTTGAGATGGAGTGTGTGATGAACTCTTTAACGTTCCGATATGGCATACCTAGGAAACCTTACATCCATACTAATCTATACTAATATTGTAAATGCAAAAGTCTGTCTATTTTCCTGTCCTTTCAAACGATTTTAATTTTGTAATTTTCAAACCATTTTACCGAATTTTCGTACAAAGATGGCTTGCTTCCAGGGGAAGAACATATTCTTGATCTAGACGTAGGTATTATAATACATTTTATCGTATCGTCGTCGTGTAGTTAAAACGCGCGCCAGCGAGTCCAAGTTAATTTCGGTAGCTTAGGGTGGACTTGGGGTCACCGCTTCGATTCCCAGGTGGTCGCGTCGGCGAGGTGCCAGGATTGACCATTACCTCTCTCGGTTTCATTTGTGATAATCTCGTGTTGATACAATCATTTGTTATCGTTAATTCGATGACCTCTGTCGAACGTGTACCTACGCGACTTTGTCCGCGTGGATTAAGCTTTTTGATTCCCGGAGGAACTCCTTAATTATCCGGGATAAAAAGTCACCTATGATCAGTGTTATTCCAGTCTATAATCTATCCCTGTGCCACAAATTTCATCCAGATCCGTTGTGCCGTTCTGGCGTAATTAAGTAACAAACATCATCCATCCATCCATACAAATTTTGCATTTATAATATTACTAAAGATAAGTGTGACTAGAGATTTGGACATGACAAGCGAAAGTGTACCTACCTGTTTGCCTGTCAGGTACTAAGGTGTTAAAAATATCTGAATCCATGCACTTTCTAAATAAGCGAGCCCCTAAAAAAATTATTCCGACAAAAATGTTGGTCAAATCAACCTCATCAAATATTCATTGGATTACCTACGCATAAAAACAAACATGACACAACGCGTGCAAACTAATTGAGCGCCTAATCCACTAATAATAACTGCCCCCCCCCCCTCCCCCTCCCCCTCGCAGCATGAGCCTACAGATTTAAAAGTCAATACGATGGGGTCGGGTAATGTGGGGGAAGGATAATTAAAACGCGGGGGCGCGGTAAATCGGGTTTTTATAGTTATTATGAATAAATTGTTGTTTATAAACAGGAAGGGTGAAGCTAATATGCAAAGCTTACTAGTTCTTTTATCTTCAGACGCTTATGACTTTTTCACCTCTGTAGCTCGAAAATGCGCCGTTACTGCTTAAAAAGCGTGAGTAAAACTTGCTTTTGCACACTCAAACCCCAATCGGTTTCTACACAGCATCGTACCGGAACGCTCAATCGCTTGGCGGTATGACTTTGCCGGTAGGATGGTAAGCCACGGGCTTCCGCCGGGCCAGACCAGAGAAAATTCTGAAATTATAAACCAAATTCACCCTGTGGGGGATCGAACCCGGGTTCTCCCACGTTAAGACAACAGCACTCAACACTGCGCCAGGGAAGTCGTCAAAGTGGTTGCCTATAAAGCGTAGGGAAAACTGGGAAAACATTAATGAAATGCTCGAACACGGATCGCATCTCAGCCGCGCCGGCGACAGATGCAGCATCCGCGTCTCCCGCGGGAGGTTTAATTCTTTTTGTGTGTTTCTGTCACCCGGCGAGGCGCATTGTGCTGTTTGATAATGGTGCTGTTATGTTACTGGTGTCATAGAATGTGTTGGTTGGCAAGAGCCCCATGAAAACACTGAAATGGGTATTAATAGTAATATTTATTTTCGGGATGTAAGCTGAAGCTATACCACAACGATCTTTTTCAACACACTTGCTCATAAAGTGGCTCTAATTTCACCACAATTAGGCACATAATGATACCTATAATCAAACCGTGACTTTTTCATCGCGAGAATTTTTTCACTACTTGTTTTCACTGTTGAATTTACAGTTATTTATTAATTCACAAGTGTGTTGAAAAACATCGAATGATACACGTGTGTATTAATGATTACCGTCCTCAGTTATCTTAAGGCGCCTCAGCGGTCATCACCAACATTACACACTTGTACCATAATGTACTATTATATAATATGTCACCGTAAGATTACCGGTTAACCGTTAGACTGTCGACAGTTTACAATTTCGCTAGTTAGATTACAATCTAACGGTTTTTGCAATCTTACCCTCTACCAAGTTTCCTCATAATCTGTTTAACCAGTTTTGGAACGGAGTTCCTTATCGCGCGTTGCGAAAGGGGGCTAGACGGAAAAAGTTAAGACCAAAAGTTGTAACGATGCTTTTTATGAAAAGGTGATTTTGGTTGCTATGACTACTTGTGTTGTTGACTTCAAGTTGTTGAAAATAGAAAGGCGAAATAATTTTAAAGAATTATGTTTTCAATAGTTTTTTCGTTTCTTCTTTACAAGTGTGTTGAATCTATACTATAGAATCCTTCACTTCGCTCTGAATTCAAAATAGCGCCCTCGGGGAACAAAAATTTTCTTTGGCCCCATATAACACAAATAACTAGGTATTAATCTTATCTTACTTAATATTATAAATGCGAAAGCTTGAATGGATGTATGGATGTTTGTTACCCAATCATGCCTCAAAGGCTGAACAGATCTGGCTGAAATTTGGCACAGAGATAGATTATAGTCTGGAATAGCACATAGGCTATCCCGGAAAATTAAAGAGTTCCTGCGGGAACCAAAAAACCTCAAACCACGCAGACAAAGTAGCCCATGTGCTATTCCAGACTATAATCTATCCCTGTGCCAAATTTCGTCCAGATCCGTTCAGCCGTTACAAATATCTATCCATCCATCCAAACTTTCGCATTTATAACATTAAAGTAAGTAAGTATAGATGAACATGAATTTCATGTAGTCCACGCGTACGAAATACGAAGTCACTGGTAGAAGCTGTTAAAACTATGGACTTAGTAGCGTATGACATTGTTTCCTCTAACGCAATTCGACATACAATTTTCAATTAAACGCGCCAGCCAACTCCGCCGCAGCTTCAGCGCGATAAACGTGGCAATTGTGTAAGTTCGCTGTTCGCTGGGCCGGGGCAGCCGGGGCTCAAACTTGTCGCCAAATTGAATGCAATGTCTGAAACCGCCTTTGTGTCGACTTCGCGACTTACCTCGTGCGAACTTGACTGGGGCTGTTTCATTAACATTAAAATTGATATTAAAATATTCAGCTCTGTGGTATTCCGGCCAACTTCTATTGTTGGAATATTCTCTTCAAATACAAAACTTTTTTATTCAAGTAGACAATAAAAAAATATTTCCAAAAAACCGACTTCCAACGCCACTGTAAAGTGAAAAATTTATTTTGATTTCTACACACTATAATGAAGTCGGGCTCGAGAGCTTCCTCTGAAGACTGAACAAAATAATTTTCAAATCGGTTCAAAAAGCAAGGAGATATGCACCGACATAAATAAATAAAAATACGCGCTGAATTGTGAACCTCCTCCTTTTTTGGAAGTCGGTTAAAAAGAAATAAGTAACAAATGCGCAAAGGCGGCCTTATCACTAAAAGTTTTAGGTGTGAGTAAATTAATTTCTAGGGAGTAGATTAGGTACCTAGTACCGTTTCGGTTTCGTCTCACAAATGCGCTGAAATATAAAACTCTATACCTATTACAAACTAGGTACTAATAAACGTACCTATTTTAACCGCCACATAGCCTAATGCATTGCAGTATTGCCTACGGTATTTCATTATTCGATAATTACAGTCGAATTGTCAGTAGGTATTTGTGCTACGAGTATATAATACACGATACGATACGAAACGATACCAGTATATAATATTCGAGTATATGTATATTAGCGTACAGCGCTTGTAGGCTGTATGCGGAAGGCAGATATGCGAAGGGTGCCATAGTTCCGTGCGCTCAGCCGACCGGAAACTGAGCGTAGGGCGGGGACGAAGGCTTGCATATAAGTCGATAAAAAATATCGGTATTCGATTTAAATTTGATAAATCCATACTAATATTATTTATTGCGTGATTGTGTCTGTCTATCTGTCTGTCTGCTACGCTTTCACAGCCCAACCTTTCTGTTCTATCGATATCCTACTGAGAATTTTCGTCCCGGGAAAGAAAATAGGACTTTTCATCCCTGAAATGCAGAGTTCCCACAGACACAAAAACATACGTACACCTTTCATCCACGCGGATAAAGTCGTGGGTGACATCTAGTTTTCATAAAATTCAAAGTGTCTGAATTACAAATTGAAAGTCGGGTTGGGTTACATGTATGACGATTTCGGCATTATTTGAAATTTTAGAAGTATTTACATGGTTTCATGCAAAATAATATCTAGTGTCAATTTTGCCGGGTACGATAGGATTTTCGTATGGAATAACTTTGTCAAATATCATCACTTTCTCTTAAACCAGGAGTCTGCGCTGTGCAAACAGCGTGTAAGTAAGTAAACACTATGACTTTCAACAAATAGTCGAACTCTCACCACGTATCAGAAATCGGTAATTGTAGAGCTTTTGCAAACCGATTTACACATTCTTTTCTTTTGGATTGGGTTCTTACACTATGGATATTTGGTATCTCCCAAGTGAAGTATAGCTCATATTTTTTTACTAAAAGTGTTATCAAAAAGTTCCAGTGATGTTTATATAGATACCGTTACCCATTATCACCATCATGCGTTTTAAGTACTTATGTAATTTTTAGACGAAAATAAGTGTACCTACAGTGTACCTATATTTAATAAATAAATGACTATGACTATGACTATGAATACAAAATCTGTAGCAATTAAAATTAACACACATCGAAATAAAAGGGTCTACTTTAAAATGGTAGGCAAATGAAAACTGTTTATTATTAAATGGTTGGTAAAATCATATACTTCATTTTACTTCGGAGTTAATACAGTCTTATAGTAAGTACTATCGGATGTTGTTGTACGGAAGTATTAATTATCGATAGTCGATCCGGCATCCCTGGCGGCGCGGCGCTGGGGCGTGTACGCGTGCGCGGTGCGCGGTGTATCGAGCGATGCGCTCCAGCGGCCGCCAATGCCGCGCCATGTACTCAGCCGGCTATGTACCAAGTTGCACTGGTCCAACGAGGCAGTTGGTACTACGAGTACCAAAGTACCAACTGCCTCGTTGGACCAGTGCTTACTATGCGAGCACTGAGCATGACGATGCCTCGGGTTCAATATCCTGGTCGGGGTGATCAGTACTAGCCCGGAGTTGGGAAGTTGGCGGTATTTCATCCCAGTGCCACGGAAATGAAATGGAGTTATTAAATTATGTGGGACAATTTGTATCAAAGAAAGGAAAGAAAATGATTTTTATTTGATCACAATCTAAGTACTAGTCAAGAAACTATCAAATCAGGTACAGTAACAAAGTTGTGTGACCAAATACAGGTCTCCAGCTCAGCATCATGCTACAGTAGGCTGCAGCGCTGGTTTATCATTTATCACTTATGATAGGTATACTCAGGACTCTACCACTGATTCGGAAAGTAGAGTATCTGAATCTACTGAGAAGAACCGGTAAAAAACTCAGTAGTCGCTCTTTTTTAGAACAAAAAAAATGTTACAATATGCAGCTAATATGCATTACGTATACTAGGTACAAATTAAACGTAATGTAACGTACTTGAACGAGCCTTACAATTGGGATACACCGGGTTCGATCCCCGGTTAGGCCGTGGCTAGTTTCCAGTTTCCACCCACCTGCAGTTAGACGTACGATGCCGTGCAGAAACCGATTAGAGGTATGGGTTTAATATAACTGGCATACCCCTTAGCCCGCTACCATCTTTGACGGTATCCATTTTTTACCACTATGGCTAACTTTTTTAAATCCTGTGGGAACGTGGGTATGGAATAAAAGGGTTACAAAAGGTTTAGCCATGAAAAGGTTACAGACAGACTGAAAAGTATCTTACGGACTTTCTTTCAGTTCCATTATAAAAATATTGCATTAAAATTTCCATAGTGGGAAATTTTATAACTATTCGATCACGTTAAAGAAAACGGCGATTTGTATGCAATTGCAGTCAAGCGCTTCATGAAAGTAAGATTACAGACAGCGCTATAGTTCAATTCCATACCACCCGCAGTTCACTTTCTCTCTGTGTTGTATTCCTTATTGTTGAGGGTCGGAACCCAACATACTGGCAGGGGTTTTCTTGGGATAATAATGCGATGGGTTCCCAGGTCCATCCGCATACGTGATACGACTCGACTAGGAGTACTATTTCAACTCCTAGGTTACAAACGATTATTATAAGATGTTAGCGATAATAACCGGGACGTTCTCTCTGAGGCACAGTGGTAACGAAAATACCAAATTCGGTCACCCATCCAGTTACCGACCTGGGTCAACGTTACTTATCAATCGCAATCGACTGGCGTTGTGGCAACTAAGCCACTCGTTCCAATGACGCAGTTAACTTTTAAAAATCTCTCACTTGGCTCTCCGCGCTGGTGCATTACTAAATTAAATCTAGTTTCACCCAGGGTACTCTAGCGTACCTATAGTGTACTGAGCATAGATATATAATATAGTTATATAATAACTCTATGGTACTGAGTCAATAGGTATAGATAGTGTATAGCAATGTATAGTATAGACTATAGAGTGTAGGAGCGATGGTGGCAACTGGCAACTAGCAACAGTTAGCTACCGTGAACCGATTGTTTGTTTAGTTCATTTGCGTCATATACGCGGTCAGGACGGGGCCAAGTCACGAGCGGTAGTGATAACAATAACACGCGATGTAGCGGGGAGCGGGTACCAATAATGCAACGCTATGCTTTTCACAGAATTTCTCAGTACGCCACGGAGAGCGCGTAAAGCCGTCGGTCTTGCGCCTGATCTCCCGCCGGTTGCGTCGGATTTTCCGTCCCATCGGGCTATGAGAGTACAGGAACGGAGAGTGCACCTGTGTTTGCGCTCACACTTGTGCACTATAATATCCCCCGCGCAGATGGCTAATTTCTCTGGAGATTGGCCGAGAATTGGATTCTCGGCCGATTGGATATTTTTATGCATTTCACTTGTATTGCGTTTTATGGGAGTGAAAAAGTAAGAGCATTACTATCAGATAATAGGTAGTAGCCATGAAACAACTACTTAACAGTTTTTGAGTTGTGGACCGTGGGGGGGACCAAGTAGATCAAGATGGTTTGTGTAAATATTATATTATACATTATGTGTGCTCTGGTGTGACAAAATAGTCCTATTTGTATTTTTTGTTTGGGTCAAATTTTGTAATTGAAATTTTAGCCCTTTCCTGATGACAGATTGATCTGATATTTGGTACACACCTTTAGTTCTGATGACAATATAATTGAATATATTCAGTATCATTGTTAATCCAAGATGGCCACTGCCACAAAATGGCGAATTGCATATTATTTTTTCACCACCCCCTCAGTATTAAATTCTTTACGTTTGTGTGGCAATAAAGAATGTATCTATCTATCTATTATATTTGGAGTTGTACTCTTAGTTTTTTGACCTGTTACCTGTGCCTTGGGCCTCACCCGAGCAGCACGCATCGTCAGCGCGAGTTGCACGACAAGCAAACACGGGGCGCGGCGCTAACTCAGCTCTCACGAAACAGCCTGACGAAACGACGCGCATATTATACCTACACCTATAGCCTATACCTACACTTACCGAACGAGTGCTGCAATATCAACACAGACACACTCGTGCTTTTTATATTCAAGCTCGCACTAGCGGTGTTAATGGACGGTAATGGTGTTATAAAATATGTGAATTATACCTACATTTTTGAGATCATTTTTCTTTTCTTTTTAACTGTATCGAGGCGCGCGGCAGTGCGACAAGCCAAGTACCGTCATACCAACATACTATTACCTATTCTGTGGTAATACCGCATACTATGTGCAACTGTACAGTATACTGTATACCCAAGTAAATGATATGAGTACAGAACTATACTCACTAAAATTGCCAAGTAACCTATAGATTAGACTAATGATTAATTTAAGTTTAACCTAATCCTCAAAATCCGGAAAACTATCTACAACGCCCTAGAAAAGCCTCATTTAGAATTTCTAATAGAAATCTGGGGATCAGCTGCACAAACGCATCTCAACAAACTTCAACGAGCACAAAATAAACTAATAAACGTTTTATTCCGCTATAACTACCTAACTCCAACTAAAGAACTATATAAAAAACTAAGCTTATGAACATTAAACAATTATATACATACAATACATGTCACCTTATTAGAAAAATTACAACAAAAACTATACACTCTAATTTAACCTTCATACCCAAGACTATCAAATATAACCTTCGAAGCAAAAATAAATTTCACATTAGCTCATTAATATTAGAAAAATTAAGGCAATAATGTAAATTAGTAATAAGATAATTGAATTATAATATTAGTATATAATGCATGCTTCTGTGAAACTACTAAACTTATGTTTCAATCTCTTGATGAAGTGAACAGTGTTCTTTTAAGAGAAATAAATATCTTTAAACCGACCTAAACTTATAAATTATCTTATACTAAGAAGTAGTCCACTGACGCATCTTATAGTCTTTCTTTATTCTAATTGAAGACACTAAGTTCTTGTGTTCTTGGAGGCAGCAGTTACACTACGCCTATACTTATCACTAAGCACTAATCACTATTGAGATTTTTCATCATAGGTACTAACTCCATAAATATGAAATACATAATATATTATGCTCTTACATAAATTTTATTTAATGTCTATGTCTGTTGAAAATTCAATCGATAACTTTTTCTTATAATTACAACTACACCCAAAAAAATATGTGTAATTAATAAATTTGAACAAAACAATAGTTGGGAAGCCCAAGAGGGGATTCTTGGATCAATATAAAGAGGGATTCTTTGGACCCTGTTTTGTATCTTCACTATATATGAGCTTAGTATATTGGTGGGTCTGTCCAGGACAGCAGATCAGAATATTAGATAAATAAAATCGATCATCAAAAATACTCGAGCGCGTCAGATTAATGTAAAGTAAGTTAATTACATGCTGAAAAGTGTACATTCAAATAATCTGACGAGTTGGAGAGTAACAAACTTAAAAAACTCCAACTGAATAATAATTGCAACTTACTATTTCCGAAATCACACACCAGTTAAAATACCTATCAAGAATATTTTCACGAAGGTATCAAAAGGAAGGTTCCCCGATTATACCTACCTTGAAAGTTGTATAATGTCTCAGTCATTGAATTTCCTCGCCGATGGAAAACTCAAAGAGTCGTTGCAGAGATCGTGGGCTTTAGCGAAGGGCCTGAGAGCAAACTTCGACGATCTATCTAAAGCTTTACGACCTTTTCAGTATCGCCGCACTTATAACTAGCCTCCATAGGGCTTTGCAAAATACTCGTACTATTGTAAGTAACGGCTTTACAAACACTAAGTTGTATCGATGTAGGGCATATGCTAGCTATTGAACTTAGATTTCACTTGAAAATTATTTCTGTAGCTATAGATTTGTCAGTTGTTAAGTTTTCAAGGGCAAATAACTAAGCCAATCCTGATAAGGGTACAGATTAATTAAGTAAATGTTAGTATTCTGGAGCTACAGCCTCCGACCTACGACAACTAGAAAAATATCGTCATAAATTCCTATGGGAAGACTATGACTATTACTTATGTACCAGTACTCGAAGCTATCAATAATAGCTTCGAGTACTGGTACATAACGATATTCAAAGGAAACATCTTGAGTTACTTTGTGTGGAAATACTCAAACGAAATCTTGTAACAATTAAAACTATACAGCCGACGACGGTTTCACATCGTTACTATCATATTGTTGTAATCTACTACGACCGTCGGACTTTAATCTATGCGCGAATATAACTTTAATTAATTAACGAAAGTACATACATAAAAGCAATTGTTATTAATTTACAACAATTAAGCAGTTAAAAGCATTTCTTCAAAGCATATCTTCTGTCATTTACTGTGTATCTATCCCTAAACGTCGTGAGACGCCGAGAGCGCGGCGGCTTATCACATGCGCGGAATCAATATCAGAGCGATGACGTGCGATTTGCGCTCATCCTGCATCATTTGTCACTGTTAACCACCGCTCACACTGACATACTGATACTAGCTTCTGCCCGTGACTTTGTGCGTGCGTACTACACAAATTTCGAACTGCTATTTTACCCCTTTAGGGATTGAATTTCCAAAAATCCTTTCTTAGCGGATGTCAACGTCATAATAGCTAGCTGCATGCCAAATTTCAGCTCGATTCATCCAATGGTTTGAGCTGTTCGTTGATAGATCAGTCAGTCACCTTTTCCTTTTATGTATTTAGAAGATAACCGGTATAATATAATACCTGTTTATTAACAAGAGTTATAATATACAAACCACTCGCCCATGCCTATTTCTGTATCAAATTGGTAAACACGAAATCTCCTTATGGTGCGATTATGTCCGTCTGTCTGTAACTAATTATGATATTAAGTTCAACCCTTTTTTATTCAGTATAGGCTTACGCTTGACCACAGTCACACCTGATGGGAAGTGATGATGCGGCCTAAGATATAAAATATTTACCGTATTTTGGTTTCCAAAATAATAATACCTAAGTGCATATTCCAAATGGATGAATTCAAAAACTATAGAGCCAATTTCCGGCCTGTCTTTACATGAAACATTTTGCGCTGTTTTTACCTCTCTCATAACTTTGGTCCCCGTCATCGTAATAACGATAGGAACAATCGTCATAAATATGATGACGATCTATAAGTTTCAAGTATCTAAGTTAAAGAGTACCTACTTGAGATACAAAGGTCCAAAATTACATAAAATGGGACATACTCACTCCTCATCAAAATTATGAAGCATTTCGCGACTCCAGTGGACGTAGTAAGTTGAAATATCGTAGGATGATGGGTTTCAGACTTCGCAGTGTGTAAATAAAGGGAAAAATTGAAATAGGTCCAACTTGCTGGAAGGAGATATGGACTTTTAAAAATTTCGTGTAAGGAGTTGAATAGGCATGATGACAGTAAACAATAATTAATGAAATTATGAATTTATCTAATGAAATAGGATTTTCTATTTCGAGTGAGATTGCTATTTATTTCGATAAAATAAAACTATAAAATACAGCAATCCGCCATAATGAATTAAACGCCAAGAAGCGAATGACGTCACAATGGTTTGTTTTCGAGCTTTGACAATCACAAATTGTTTACTGCACACTGCACAGAGTAAATTGGTAAAAATAATAGTGACGTCACAAACGACGCCATGACACCGGCGAACGTTTTGGCGTGAATATATCTACTTAACCTTATTTTTCTGCTGAAATAAGATATTTTTTCGAAATAGTAGACACTTCCGAATCTGACCATTTTTCAAAATCAGTCATCATGCCTATTGTCATTTTGGGGGGACATTTTGAATCCACATTATTTATAGACGTAAAAATGACGCTTACTAACCAACATTATAATTTAGATTACTGCAAACTTAATTCTATATCTCTATTTTCCGTCGGTTTCCACAAACATAAACAAAGACAAAAGAAAAATTCGCACCGCGTACAAATACCTAAACGCTTCACGACAAACCATAAATAATAGAGCTTGCTTGTGACACCAACGAAATGAGTATTGCTGTCTCTATCTCACGCGCGCTACGCTCCCCATCCCCTGTCTCGCTCACACGCGGTGCATCTTTAATGTGATTGTCGTATACACTGTTTGGCTTTTTGGTTTTTCTTTATTTAAAATCGGGGTTTTTCGAATGGTATTAAATATTAAAGTTTATAGAGGCGGAGAATTCAAAATAGAACGATTGCAGTTAATTGGCGTAGAATTTTTGTTTACCTATTTTTTATTCTATCGAAAATTTTACACTTTAAAATAAATGTAGAGAAGCAAGCCAAGCCAATTAGATTTTTAAATCGTTTTTTAAAAATAAAATATTTTTATTCATCGGTGGATTCTTTACCAACCTCATCAGAGTATTAATAGGCCAATAACATAACAAAGAAGCAAAATCCACCATATACACTATACTACACTAGCTTTTGCCCGCGACTTCGGCGCGTGGATTTTTTGAGAGAGAAAACCTATGATATGTTTTGGCCCTACCCAAGAGTCGAACCCTGGACCTGGTCATCGCCAGTCAAACGAAACTGACCAGTAAACCAACGATGCATTCACATGATAATAGTCTTCCCAAAGGTCAACACGAAGACCTCAATAAATATCAATATCCCGAACGGGACGTGCGAGCGGAATAACAAACGAGCTGCGATTTGCGAATAATCTGCCAGATTTAGGAGTGATCTCTGCGATCCCACCCTTTGACTAATGGCCGCCCTTCCAAAGGTGCAGGAGATTTAGCGATTCACTTGTGTAAACAATTATTTTACAAGTCATAGGCACGGGAAGTTTTAATATTATTAATATCGACTGTGGTTTTTGTGGCACTGCTTGCAACGCAACTTCGTGTAAATTTTATAAGATTCATATTAATAAATAAATAAATAAAATAAATAAATCTGTACCAAAGACTAGCTTTTGCCTTCGACTTCGTCCGCGTGAATTATTCAAATTTAAACCAATGTCAACCTCTTAGGGGTTGAACTTGAAAAAAATCCTTTTTATTGGATCTCTACGTCATAATAGCTATCTGCACGCTAAATTTTAGCCTGATCCGTCCAATGGTTTAAGCTGTTCATCAATATTGATATTGAGTCAGTCAGTCACCTTTTCTTTTTATAGTGTTTTGTTGCAATACGGATACTACTGTTACAAGTTTACAACTAGTGGTTCGCCCCGAACTGTGACCTCGTGTCCTGTGAACACGAAGACGTATCAATCGCGTCCCGTAACTTGATCCAAAATGGCGGTCATCTGTGCAGGTACATTACTACAGGGCCGAGCGGAGCATGCCCGGGGAGCGAGGGATATGGACTCGCGGCGCACCTCATACCACACTGCGTTTGACACCCGAAATGTGTTTCTGCGCAGAGTTCAACTTACGCTGCGGCTATTATACGAGATTTAACGGACGCCATTTTAAAATACTACCGCAAATACTGATTTTTATTAAAGTGATAAGTTGGAAAAATCGGTTCTCGCAAGTACGATTTTAATAAAGTTCACCATTAATTTGCAGGTGTGGTTTCAAAACCGTCGCGCGAAGTGGAAGAAGCGCAAGAAGAGCACCAACGTGTTCCGCTCGCCCGGCTCGCTGCTGCCGTCGCACGGCCTGCCGCCCTTCGGCGCGCCCGACATGTGCGGACCCGGCGTCTTCGGCGACCGGCCCTGGTCCATGCCCGCGGGTGAGAACACTATAATATCACACTTTAAGTGCCAAATCTAACCGGATTTCAGCTACGGCAGCAGGAAATCAAATCAAATATTTTTTATTCAAATAAACTTTTACAAGTACTTTTGAATCGTCAAGTGAATCTACCACTGGTTCGGAATGCCATTCCTACCGAGAAGAACCAGCAAGAAACTCGGTGGTTGCTCTTTTTAAATAATTCATTTACAATTACTATATCAATGTGTACATAAGTAACCGCTGTCCCCAGCATTGCTGGAGCGATCAAATCCATGCTCCTCTATCATTTACATAATCTTCAACAGTATAATAAGCTTTTTTCAGGAGCATACTTTTAATGGATTTCTTAAATTTGTTTATTCAATTCATGTCAAAACGGGCAGACAGAAAGTAGCCCCATTCCCGCCGGTGGCACCCGTTCACGAGCATGACGCATGATCCAGCCATTGCTTCGCTCGACCATATTTGAGGGAACGTAACAACCCGCACCACACGACACCACCACAGAAATGTTTAAAGAGAGCGTGACATACTCAGTCTACCCGTATCAAAGCATCGAATTGAATACTAATATTCAAACACTAATTTATAATCAGTAACCGCTGTCCCCAGCATTGCTGGAGCGATCAAATCCATGCTCCTCTATCATTCACATAATCTTCAACAGTATAATAAGCTTTTTTCAGGAGCATACTTTTAATGGATTTCTTAAATTTATTTATTGGCAAGTCCAAAATAGGTTGTGGAACTTTGTTATAGAAAATAATGCCCATTCCCACGAATGACCTTCTGACTTTTTTGAGGCGGAGCGATGGAGTCACGAGCTTATTACGGCCTCTACTTGGCCTATCGTGCAGATCGCATTTTTTTCATAATTATGGATGTGCTGTTTTACAAAAATTATATTACTGTAAATATATTGCGAGGCTACTGTTAGAATACCAATTTCTTTAAATTTCTCTCTAAGTGAATCACGCGGTTTTAAATTATAAATTGCTCGTATTGCCCTTTTTTGTAGTACAAAAATTTTTTGAATATCTGCCGCTTTACCCCACAGTAAGATTCCGTAAGACATGATGCTATGGAAATAAGCAAAATATACGATCCTGGCAGTTTCGATGTCAGTTAACTGTCGAATCTTTCTGACAGCGTAAGCAGCAGAACTAAGCTTGCCAGCAAGTGTTGATATATGGGTGTCCCATTGAAGCTTTGCGTCTAAGGTCACCCCCAGGAACACAGTAGTATCTTCTATTTTCAACATGTCGTTATTTACCATTAGTTTAATATCACTTGTGGATCTGGCATTCGGCAATGCGAACTCGACACATTTAGTTTTTTTTGCATTTAAAAGTAGATTGTTAACCGTAAACCAGTTCGTGACTTGAGAAATTGCAGTATTTACGTCGTCAAAGTTGTCCTTATGTCTATCGACTTTAAAAATCAAGGACGTATCATCAGCAAATAGTACAATATCACAAGTGTTACGGACAAAATATGGCAAATCATTGATGTACACTAGGAACATGAAGGGACCCAAAATGGAGCCTTGAGGGACACCCATTAGTGAGGCTGATCCGGATGACTTCACATCGTTGACACATACTGTTTGAATGCGATTACTGAGGTAGGATGCAATGAGGCCAAGCGCAGTGTCTTTGACTCCATAGTAGCTCAATTTAACTAAAAGCGTCTCGTGCTCAACGCAATCAAATGCCTTAGACAAATCACAGAAAATACCAATAGCATTCTGTGATTTCTCCCACGCGTCGAATATATGTTTTAACAGCACGGCGCCCGCATCAATTGTCGATCGACCTTTAGTAAAACCATACTGCTCGGAGTGAAGAAGTTTATTTGAATTAAAGTGCTGAAGCAGTTGGTTGAGCATAATTTTTTCAAATAATCTTGCTGAGTGTTGGCAAAATTGAAATTGGTCTGTAATTATTTGGATCGCTTTTGCTACCCGATTTAAAAAGTGGAATCAATTTACTACATTTCATAAGGTTTGGAAAGGATCCTGAGTTTACAGACTCATTAAAAACTAGAGCAAGATATGGTGCAATAACATCAATAATATTGCCGATTATTTTTACGGATATACCCATAGGTCTCCGGTTTTTTTAAGTTGCAAAGATTTAAATACTTTAATAATATCATATGAAATATTATATAATTAGTGCGCTAAGTGCTAAAATCCTTTGTGCGGTCGAGTGCACGCTTTTATAACATGGTTCCAAAAGAGTTTCTGGATTTGCCATTACATAAATTTAAAGACTGTGTTAAACAACATTTGTTATGTCGAAGTTATTAGAATCTAGGTTAGTAGAATTAGCGTTCCGACCCGTTGGAAGAGTCTTGACGTATCATAAGTGACACAAATTTTCCTATGTGAAATAAATTAAAAAGGGTTTTAGTCATTGTTGATACTGATAAGCTAACCACTAGACCAACAAGGCACTGACATGACATCACCACTGTCATACAGAACTACGCTTTTACGTTTAGAGCCAACGGGAAACTCAAACTCCCCAACTTAATATCTAATTTATCATTTTCATGTTCTCATGTTCCCCAGGTCTCGGCCAGTTATCTCAGGGCGGAGTTTCAATGGGCGGTTTCGGCTCGGGCGGTCTGCCGCAGCTGACTGCAGACCTCAACCCCGCCCTGCCCATCAGCTCAGTGGGCTCGCAGCCCTACCAGTCACACTATCCACTCAATTCCCTTGGTAAGGATCTTCTTCATAATTTAATCTGGATACTAAAATGTTTATATATCACATTGTTGTGTTAAAATTCGTCACCTATCTTCACAGTTTTCTTAAAATGTAATCAGCATTTGTTCGAAGAACCGATAGGCTTTAGGGTCCCAAGATACTTGAATGGCAGCCTTGTACCAGTAAATACAACAGACGATCTTGAGCGAGAAGCTGGCAGCCGCTGGAAGCAAGAAGCACAAGATCGTGTCCTGTGGAGAGCCATGCAAGAGACATTTGTCCAGCTGTGACAGATGATAACGGTTGAGACAACGAATCATCATTACAGTTTTTCTTTGGTCTTTCCATTTCTTGAAAGATGTACATCCATCCTAAAAAGCGTTCTTTGAACGTATGGTAGATTTGAAAGTTGCGCCAAGTTAAAATAAGAAGTAAAACAAGTTATTTAATTCTGTAGAATAGGATGAATTGACGTGTAGGTATTGAAACAGTAATAAAACAGTGGCACGCCACAATGTTGCAGGCGACACGATGATGTCGTACTGCAACAACATCAGCGGGCAGCAGGGCGCGGAAGGCTCGCCCACGCCGCCGCACATGCACTGCGGCAACAACAACAACGCCTCGCCCACCACCTCCGGTACGTAGCAACTGCCTATCTCCCGCCAATACCAAAACTCATTTGTTCTGACTAAGCTAGAGCTGTAGTCCGTGGTTGACTTGAAATATCACGTCTTACATTTTAAACGACCATTTTTGGGGTTCTGTACCTCAAAAGGGCTAAAAAAAGCCTTATAGGATCTGTCAACCACCGTTTTCTCGAGAACGCGTGGCGGTATCAAGTTGAAATAAATATCAAATACTTAGATTTACTGTCACTTGGACTAAAATACATCAAGCTTCTAATTAAACGCAATCAAATGGTACGGCCGTATATACCTATTGACACTAGCTTTTAAATCAAAACTTAAAGGTTACTTCCATTTGACCTAGAATCATGAAATTTGACAAGAAGCAAGGTCTCACAGCAAAAGTATAGGAAAAATAAATAGGAATAAATAGTGTGTTTGTTTGTTGGTTTTCAATCACGTCGCAACACAGCAAAGGATGAATTTGACTTGTACGATGCATTTAATAGGTGTCACTTTGTTGTCAGGTGGGGGAGGTGAGGGCGGCGAGGAGGAGGTGTGGCGTGGTCACAGCATCGCAGCGCTGCGGCGGCGCGCGTCCGAACTGTCCGCCGCCATACCGCCATACCTGCAGCTCAACTACGACGCGCACAGCCCTGTGTACTGACCGCCCGCCACCACCGCTGAACACACTTCCCGTCACATGCAATACTACTGAACCTGACACTTCTGTGCTCAATTAGGGGCAAGCGCTATGCATGGCAGACACCTGCTAGGCAATGTAACTTAACAGTGAACACGCTTACTTGCTATCCTACGCTGTTGGTGATGCCTAGCGCTCGCCCTGCCCCCCTTAGCTAAGTTACATACCTACGTTTAGTGTCTATTATCTTTCTATAATCGTTAATGTTGTAGCGAAAGCGATTAAAAACGCTAATCATGGACTAGTAACTTATCTTTTTCCCCGCATTAGCGTTAACGATTATAGAAAGAGAATAGACACGAAACGTATTATATGTAACTTGGCTAGGGAGTCTGGTGTTGCTGTAGTGGCTAGTACGGCCTATACAGTATACTCAATCCGAATAAATACTTCTATCCGATTGTACGACAAGCGCCGTGCTGGTAAACGGTCGACATGAATTTATTTCTCAATGATCTACGCTGCACCGCAAGAAGGGCAGTACGTCATACTATTGAGGATTTCTAATTTCAAGAAAAAATTGTGAGATCAAAACACTCTAAAATCTTATGATTGTCAAGGTTTTATGAATCTTCAATATTTTAACAAAACAAATTGACAGTGTGTCGTGTCCAGGACTATTTAATATTTAATGAAATATGAAAATAATGATTAATAATAGTGTAAAATGTGAGCTGTATCTGAAAATACATGTATACGCGTTCGTACAATAATAATTATAGTGATAGATTTCAATAATAAGCTATTTATTTGTTAAGTTATATTGATAAGCTATTAGATAGTGTTAGAAGATTAATAATAAATAATAATTGATGTATTTGCGACTGTATGCGAGGTTATAGTGGTAAAAATAATAACATACATTCCAAACTTCGTCAATACTTAGCATAATTTTACTGTAACTGCAGAAGAGATGTTCTGGAAGATACATTTTGCTACAAATTATTGCGTTTAAAAAAATAAATATCTACTCATAGAGGTTAATTTCGATTACCACGAGATTTCACATTGCATATTTTTTTCGCCTACCAAATTGGGTACAAAAATTGAATATTGTTAATACGAGAACTTGTCTAACTGCACTACCGTGCGCCCATTATAATCTTAAGTATTTTTCATACATTTGGTCGAAATGCATGATTATGAAACTTGTGTATACGTTTTACATAACTAGTTATTAAAAGAAAATATAATAAAATAATAGGTTTTTATCGATCGGGATTGGCGGCCACTAATATTTGAATTATTAAAATAAAACAGTGGTTGAAAGTTCCTATTTAATTTTAAGGCTCCGAAGTGACGTGTAGTGTATTTAGGTACTTACCTTCTTTTAATAGGTAGGTTTTAATCACTTTAATATTTATTTATTATTGTTTTTTATTAAAATAGCCGTCCGTTTGTTTATTTGTATATTTCCTGTATCATAATTTATAAGTAGTTATGAATATTTTTATTTTTATCACTTCGGAACCTAGATATTTACTCGAATTCTGTTAATAAAATCTTCAGGCTAAGTCAAGACGTGTACATTTAATTTTATGTTTACAAAAAACAACTTGTAAAGGGGAATCTAATATTTTTATTAATAGTCAAGTTATACCGAAATACATACATGTATAGTACGTAAAAGTCTAAGTAATACCGAATTTTAAAATTGCAAATACGTAAGCCTGGGAACTTTTGCTAAGGAACGTGACCCGGTGTCCTAGGTGAGCGACAGAAGCGACGCGACGCGATATGACGACAGAAAAACGTATCTACGCGACAACGTAGGCCACGTGAAGCGTATTGTTTGATACTGACGCGTCGAGTCGCGTTGCCGCGTTTCTCGCTCGCCTTGGACACCGGGTGAACTCTACATGTTGTGTGTAAGTGAAGGACTGAGTGAACATAGCCGATGTACCCATTACTTAAATTATTAACAGAAAATAAGGAAGATTTGCTCGGTTTCAAAAGTACAACTGAATATAATTTGTTGGTAGTCAGAATAAAAATTATTTTTTAACTCTACTAGCTGCTGCCTGCGACTTCTTCCGCGTGGACTACATAAATTTCAAACCCCTATTTTACCATCTTGGGGTTGAATTTCCAAAAATCCTTTCTTAGCCGATGTCTACGTCATAACTCAATAGCTATCTGCGTGCCAAAACGCCCGATTCGCCCAGAGGCTTGAGCTATGCGTTGATAGATCAGTAAGTCAGTCAGTTAGTCACCTTTGCCCTCTAAGTTTGGATTAAATAAGTCCCTACCCAGTACCTAGTATTCTATCAACGAAAATATGTAAAAAGTCTGCCGCATTAAATACCTTCTCATTGCGTAGGTATAGGTATTTGACATTGGATAGAAGTGTTTATAGGTAGGTATATTATGTTATGTTATGTGGTTATTCTTCAGGATTGTCGCCGGACGCTCGTGGTGCGACCTCGACGCTGTGCCTCCTTAGCCGAGCATGTCCTCTCAGGAGGCGTTTTGTCGCCTGGCTCGTCGTTTGAGGCCTAAAAGGCTAAGGCCAATGCCATTCATGGCTTTCAGTCTAATGAAAATCTTTTCCATACTTTGGTGATTTAATTTGCGTCGTCCTCGTCGCCTTCAGTGCCTGCGCTGGGACCAGGTTGTGGTGAAGGAGATCGTGGAAGCTCGCGAGGTCGGGGCCGCCCTTCCACTGGTCTTGCGTGAAGTGGTGCTATAGGTACTATACCTTGGAGATGCCTGCACTTGCTGCTGTCTGCACGGACAAACATTTTACGTGCACGACGTTACGTAATCCTCCACGGGTTGTGTCCGTGTTGTAGGACCACACGCCGACATAATACTCGTATGATATAATAGATGTCGCTGTTAGATCTACGACGTAGGCGTTGGGTACTTTATATTATAAGATAATTCAAGAAATCCGCCAAAAGAGACAAATCTACTCGTATGTGGTACAACGTTTAATTTTAATAAGCGTGTAGCTAAAATTAAACTTCTTGTTTCTTGAGTAGGTACTTAGGTACATAATATGAAAAATATTCACGTTTCTTGTGTGAAACCGAGCAAAAAGTCCTGAGGAGTGAGTGACCTCGTTTGCCCTGTAAATGTACTATAGTCTCAGTGTAGTATACGGTATATATGATGTAAGTATTAATACATACATACAATAGACAATGTTCACACTCGGCGTTTCATTTCATTCCTATTAATATCTCCTATTTAATATTATTGACCGAGCGAAGCGAAGGTCTCTGACTTCTGAGTCTAGTTGAGTGAATTTGCACTTGTCCGTCCGTCCGTCCGTCCGTCCGTCCGTCCGTCTGTCTGTAGTTACTTTAAATTTGAATATAATATGTAAACCGATGGCCTTCAGCCGAATATTATGGCTTAAAAAGTTATAAAAATCTTTAAGTAAAATATTTTTTTATAGCGTTACATAGAGTTGCGGCATTTAAAGATAATTAGGAATAGAGTTCAAAAATATTTTTTTTTAAATTTTTGCCCTTAAATTAACGAAATGGGGGGCTTTCAAAGTGGAGATTTTCTAACGTCCAAAGTTGACCTCAGAACTTTAAATTTTCTGAAAGGCTGAGCCTGAAACTTGATCAATTATTTCAATTATATCCTGTACTTGAACAACAAATACTAAAATTAGATAAATATTGTAAGGAAACGGAACTATTTAATTTTTAATGAGCTTCAGTATTTTTAACAGAACTTCACATTTATGTCAATAGATGGCGCCGCGAGGTCTCAGTTCGGGGTGAACCACTAGTAGTCTGGAATAACACAATATAGACTACTTTTTATCCCGTAAAACTAAGGGATTCCCGCGGGAACCAAAAAACCTCAATCCACGCGGACGTAGTCGCGGGCATCAGCTAGTAAGGTACCTAATATTTATCCCGCAGGTTGGTTTATCGTTAGTTGAATAATAATTATCAAAATGCTCTTGATTGGTATTATATTTTGACGTTTTGTGTGTGACGAACCATGATTGTTCCACTACAATCTACATCTTGGGTGGGGCTTTTGGAAGCGTTGCTCGAAGGATCATTTTTATAACCTAATCAACAAATTAAATGAGGATTCTTTGGTTCAGCAACAAGAGCAACAACTGCATAGATTATAGGTAACAATAAAAACCAAAATCCTAATAATAACATGAAATCAGGTGTAAAATACTATACTACTACTGCTGCCATCTGTGGAATATTCGTTCAACGTAGCGGTGAAGTTGAAGAGAGCGCAGTTTTAATTATTCTCTTCTACTTTTCTCGCCACTTGCTAGTACTGGCGGACTGCGGTAGATGGCGTTAAGACCACAGGTAGGAAAAATATTCTAAGATTGGGTGTTCAGGACACTAATAGCCGTGGGAAAAATGATAGGCAGTTAACCCCGAACGTATGAGCCTTTATTCAGCACATATTGTAACATATATCTTTAAAGAAACTACAAATAATACCGCGAGATAAAAATAGGCAGCGCCATCTATTATAGAAATGAACAACTGTCCTATCAGACATACAATTTTTACATAGGAAATTGTACATACCGCCCGCCAAGGACTAAATAGTCCTTCATATGGAAAAACATGTTAAGGAAACATAAAATAAATTAGTCTAAGGTTACATATTATTCAATTAATCTTACAAAATATTTAAAGATGATCTAAACAAAAACACAGGTTTATCTAAGTTGTGGGGATTGTGGACTGTATACAAAAGGTTTCATTTTAAAAACTAAACTAATGATGGACGTGGCATTTCAGAGTGTTTGGAACGAACTCGCGTGACCGAATGAGTCTGAAAGATGACCGTTCGTACCGAAACTCCGACTCTTTATTTTACACCTGACTCTACCTGAGTCCAATGGAAAGTTACTGGGCTTGCCTATCACCTTAATGCTTTTATCTAGCCGTTCAGATTTGTTGCTAAATTCATCCCTGCAACCCAGGGAAATAAATTCTTTAGTCTTCTTTTCAAAGTCTGTAGTTTCCTTTGTAACTTTGACTAAATTCTTGCATTCCATTTTCCCATACTTAAATTTTCTTTTATTATTTAAGTGGTTCACATGCTTATTGCATAGGCCTTTCATACTTTCTTCTTGCTCACTTTGATTGGCATTGCTTATTTGACCCGACAGCACCCATCCGAGGTGAGTATCTTGCGCAATTATTGATTCCATTGGGTGTTTAATCAACCCCTTTCTCAAGATACTACAATAAACCTCAGCACCTAACAAAACCGATATTTTATTAGGGGAATTGTATTGCGGATCAGCGAGAGCTATTTGACCTAACTCTGCCCAATATGGCAAGACAAATTCTTGGTTTGGCAAAACAGTAGTAATATTAGTTAAAACGTAAGCCTTTACTTGCAATATAAAATTGGGGTCGTGAAGTGACTGCAACTTTAGCATAACATAACTGGAAGTTGAGTCATTTTTACTCCCACCTAAACCAGATATGCAACCTTTGGAGGCTACCTTTTTCAACTGCAAAAGTTGCACTGTTTCTTCAGCTATGAAAGATGCTTCTGACCCTTGGTCTAGCAGAGCTTTCAGTATCTGAGGATTACCCTTTTCCGTCGTAGTTTTTACCAAGGCTGTAGCCAATAAGGTTTGGCTTGGTACTGGTCCCATTTCAAAAGGGTTTGAGATAATATTGTTGGCTTCATACATCGGAACAAATTCACTTTGGGTTAGCTTACCATTCTGATTGATCTTAGCTGTTGTACTGTTTCCGAAATGACTTAGGGTTGGTACACGGCATTTTCTCTTATATTTGCCAAGGCATTTACAGCAAAGTCCTAAGGACTTGACTGTATCATGTAGACGCTTATCGTCTTCTTGAGCAAAATTTTTGAAGGAAAATATTTTATGATGTTCAGTACAACGAGGACATGTTTCATCTAGAGTGGTGTGAAAGGCTTTTAAATTATTATTGTGATTTGACTTTGTTTTAGCATACTCAACGAATTCTAACGCGCGAAACCGCCGTTCCAAAAACTCTTTCAAATGTGCAAAAGTAGGAAAATCTTTTTTTAAATTATTATTAATGTGCAATTCCCATTGCTTACGGGTTTCAGCGTCTAATTTCAAGCTAACTATATAAATTATAATTAGATCCCAGGAGTCTACCTCAATACCTAAATTTCTTAATTCATGCATGCAATCGGATGTGGTATCTAGGAGACTCTTAAGACCGCTTGCAGATTCATTGGCTATAACGCGTTGGTTAAACAATCGCTTAAATATACAATTTAACATGAACCGCTTATTATCGTATCGGTCCTGCAATGCTTCCCAACATTTTGCATAATTAGCCTGCGTAATGGGAATATGCTTAATCAACTGTTCCGCTTCACCAGAGAGCTGAGTTTTTAAATAATGCAAACGTTGAACATCATCTAGGGCACCATTATTATGGACTAAGGAGACAAACAGATCTTTAAATGATAACCATTCCGCGTAATTACCACTAAACACTGGAATTGATATCTTAGGTAACTTCACAAGGGAGTCTTTATTTGAGTAGGATGAATGAGCATCTAGATTCGCGAACCTACTTCTCGAACTCAACGATGCATTTAATTCGCTCTTGTAGGAAAGATAAGTTTCGTAACCAGAACCAAAGATGTCATTCTTGAGGTAACCGCATTTTTCTAAATCACTGCTCTCGTAAGTAGCAATAATGCTTTCATGTTTGTTTGAAAACCTTTTGAGAATCTCCTCTAATCCTTCTAATCTGGCAACAACATATGACTCTGTCATGCTCTCTTTGTTTATTTTTTTTAAAGTTCGTTCTTCCTCTTTCTATTTGATTTTTTAGATCGCTTAGAATTCTTAAGTCTGCTTCCATCTTTACGTTTCAATGTAAATCTCTTGTAAAAAACAGTTTCACTATTTCAAAATATGTCCAAAATCTTTTCTATGTCTTTGAAACATATGACATCAAAATTAATTTGGACATAGATTCCTCGTCTTGTCGTTTTTTCACTTATTTTTCTAAGTCCTAATTATCACTTTGTAATTTTTAATTCATGCATTATTTTTCTAAGTTTTTCACTCACTGCTTATTAGGTTTAAAATAGCATACTCACAGTTTTATTGCACTTTTACCACTTCACTCAACTTCAAATTTCCAGCTTGCTGTCCTCTGGAGAGTTGTCTGGTATAGCCACCAAGTGGCGCCACTGGATCTTGTTACCTTTTTCTTCTAAGACGTCAGTTGTCAATGCTATTTTAGCTGTCAACTTGACAGCTTTCACGTATTTGATTTGACACTTGTCTTTTTTATTATTATTACTGATTATAATAGCAAGAGAGCTTTTTATTATTACAGGTGTACCAATATTGGTCAAAAAACGCTCCGACTTGGAAGGACCTTGTTCAGGACACTAATAGCCGTGGGAAAAATGATAGGCAGTTAACCCCGAACGTATGAGCCTTTATTCAGCACATATTGTAACATATATCTTTAAAGAAACTACAAATAATACCGCGAGATAAAAATAGGCAGCGCCATCTATTATAGAAATGAACAACTGTCCTATCAGACATACAATTTTTACATAGGAAATTGTACATTGGGACTTATTATTATTAGGTACATCTAGTTTTATTTAATTGAATAGCAATGGGGCTTAAAATCGTTATTTTTTCGATTTTTTTAAAGTAACTTCGTTTAGTTACTAAGTAAATAATTGTAGCCGTGTTTTTAAAACAGGAATAAAGGACGAACTAATAGGTATACCCACAAACACAGACTTCCAAGATCCTATCCAAACTTTATGTTAATTCAAGGGAAATACCCTCATATCATGCATCTTATCTTACTAATATTATAAATGGGAAAGTTTGGATGGATGTATGGATGTTTGTTACTCAATCACGCCCCAACGCGGCTGAACGGATCTGGCAGAAAGGCACAGAGATAGGTCTGGGATAGCACAAAGGCTTTTTATCCCCGAAAATTAAAGAGTTCCTGCGGGAACCAAAAACCTCAAACCACGCAGACGAAGTCGCGGGCATTCGCTAGTAGGTACATTAATAAATTATCGACCTAATAAAGTAACGGTAACCAAGTGTGTAACATAAACAAAGCAGTCGTTATTGCATCGCAGCGGTGTTGTGACTTGTGACTTGTGAGCAATATGTCCATCAAGTCGCAGAAGTCTCTCAACGAGGAGTGCTCGGAGATCTTCGAGAGGAGCTACTCTGTGAGGAGTGTGTCGGAGGAGAGCTTGACTTGGTGCGTAGCCTGAATTTATTTAAATTATAATAACTAAGTGGTTCGCCTCGAACTGAGACCTCGCGGCGTCATCTATTGACATAAATGTTACGAGTAAGTTCTGTTAAAAATACTGAAGCTCATTAAAAATTAAATAATTTCGTTTCTATTTACCTAATTTTAGTATTTGTTGTTCAAGTATAGCATATAATTCAAATAATTGATCAAGTTCCATGCTCAGCTTTTCAAAAAGTTTAGAGTTCTGAGGTCAACTTTGGACGTTAGAAAATCTCCACTTTGAAAGCCCCCTATTTCGTCAATTTTAGGGGAAAAAATAAAAAAAAAAAATTTTTTTGGACTCTATTCCTAATTATCTTTAAAATGATATACCGCAACCCTATGTAACGCTATAAAAAATATTTTACTTCGCATTCGCTTCTATGAGAGCCCCCCTGAAAAATAAAGATTTTTATAACTTTTTAAGTCATATTCGGCTGGAGGCTATTGGATTACATATTATAAATTACGTTCAGTAATTCAGAAGTTATAATGCTCTGACAGACGGACGGACGGGCGGACAAGTGCAAATTCACTCAAGTAGACTCGGAGACCTTCGCTTCGCTCGGTCAATTAAAATATAAACCTTAATACTAAAGTATTAAGTTTAATTTCGAATGTAGTGTATTTATTTTTATGACCTTTTGTCGTCGTAACCACGTGAGCATGTCGGTCACGGTCACGCGAATCCACATTTTTACCCCCTACCAAAAAGTGCTCAACGCGCCTAAAGAAGTTTTCACTTCGAAACCTTGGGTAGGGGGGCAGCACTTTGTCGTCACGCGATAAATGTCATAGTGTTTTGATTGCGCAGCACCGACGACGAGGAGGAGCCGCTGTCGCGGGAGCTGCTGCGGAGGCTGACGCCGGCCGTGCTCAGCAAGCTGCGGCGGTGCTTCAAGAGGGCCCAGGCGAAGACGCCCGCCGCGGACGTTGACAGGTATGCGGGGAGCTGAGCCGTACACCTATGTATTCTTGTGGTATTCTTGTATTCAAAAGTGCGTGTACATAAGGATCAGTAAGCTTTAGCTGCAATCCCATAAGATAAATCTAGGGACAACGCCATTCATCGCTTCTACTACGCGCAAAGAAAGTAAGCATTTGACGACCTCCGTGGCGCAGTGTGTAGCGCTGTTGCCTTAACGTGCGGAGGTCCTGGGTTCGATCCCCGGCAGGGTCAATTTGGGAATTTATAATTTCTGAATTATCCCTGGTCTGGCCTGGTGGGAGGCTTCGGCCGTGGCTAGTTACAACCCTACCGGCAAAGACGTGCCGCCAAGCGATTTAGCGTTCCGGTACGATGCCGTGTAGAAACCGAAGGTGTATGGGTTTAATATAACTGCCATGTTCCTAAGAGGTTAGCCCGCTACCATCTTAGACTGCATCATCACTTACCATCAGGTGAGATCGTAGTCAAGGGCTAGCTTGTAGTGGATAAAAAAAAAAGCAACCAAACGAAAAAATGCATCACAACTTTACAGGGAGTCAGTCTTGTCTAAACCTGCTCTAGTGTCTACATTCGAGGGTTCCGTGTTCACAGGGTGTTGAATTGTTTGTCGGGCGCTACCAGTGTGGCACCGTGATTCAGTTATTTTTCATTACTCATACACGGAAAGTAGGTCTGAAGTTGCCTGAGAAGCGGGTTGAAAGTAATACTTTTCAGCCCTAGGGAGAATCGTTTTCAACTGACAGCTGTCAAATAATTAAAAAAAACTAGTTGTCACATTTATAATGGAGTTCAAATGAAACACGACATACCCGAGTGCATCCATAGACAAGAAGAAAGATAGACTTTATTCATAAAGTAAAGACAATTGATTCATAGACATTCATAGACAATCATAGACAATACTTGACTATTAAAAAGCTAAATACATAGCCCGCCGGCTAGGCCAAAGAAAAAAAAAGGCGGGAAAGTGGCAAGCGGCAATCCGATCTTCATTTGTTTTTCGAGTTGTTGAGTTTTGTTTAGGCTTCTGTTTAACAGTGATTTTTATTGACACAATGAGTTCATCTGATTCAGATATGGATTTAACGCCTGATTTTGTGAGAGAAGAGGCTCAAGCAGTAGTGGAAAACCTTTTACCACCTAAATCAAAACAAAGATACCTAAAATCATACGACGATTTTATGAAATGGCGCGCTGAGAAAAAAGTGAAATCGTTATCAGAAAACGTTTTGCTAATATATTTCAACGAATTATCAAAGACTTATAAACCTTCAACATTATGGAGCGTGTATTCTATGTTAAAGACAACATTAAGTACTAAACACAACGTCCATTTAAAGGATTTTGAGAGACTCACATCATTTCTCAAAAGACAGTCTGATGGGTTTAAATCGAAAAAATCCAAAGTTTTCACTTCTCAAGAGGTAGAAACCTTCTTAAACAAAGCGCCTGATGAAATATACCTAGTAATGAAGGTAAGTTAATCTTTTTATTGTTTACGCACATAAGTAATTTGTATCAAATTGTAACTTTCTATACATATTTTATTTATCTCGTCTCAACCCCTTTTTATGTCCCACTGCTGGGCACGGGTCGACTCCTCTCAGAATGAGAGGGATTTGGCCATAGCCCACCACGCTGGCCAAGTGCGGGTTGGTGGGCTTCGCACACCTTTAAGAACACTTATGTGAACTCTCAGGCATGCAGGTTTCCTCACGATGTTTTCCTTCACCGCTAAGCAAGTAATATTTGAGTTTTCGAAAACGCACATAACTTCGAAAAGTCAGAGGTGCGTGCCCGGGATTCGAACCCGTGACCTCCTGATGAGAGGCAGAGGACTGAACCACTAGGCTATCACTGCTCTCATATATTTATACATCTATTAGAGAAATATTTTTTTTTGCAGGTAGTGTTAATATTGGCAATAAGTGGCGCTTGCAGAAGTATCGAGCTAGTAAATATGAAGGTTGATGACATTGAAAAACAAGGTGATATAATATTGGTGAATTTACGTGGCACTAAAACCAAAGTTGACCGAACCTTCGTTATTAAAAAAGAATTTGTAAATATAATAGAAAAATACCAAAAGTTACGACCAAGTGGTATAGAAACGAACCGTTTTTTCATAAACTATCATAAAGGGAAGTGTCTTCGGCAAGTAATTGGCAAAAACAAGATGTCGAGTATTCCTAAAGAGATAGCCACATACCTTAATTTGCCAAACTCACATCTATATTCGGGTCACTGTTTTCGCAGAACATCGGCAACTTTGCTAGCCGATTCTGGTGCCGATTTAACTGTCATTAAAAGACATGGAGGTTGGAAGTCGAGTAAAGTAGCTGAAGGCTACATAGAAGAGTCAGTGGAAAATAAAACTAAGATATCACACATAGTAACAAAAATGATAAATCTGCACTCCACTGATACCCCACAGCCGAGCACTTCAAAAGATTATCGGGTGGAATTCAACAATATAACTGTAACAGCTGAAGAAAAGACACCAATACCAATGTCGCCAACATTCACCCAAGAATCCCTGGATACTGTAGAAACTCAAGTTTCCCAGAAAATATCAAATATCAATATACCCGGCAAAAACCTTTCACTAACTATTACTAATTGTTCTAATTTTAACATAAACTTTATATAAATATCTCACCAAAGTTGTTGATTTATGTAAAATAAAGTTCACTCAATTTTCTTTAGCTAATTTCTATTTATATTTTGACTTTCCTTATATTCGTAATGAAAAGCACAGTGTTTACCTCGGGATAAAGACTTATTTAGTCCCTCGAACTATAGGCCCCCTCGCTACGCTCGGGCGCCAAACCCCGTCTCGGGACTAAATAAGTTACTTTCATCCCTAGGGTAACAATGTACTATTACAGCTAATTCCGTGTTGTTACGACCTCTTGCTTGTTATTTGTTGAAATAATTTACATTGTGTGGTGGTACGGTATACGGGACCCTCTTGTCGCGAGTCTGACTCGCACTTGACCAGTATTTTGTTTATTCCCAAACGATTCGACAGTTTAACGGGATTCCCATGTCGTTGTCCATGTCCGCAGGAGGGTGGAGGAGGTGATGCGCGCGGCGGCGGCGGAGGAGGGCATCGAGTTTGCGACGCCGCCGGCGCCCGCGCAGCCGCCGCCCGCGCTCTGCCTCGACGAGAAGGGGTTCCTAGCCGCCATGGACAACATATTTGGTATTGATTTTTGTTAAAACTCAGTCTTTCACACAGCACTCAATGCTCCATGGTTTACCAGAACAACGGAAACACACTTCCGATGTGAAATGTCCACTACAAAGGAGGAAATCCGTTAAAATGCAATAAAAGCAGGCTTCAAGGTCATGTCTGGCAGTGTCGCTTACCACATGCAGCAGAGTGAAAGGCTCAAAAGATCCACAGTGGAAGAACTGTCTTGTGAACAATAAAGCCACTGAAAACATAAGAGTTTCTCGATGGAGTGACTTTCTCCCAACCCTCAACGCATTCAAAAAATTAGCTTTTAGTCCAAAATCAATTATGACTAATTGCAGCTTTGCTAAAATTTGTTAAAAAATGTCTTGAAGAACACCCATAAAAAGATACCGCACCTGTTCAGCATATTTTGACACTCGCCGATGTATTCAAAACCTATAAGGTACTTCCCGCTGACCTAGAATCATGAAATTTAGCAAGAAGCAAACCTTACACAAAGGAAAAAAATTTAGTCCGTATTAACAGGGTGTCGAATAATTGTACTTAAGCCAGTATCAGCTGATCACGTATTGTTATGACATCTTTGTGTCTTATCACCATGTTCGTGTGGGAGAGACGGTTGTTTATTGTTGTTCTGTTCCGTGGCAGGTGGGCGCAAGTACCGGCCGCACGCCAAGCAGCTGTTCCAGACGCTGGACGCCTGGGGCAGCGGGCGCGTGTGCTGGCGCCAGCTGGTGGCGCGCCTGGTGGCCGCCGGCGCCAGGACCACCAGCACGCGCTGCGAGCGCTGGACACCTGTCACCGTCACCTCCGTCAAGCGACTGGACCACTGCAAAGTACGTCTGCACGTCTGCAGCTGCAGCCATCTCTCTCTCTCTCTTTTTTTTATTGCGAGTGCTTGCGCTTGACGACTATCTTGCTTAGTGCAAAGCAATGATGAGGTCTAGGTTGGAACGCGCTTGCCTAGAAGATGGAGGGTGTTCCACACCTCTTATCAACCCATTCTCACTAATGAGGACGAGTCTCCTCTTGGAAAGAGAAGGATTTGGCCAAAGTCCACCACGCTGGCCTAGTGCGGAATGGCAGACGTCACACACCTTCGAGAACATTATGAAGATTTTTTTGTTTTCGCGATGTTTTCTTTCGCCGTTTGAAGCAAGTGATATTAATTTTTTTTTAACGCGCGCGATTTCGAATTTTGTGAAAATGGGAACTCACGAGCCCGTACCGGAAGTCGGGTGTCTTAACTACTAGCCTACTACCGCTTCACCCGTACATAGTTACATTTTCCTTCCTCGTTTTTAATTCGACTGAAACTGCTAGGATTTGGAATGCCCTTCCGGCTTCCGTATATTCCGTTCTAGCTGATGCCCGCAACTTCGTCTGTGTTAATGGAGGTTTTTATTAACCGAGATAAAAAGAAGCCTATGTGTTATTGCAGACTATAATTGACCGAGCGAAGCGAAGGTCTTTGAGTCTACTTGGGTGAATTGGCACTTGTCCGTCCGTCCGTCTGTCAGAGCATTATAACTTCTGAATTACTGAACGCAATTAAGCTTTAAATATACTAGTGGTTCGCCCCGAACTAAGACCTCGCGGCGCCATCTATTGACATAAATGTGAAGTTCTGTTAAAAATACTGAAGCTCATTAAAAATTAAATAATTCAGTTTCCTTACAGTATTTATCTAATTTTAGTATTTGTTGTTCAAGTACAGGATATAATTGAAATAATTGATCAAGTTTCAGGCTCATCCTTTCAGAAAATTTAGAGTTCTGAGGTCATCTTTGGACGTTAGAAAATCACCACTTTGAAAGCCCCCCATTTCGTCAATTTTGGGGGAAAAATTAAAAAAAATATATTTTTGGACTCTATTCTTAATTATCTTTAAAATGATATACCGCAACCCTATGTAACTTTATAAAAAATATTTTACTTCGCATTCGCTTCTATGAGAGCCCCCCTGAAATAAAGATTTTTATTATTTTTTAAGCCATATTCGGCGGGAGGCCATTGGTTTACATATTATATTTAAAGCTGAAGTAATTGCGTTCAGTAATTCAGAAGTTATAATGCTCTGACAGACGGACGGACGGACGGACGGACGGACGGACGGACGGACGGACAAGTGCCAATTCACCCAAGTAGACTCAGAGACCTTCGCTTCGCTCGGTCAAATATGTAAACTTACTTACTTCAGCTTTAAATATAATATGTAAACCAATGGCCTCCCGCCGAATATGGCTTAAAAAATAATAAAAATCTTTATTTCAGGGGGGCTCTCATAGAAGCGAATGCGAAGTAAAATATTTTTTATAAAGTTACATAGGGTTGCGGTATATCATTTTAAAGATAATTAGGAATAGAGTCCAAAAATATTTTTTTTTAAATTTTTCCCCCAAAATTGACGAAATGGGGGGCTTTCAAAGTGGTGATTTTCTAACGTCCATAGATGACCTCAGAACTCTAAATTTTCTGAAAGGATGAGCCTGAAACTTGATCAATTATTTCAATTATATCCTGTACTTGAACAACAAATACTAAAATTAGATAAATATTGTAAGGAAACGGAATTATTTAATTTTTAATGAGCTTCAGTATTTTTAACAGAACTTCACATTTATGTCAATAGATGGCGCCGCGAGGTCTTAGTTCGGGGCGAACCACTAGTATTTGTATAGATGCATAAATAAATGTTTAAATGGATGTGTATTCCAGCGTGAAACAATAGTGAAGATGGTTAGCATAGAGCGGGAGACATCGTTTTGTTACGCTTGCGTGTCGCGCGGCGGCCGCGTCTGCGTCTACAGCGGCGCGCTACAGCCGCTTCATCACTACGAGGTAAGGTATACTAATATTATAAATGCGAAGGTTTGTATGGATGGATGGACGGATGGATGTTTGTTTCTCAGTCACGCCTCGACAACTGAACGGATCTGGATGAAATTTGGCACAGAGATCTGTCAACAGAGAGCCAAATCTGGAATAACATATAGGCTACTTTTTATATATTTATTTTATTTAAAGAGTTCCCGTGGGAACCGAAAACCTCTATACACGCGGATGAAGTCGCGGGCATCAGCTAGTTTAGAACATAGTTCTTTTTGGAACCGCAATCCCCGATGGTGTGAAATTTCGGTTGGTCACCGAAATTCCAAAAAAAAATATATTCGAGATTGTTATTCAGTAGTTGAATATTTGGAATCCACAAATTTAATTTAACAGTCATTGAAATACGGAAGACAACTTGCAGCTGATTCTGTAGTGCACAATCTCTAAACTAAACTAACACGTAACCCTTTCATTATAGTTAATACTCCCTGCAGAAAGGGACTTCATGGTAAACGGAACAAATATGAAACTCTCAATGAGAGAGGCATACTTCCGCCGCTTGCCGGTTGCAGCTTGATGTTGTTTAAGTTATTTAAGCTTTCAATTCAATCGAATCTTTGCGGTTTACTCAATCAGACTAATGCCTTTTACTACTATTGCAGATATTCTATCATCGCACCGGAGTACGTCGTCGCGTGAAGAATTGTTGGATCACCGACGCCATCTATTTGAACGTAAGCAGCTTGCCATTTCCCTGTATCTCTTACGTATTATCAGACGTACTTCGCAAGATGTTAACCAATGAGGTCTCAATGAGGAGACCTCATTGGTCAACATCTTCATCTTTCTCATTGGTAAATAATTTACAGTTTCCGACAGAGTTTCTAGGTTTGCCATTATTATTTATTATTATTATTATTTATGACATTATTATTATATTGACCTTTGATTTAGCTTGATGACTTCAAGTAGTCTTTCAGCACGTCCAACGCTGTTTTCTCCTCACCAAAGTCTTTGATAACGACACATGAGCATCCAACAATCTTTCTTGCCTTGCCATCCTTGGCAATTTCACATAAACTATTGTCGAGTTTCAAATTCAAATTCAAATATTTTTTATTCAAATAGACTTTTTACAAGTGCTTATGAATAGTCGAATGAATCTACCACCGAGGTTCTAATACTATTGATGATTTTCTTGCGATATTCAGCGCTCAGTAAGCTGGCACAACACCACACCACCCAAATCTTCCAAATTATTCTAACGCACGTTTCACTCAGACACCAGATAATGGTAAAGAATATCGCAAGTTCACGCTGTACCACATTGATTTGTTTGTTTTGGCGGATTATAATTCTAGTATAATGCATTAAATCATTTCATTTCATTTGAGGTATTTCGCTCGCAGGACGTGCAGTGTCTGGTGTTCTCGGCATCGGACCGCAGCCTCAGTATCTACGACGCGACCACCATCACACACGCGCTCGTCTACTGCATCACCGGCCTGCCCGACATCCCCACCGTGAGCTCTACATACACTTACCTGTTGTTACTGTACTGAATATCCGACTCAATAATACTACAACCACTCTATCTACTGGGTTCCATTGACTGGATCCACCAGTGGACTAAAAATCACTCTGGAGTTCATAGTGATCCACAGCTTTGGGTGGATCTTGTAATATTTATTTAGAATCTACCGTCAGGCTATATAAGCACTACACACACTTGAATGCTTCGTTGGTTTCATCTATCTCTTCTCTGCTTTGTCATCGGGATATGAGATTTATGTCTCCTACATAGTTGGCTAATCTCTGATGTGCCAACTATGCAGGAGCTGCACAGTTGGCACACTTACTGCTATTGGTCGTAATTCTAAATTAAGAGTAATCCGTAATTTTGTAACTCGGTTGCAGTGTTGGGTTTTCTTCTCTTACTCGTAATTAAATATCACCATCACGTCTTATATTAATTTATGGATGTTCAAAAAGTGTACCAAAGAATTTTTTTGATTGATAGAGAGGAACATTTTAAGTATAGTGAAAATAATCAGCTTTTAACTATGTAAGAAATAAAAATGCTTAAAAATTGGTTTGTCAGTGCCTGGCCTACCAGCCCGCGCTGGACGGAGGCGAGTCCGAGCTGATGTTCGGCTCGGAGCGCGGTGACGTCACCAGGATGCGCTTCCTGCAGCCCAGACTGTCGCTGCTGTACAACAAGACCCAGGACAACACCAACCACTACTTCTGGATGGTCAGTGCTAGTGTCCTCGTCAAGTGTAGGTATTTCTTAGATTATATTCAGGTAAGTTGCAGAAAACCTTTGTGGGGTCGAGCTTCTATAACATGGTTTCAAAAGAGTTTCTGGATTTGTGATTGCATAAATTAATACTGCGTGTGGTTGAACAGCATCTGTTAAGACGAGGTTATTAGATGTACTAGCTGATGCCCGTAACTACGTCCCTATGGTTTGAGGTTTTTCGGTTTCCGAGAGAACTCTTCAATTTTCCGATATAAAAAGTAGCCATCATTTTCTTTTACCTTCTTAATATAGACTATAATCTGTCTCCGTGCCAAATTTCATTCAGATCCGTTCAGCCGTTCTGACGTGATTGAGTAACAAACATCAATATACATCCAAACTTTCGCATTTATAATACTAGTACAGAATTCATGAATTGAAAGGTTTCAATGAAAAAATGTAGGCGTTATGAGGATTGCTCTTTGATTGATCTTCAAACCTCTGAACAGGTTTTTAGAGCACTCTTTATTTAGTTACCTTTCATACAAAAACAAAACTAAACCAAAATCGGTTCATCCGTTTGGGAGCTACGATGCCACAGATAGATACACAATTACACCCCTCTGTTTAAAAAGGATTATCAAGGTGGCAGAGAAACCGATTTCTCAATAGTTTACTATTTTTTCTGCTTTACTTTTTACCTGAGCTATGTTTTCTGGCAACATCGATATGAGGCTATATCCAAATTACAAGAGATTAGGGTCAAAAAATTCTGGTGTATCTATGTCACCGTAAGATTGTAATCTAAGTAGCGAAATTGTAAACTGTCGACAGATTGCGAACCGTTCAATGTTCTGAGTGTCAATTTTTGAAATATTCATTGTATTTACGTTTTCTTGTCTCTTTGTTGTAGGTTAGTTTAGGGGTTCGACATACATAATCAAGTAGTGCTAGATTTTATCGAGTTAATATACTTACCTAATTCGGGTTAATCAGAGTACAATCTACTGAAAAATAATGCGTTAAATTGTAATCCGTCGACAGTTTACAATTTCGCTAGTTATATTACAATTTTTTTTTAAACGGTTTTTGCAATCTTACGGTGACATATCCTTTAGAGCAGATCAGTGGTTATCGTTGATCAGAGGTCCAATTGTTGCCAGCAAATCGTTATCATTTGACAACTTACAACATACTATTTACTACTAAAACTAACTAAAAACTGCTACTAAGCTTTTTGACTTGTAGGCATCTGTGAACTCCATAAGCAAGTCGAACTACTTACAATTTATTTACAAGTTTACACAATCGGGGGGCTGGTAGTACTGCCCTCGCCGCCTGCCTGTGCCGAATATACCTACCGTCTGTTATTGGTTGGGGTTGGAACATCATGTGACGCGTGACTCAGGAGCTGTCGTCCCCGCCGCACAGCCACTACTGCAGCGTGTCCACGTGGCGCCGCGTGCACGCGCGCTGCGTGCGCCGCGTGTGCGCCGCGCGCGACGGCGGCGCCGTGTGGTCGTGCGCGCACGACGCCGCCGCCGCCGTGCGCTGCCGGCACGCGGCTGGCCTGCTGGACGATTATGTCTTCAAAGTGCAGAGAGTGAGTGGACCTATTGTGTATATTCCGACACACTTATTAGACTCAGTGATAGCGTCGCTAGTATCTATGAAAAATGAAAACATGCATTAAAATTTGTTCCAATTTTGGCCACCGGGTCAATTAATAGCATGAGCGTGTTGCTAGTGATGACTAACGGCTCCGAAACTTGGTCGCCTGGTAGATTCACTTGACGATTCAAAAGTACTTGTTTTTTTTTTTTTTTTTTTTTTATTGAGAAATAGGCTTGCGCTTGACGACAATCATGCTTAGTGCAAAGCAATGATGAGGTCTAAGTTGGAACGCGCTTGCCTAGAAGATGCCTATTCACTCTTGCCTTGAAGGTACCTAAGTTATATGTGGCAGGAAACACGTGCGCTGGGAGGGTGTTCCACACCCTAGCGGTTCGGATCAGAAACGTCGAGCAAAAACGTTTCGTGCGGGCAGATTGGACATCAACCACATAAGGATGCCAACGCAGACGGTTTCTCGCTGTTCTGTGGTAGAACGGGGAAGGAAGAACAAGGTTGTGAAGTTCCTGAGCACACTCTCCATGGTATATCCGATAAAAAACCGATAAGCAGGCGAATTAAAACCATGTTGTAAAAGTTTATTTGAATAAAAAATATTTGATTTTGATTTTTTTTGATTTTGAAGGCTCAGAGTCATTCGGCGAACGATGGAGAGTGCTGTGCTCGGGACACCCCTACGCGGATCATAAATAAAAACATTTAAAAAAAACTCTCATCAGAACTGGAGTTTTTAAAACCCCACCGCTCCAACTCATAAATAAATTAAAACCATGTTAGAATATATTATTTAAATGAGTTGTATTGAAGTTTATTGGAGTTTACCTATTTTCATATAGTATTAAAGCCCGGGGTATGAAAATTTATGTGGAGTAAAATCAAACTTTCTCCGTTACGTTATGTTACATTAATGTTTATGTTTCCATGTTAACACTTTTCATTTTTTTTTAATCCACTACAAGCTAGCCCTTGACTGCGATCTCACCTGATGGTAAGTGATGATGCAGTCTAAGATGGTAGCGGGCTAACCTGTTAGGGGCATGGCAGATATATTAAAACCATACCCCTTCGGTTTCTACACAACGTTTTCGTTTGTAATTTAAACTCCAGTCGTGCGTCCAGCTGTAATTATGTCTAGATTATCAGTTTAATTTGTTTTATTATATTTATGTCTAGTTTACATTTAGTGTACTTTTTGCAGCCTGGCGATGAATTGGGCAGCTGTAATGTCTTTCCAGGCGTGTTTAATTAATAAAGAATTGTGGTGACCCGTGCGAGAGTTGAGTTGAGTGTAGTTGTGTATGAGTGGTGTGTGTCGGGGCAGGGCGTGAGCTGTTTCCACGTGGTGCCCGCCCTGCGCCTGCTGGCGACGGGCGGCGCGGACGGCGCCGTGCGGCTGTGGGGGGCGCAGGGCGGCCAGTTCGCGCGTCTCTCCGCGCCCGGGCCGGGCGCGCCTGCCGTGCTCGATGTCGCCGTCATCGCCTCCATGGAGATCGTCGTCGCCTATTGCAGCAACTGCGTGAGATCATTTTATATTTCGAAATAGGCTTTCGCCTGACGACTGTCAAATTCTTAGTGCAAAGCAATGATGAGGTCTATGTTGGAACGCACTTGCCTAGAACATGGTTATTCATCTCACCTTAAAGGTACTTATGTTGTACGCTCGGAAGTCGGAGGGTGTACCAAACCTTAGCGGTTCGTATCAGAAACGTTGAGCTAATCCGTTTGGGTTTCTCGCTGTTCTGTGGTAGAACCCAGATATCATTTTTTTTTCAGTATGTCCATATTTGGGATCTCTATGAGGAGTGTCTTCTGCAAACAGTGAAGATCAAGTTCCCCTTCCTCGGCGTGCTTGGCAAGAAGGCTGACTTCGGAACTGTCAGCATTCATCCCGGTAAGTCCACTCGTAATTCGGAGGAAAATAGTTAACAAAAGACAACCTGGCCGTAAAATAACATCATGGTTGAAGAATTTACGCCAATGATACGGGAAGAGCTATCTGCACTATGGATACTGCTACACAGAATAAAGACCAGCTTCCCGCCAACTTCAATACGTTTCGTGTCTCTTTCTTTAATCGTTAATGCTTTGCGTCTATATTATAGCGGAGAGAAAAAGTAAATGAACAGTCTATGGTAAGTGTTTATAATTGCTTTCACCAAAGCCTTAACGATTATAAGAAGAGAATAGACACGAAACGTATGTTACTTGGCTAGGGGACAGCACTTTATTCTGTACTAGCGAATGCCCGCAACTTCGTCTGCGTGTTTTGAGGTTTTGTGGTTCCTGCGGGAACTCTTTAATTTTCCGGGATAAAAATGTGCTATTCCAGACTATAATCTATCTTTGTGTCAAATTTCAGCCAGATCCGTTCAACCATTGGGGCGTGATTAAGTAACAAACATCCATCCAAACTTTCGCATTTATAATACATATTATTAATAAGATAGCAGCATCTAAGGTGCAGTTAGCCCGAAGGGTTGCCAACTCCCGATAGCAGCTGACACTATCAGTGACCATTGTTGTAATGTTTTGTTTCCTCGTGTTTAAACAAAAGTCATCATTCAATCTAATAAAAGCTCCTGCCGGTGACCTCACCAGGCCAAGCAAGCCTTAGATACAAAATCTCACTAGGAAGACTTTATTCATATATTCGTGTGTGAAGGTCCACCACGTAGGGAAGAGCCGGAAGAGGAGGCGCCGAGTGCGACGGCGGGCTCGCGTCGCGGCTCCAGCGTGTACCAGGGCTCCACAGGCGGCCTGCTGCTGCAGGCGGCGCCCGGGCCCGCGCCCTGGGACCAGCGCGGCCTGGACCAAGACCCGTCAGTATTTGACAGATTGTGGTTATCGCATTTGCCTATAAACTGTAAGGGCCTGTGGAGATTTCCGGAACAACCGGCCAACCGGAGGAAAATTGCAGTTTGGAATTATTTTAAGTGTATTAAAACTGCAAATAACTGCGCAGTTAAATTCTTTATGCGAGTTTCGGTGCAATTTTGATCTAAGTATTTTTGATCATTTTATAAAATTAATCTATTTTCAATAGTCCTGGTCAATTTATTTTCTCAAGCGTATGCTTACTGTGTATACAGACAAGGTTTAAAAAAGAATATCTTCTTGTTTTACAACTAATGTGATACAACAATAATTTAAACGTGGTTGCAGGGAAAACCTCCGCTTTAACCGCGCCGAGCTGCTGATCACATGTAGCGACCACGTGTGCACGCTCGCGCTGCGCGATGCCGACTGCCCCGCGCTGCCGCCGCCCGGAGACACGCTGCGGGCGCGCCGCCCCTCTTTCTGGGAACTACCCGCAGATTTAATAGGTAGGCATATTTTTATACGTATTAACAATAAATCTTTATAATATTATAGTCTGTATGTAAAAAAATATTGAGTTACAAATCAAAGTTGCTCAAAGTACTGGAATTCAAAAACGTTTTCAAGTAGATTTCATTATATTTTAACGTAGAGCAGCTGGCTGTCAGTGGATTTTGAAAAAAAATAATGAGTATTAGCGGGTGCGGAGCTAGTCCGTGCATCATACTAGGCCTAGCCCTATTGAAGAGCGCGCCACCGCACATGTTCCTCGGTCTTCGTCAACCACTCACTTCCCACCACCTGGTTGCAGTCGTCGGTACACTGCGCTTATGGTTACGCGGTCTCTGCTCCAGAATGAGTCTACCCCCAGTGCGCGCACAGTGTTTGAAGCTGGGGTAGGCATTCGTTGGTCAGAATACCTATTTACTAGTTGTTCTGATGATAAATACGCATTGACCTATTTCCATTTGGGTAAGCAGTGCTTTTATGCCTCTATGAACTGCACGCCACTGTCTACCCCAATTTCTATTGGATCTGCGACACATATGGCCTGCCCACTGCCACTTCGGCCTACTAATTCGCTGGGTTATATCAGCTATTTTAGTTCTCCGGCGGATTTCCTATAGTTACGGATCTATCCCTCAGAGCCAACACTGAGCGAATTTAAATTTGTTCTGAAGGCCTGCTGTCAGTTTATTCATCATAGTTGGTATAAATTTCCAGCGCCTCCAGCCCCAGCCGTAGTCAAGATCCCCAAGCCGTCACCACCGTCTCCTCGATTTCTGGCGCCCGTGGCTGCGGAGGAGTCGCTGGAAGACCTCGATGAACTCTTGGAAAAAGCTGGTAAGATTAAAAAAATATTCTAAAAACACGCGAAATATTACTAGACCATACATGTTGACCCGGCTGAGTTTGTAGTGGCCTCTTCTCAGACCAGGGCGCGTATGGAACCCTCGTAGCTTTAGTTTTAAAGACACTGTAATTAATTATCATTTTCATGTTTTATGTATAAGTTGTTGGACGTCAATTATAAGCGTACAGTGTACCTAATTTTGAATAAATAAATATTGATTGATTGATTGACCTACTTACAAACTAAACTGAACTGGAAGAAAATGTTTCACTAAAAATATTGTCGTGATCGTGTGTTCGACTGGCAACATTTATTTATTACTAGCGATCCGCCCCGGCTTCACACGGGTAGCACTTATAATCATAATAGTCTAGACCCAATGTGGGCAGTGGGCAGGTTTTACATTTTAATATTACATTGCAAGAGTACGCCCCATCCTCACTACACCTGCCACTGCCACCAGCGAGCAGCCCTCAGGTTATAGGTAGGTATTTAATCTGAGCGCCGACCGCAATCGCGCTATTTTCCCTTGCACGTTACATTATTTTTATTTCTATGATATCTCATAAGATATTTATCTAAATTAAATGGTGTAAAGGACAGTTTTTATCTTAATTAAATACTTGAGATGACAAACATATTTATTTTGATAACGATTAATACTATATCGGTAAAAACACCTTCGCGAGTAAAGCATTGGTTTAGATCAAATTTGAAAATCATAAAAATGGTTATTGTGAGTCAACCTTAAAAGATAGATATGCTATCGCGGACTTTTTTTTGGAACTTTTTGAGAGGAACAATTCCACCATACATTATTTTCGTGTAACTTTAACTATTTGCGCAGCGCACGCCACGTAAGCTCTCAGAAGAGATGATTTTTTCCAACTTAGTTCACATAATTGCAATTTTCGTAAGGATCTCTAATTTTTTGAAAATAAAATATAGCCGAGAGTTGGTAGACGTGCATGATTGGACCAATGGCGATCGAACGCGGGTATTTTTCACAAGATGGCGTCAACAGTAGTGGGGCAAAAGTGACTGAGGGAGATGAGATCTTATGCCCACGTGTAGTTGTGTGAACTTAAATTGAATATGCCTAGTTAGCCGATCGGTCTTAGATTGTATTTAGCCATACAATATCTATGCCTTTACGAGAATTCGTGACAATATGTAATGGAATTATAATTGGCAGGGCTTCAAGGAATACTGGAAAAAGACTTCGTGTTGATGCGTGGACTGAAACACGACCTCAACAAGAAGCTACACGAAATGGAGGCCAATAAGGAAGCTGTGAGTCTGTAATGGAATTTTAACAAAACTACTTTTGTAGTGCGCCAAAATTGATTAACTACTAGAAATTATTATCTGCATTTTATTTTGTTGCAACCCGGAATCCTTGGGTACCTACGCAGACGACAGCACTGTAACGGAGAGATATATGTCCAGTCCACGCGCAAGTAGTTCAGATACCAATGAACTCAGAGAGGCGTTGGTTGAGCGGCTGAACTCTACCCTGAAATTCGTCTCAGGTTGGGGTGTTGCCAATTTGGTGGAGTTTAATGCCACCAAAACGCAGGCGTGTCTGACCTCAATTAAATATAGGCGAGCCCTGTCAAACAAAGAATTTGGGCATATCTTTGGCGTATTTTACTAACGCCATCTAGTCTGAAAAACAGGAACTTGCTTGCAACATATGCGCCATCTTGAATTACAGCTTGAAAACGTATGACTCGGTCATAGTCATAGAAGCCGTAAGGCCCGTTAGTAGAAAAAAAAATATCATACAGTTTGCCGCGGAAATTAAAATATTGCGTAATGGATAAAAATATTAAATAGGAAGAATAAATAACGTTTTTTTTGGAAATGTATAATTGTGAATTGAAGCCTTAAAATAAAAATTATACAGTGCCAAACTAATTAGACTTTAGATGTTAACTTAATAATAACAAATTATCTACATGACGAGCGACCGTGACAGCGCTACGATGGGGACAAAGACAAGCTTATGACAGGTTAGGAGCGCGCTCTCCAAGTCGGACGCCCGACTTTTTTTCTATGAAAGGGCCCATCTAGTACCTACATGTATATCGATGTGTACAGTCGATGTAGATTGCGTGTGAACCAGTTACCTCCGTATACAGACGAGGTCGGCGGTGAGCGCGGGCGCGCCGCACTTGGCGCTGCGCAGCCGCGACCCGGAGCCCTTGCCCTGCTTCGACCACTTGGCCGACCAGTGCGCGAAGGTTATGAGGTCAGAACTTGTACAGATCTTAATTATTATAAACTTGAATTACCTGTACTACTAACTTTTAACCGAGCTAAGCGAAGATCTCTTAGTCTAGGTTAGTGCCATGGATTGGTATTTATCCGTCCTTCCGTCCATCTGTCCATCTGTCAGAGTCTTATAACTTCCGAATTAATGAATATAATTAGTTCATATTTACATATTATTATTTAAACTGATGGCCTTAATATTGATGGCCGAAAATTATATAAATCTTTATTGTAAGGGGCTCTCATAGAAGCAAATGAGAAGTATATATTTTTTTAAGCTCGATCTAAGCTCGAGGTGCTTTTAAAAACGTGGATACCATTTTTATTTCTAAATCTTAACTTACTACAAAAATTTTGTCCCGGATGCTATCTCAGAAACGACTTTAAATCAAATGCTACAACTTACGTAAGTATGATTTCAGGCATACCCTAAATCCTAATATCAGTCAATTATCAAACGGAATTCAATTTACCAATTTTTAGGGTTCCGTACCTCAAAAGGAAAAAACGGAACCCTTATATGAACACTTTGTTGGCTGTCCGTTTGTGTATCAAGGCCCTTTTTCTCACGAACGCATGGAGGTATCAAGCTGAAATTTATATCAAATACTCAGGTCTACTGTCGCTTGGAGCTGTGAAAAAATCAAACTTCTAAGCCAACGCAATCAAAAGATACAGCCGTTTATGCTGCAAATTTTCGACACTCGCAAGGGAATCAAAACCTACAGGATACTTCCCGTGTACGAAGCAACGTCTTTAAATAGCACAGATAAAGGAAAAATTGCGAAAGCATAAATTTTTTGTTACATCATGTAATAAAAATAATTTCAATAATTTTAAACTTACTAATGTTATGGATTTCGTTTATCAATTAAAATACCATAACATTTACTTAAATAACCTACACTCTACAGGTTGGTACGGAACCCTCGGTGCGCGAGTCCGACTCGCACTTGGCCGGTTTTTTTCCTAAGTAATTCTTTGGCCAAATCTGTACAGTAGTGTCATCGATGGCGGTACATCGCATCGGCAATTTTCAATTCTTGTGGCTCTTTTTGGGGAAGAATAAAATAAATCAATAATATGATAAAGATCATAAAAAGTAATTAAGTGTGCACTAAAATATCTCCCACGCAAGATGGCTAATCTATGGTAAAAATTGGTCACAGTTTCCAAATTTCAGTCGAGAGAACATTATTATTATTGATAAATCTCTTAATCTAACAGTCATTTCATTGAATGTGTTGTTTTTCAGCTTGTTTCCTGAGTCCACCACGCTCGCTACACCGTCGGGAAGTGAATTTTCTTCACCGCGGAACTCAAAATCATTCAAATTATGAAAAGGTAAAGGCATACAATATATATATAGGCATACAATCGTCTTTTGCTTTATTTTTAAACGGAGGTTTTAAACATCGATATACACTACTAGCTGCAATAACTATTAAACAATTTAGAAAGCCGATTATATCTCCTGAATCTTTGTACTAATTATGTAAATCACGTGATTACTGTGTAAGAAGTGAACTAAAACTGAAACGTTATAAATTCATTATCATAAAATTAGCGCCGTTGCCGAAAATAATAATAAAATGAAGAAAAAAAACAATTCTTATCATATTATTCGCTCGCTCTTGACTCATTGCGAGTTTCAGTGTCGATTCAGACGGTTGAATTGCACGCACCTCGGTATAATCATTTTAATTAACGAGTATTAGAAAATATTGTAATAATTTGTCGTTATAGTTTTTAAAAGAAAAATAATGTTTTTGAGCGGTAACCTTGATATTTCAAGAGCACCAAAGGATCAACAAAACTAAATTGTGGACAAAAAATTTCAAAAATGATAGTGAAACCAACTCTGCCAAGAATGAATGCGAAGTTGTTCAGAAAGCTGCTCGACGTGCAATCTTTGTGTGCAGTATCGACATGTCGCCACTCGTCGAGCGTGGAGGACTTTTTCAAGTTCTACCCGGACCAGCAGTGGGACTTGCACCGCAAGTATAGGGTTCTGGACGAGAAAGATTACACCAGATTCCTCAGCAAGAGGGCGCTGAGGAGGGAGCCGGCCTTCACCAGACAAATTAGTGAGTACTTTTATTTTTACCCTCGACGAAACGGAGACGGTATATGTGTTTGCCCTAAGAGGTTGTGTGTTTGTTTATTTGTATGTTTGTTTGTTTGTGCACTTTTTTGTTACCGTTTTCCTGGAAAACTACTGGACCGATTAATATGCGGTTTTTTGCATTAGATATGTATAGCTTGTGAGAAGGTTCTTAGATATATTTTAGGACCATAGACAACCAAGCTGAGCTGTAGTCTATGATTTTAATTATTCAATATGCTACCATTTTTCTCAAAAAGTACTGGGCCGATTGAGATGCGGTTTTTTGCTTTAGATATGAATAGCTTGTGAGAAGGTTCTTAGATATATTTTAGGGCCATAGACAACCAAGATGAGCTGTAGTCTATGATTTTAATTTTTCAATATGTTACCATTTTTCTCAAAAAGTACTGGGCCGATTGAGATGCGGTTTTTAGCATTAGTTATGTAGGTATAGCTTGTGAGAAGGTTCTTAGATATATTTTAGGGCCATAGACAGCCAAGCTGAGCTGTAGTCTATGATTTTAATTATTCAATATGCTACCATTTTTCTCAAAAAGTACTGGGCCGATTGAGATGCGGTTTTTTGCATTAGATATGTATAGCTTGTGAAAAGGTTTTTAGATATATTTTAGGACCACAGACAACCAAGCTGAGCTGTAGTCTATGATTTTAATTTTTCAATACCTATGTTACTATTTTTCTCAAAAAGTACTGGGCCGATTGAGATGAGGTTTTTGGCATTAGATATGTATAGCTTGTGAGAAGGTTCCAGGTTTTAGGACCATAGACAATCAAGCTGAGCTGCAATCGTGATTTGGTAAGTGGTCATAGGAACTCCTTAAGTTCTCATCGTAAACCCGTCGTGTTTGGACTCTTTTGATTTGTCTTGACTAGCACTTTGTACCTAGATGCTGCCCAGGGTCTCATGATGGAGCCAGGAGGTGGTCAGAGGAACTCCTTAAGTTCTTATCGTAAACCCGTTGTGTTTGGACTCTTTGGATTTGTCTTGACTAGCACTTTGTACCTAAATGCTGCCCAGGGTCTCATGATGGAGCTAGGAGGTGGTCATGGGAATTCCTTAAGTTCTCATCGTAAACCCTTCGTATTTGGACTCTTTTGATTTGTCTTATCAAGCACTTTAGATGCTGCCCAGGGTCTCGTGATGGAGCCAGGAAGTGGTCACAGGAACTCCTTAAGTGATCACATTTTTTTAACAATTTTTATCAGTATATTAAAATTTAACTATATTTGACACCTCTACTCATTACTAAGCACAAGTTTTATCTCGGAATGAGAAGCGTTTGGCCATAGTCCACCACGCTGGTCAAAAAAACTACTGAGCTGGCAAATATGCAGTTTTGTGTTTTAGATATTATTTTATACATATATACTTTTGCTCAGTTCTAATTGTTGTTTCATTGGAGCTCTGCAGTTCGTCGTGAGTTTTTTAAAATTTTTAATTTTATTACTTACTTGTTATAGACAAGCTTTTGCCCGCGATTTCGTCCGACTACACAAATTTCAGGCCCATATTTTTTTAGTTAAGTAGTTTAACGTTTTATTCTGTCGCGCCAGTGTATGCATCTCCATGCAAAGTGCCGACCTGCCGGGTCTATACTGTGTTTCACCCTGAAGTAGGTAGTAAAAGTTGGACTCGATCAACTTTCTGTTCTCTATTCGTAGCAAATCTAAGCAATGTATAATATGTAATGTTGTAATTATTGCATGTTCCTTCTACCGATACAGTGCGCTTAGTTCCATTTAACATTGCAATTTCGATTGATCGTAATCGAGCGTTGAATCGACGAGCCAATGAATGAATAAATAAATTAATGATAGTTTTTGTAAGTAAAATAGCAATATATATAAAAAAGTATAACGTTTCGGAGATAAGTTTTAGAGGTAATTTTCAATAATCTTTTTTTGAATGAACAGAATTTTCGTCAGATCCGGGATCTTTCTTAATCCAAATGACATTACAACCCATAGGGGTAATGGTTTTCAGTCCAACATTACAACCCCGCTAAGCCTTATCAAAGTAATGAAGTACTGTTTACCTTTAGATAACAGGTCTTGTATTCCATATCCATCCTTCTACTAGATGATGCCCGCGACTTCGTCCGCGTTGGTTAAGATTTTTCTAAATTGCAATAACGTGAATTGAGTCGGAAAAATCGTCTCATCTGAGAGCTTCCGACTGGCGTGCGCTGCGTATTTGTAGTAAAGGTTACACGAAAGCAATGTATGTTTGAATAGTACCTCTCAAAAATTAAAAAAAAAAGTCCGCGTTAGCATGTATTATAATAAAAATACGTGTCTGGACTATCAATTAATTCCCTGAATTTAAATTAATTCAACCAATTAATTAGTGGTAAGTCATTTGAAATTGTTTTGTATTTTGAACGTCACCGTATACATTTGCAACAATTTATTTAAAACATACCCATTTGTTATCGTTTTAATATTTAGCTTCGAATAAATGACTCGCAAAAAGTTGTTATCATTATGTAGGTATACGTAACTGTCCTGTGTTATCAGCAGTCAGCACCTGCCCACGCTGCCATTCCTCCCCAATGCTTCGTAATGTAAGTACCCGACTACGGCCAAGCCAAAAGAAAGGGTTATCGTTTTAGCATGTATGTATGTTTGTATTTATGTATGTTCCACGGTAACACCTAAACTATTGAACCAATTTTAATGAATGTCAATCGATTCGTTATTATGGCCCGGGTGACATTGGCTACATTTTACTCCAACAAAATCGATATGATGGATGTGCTCGTACATCCCAAGTAGTGAGGATGGGTCTCTGAGTTTTTTACCGCAGTCAGGTTACAGTTTTTAATCCTTGCTTCTTGTTTTGTATTAAGGATGATGTTTAAATTCTTAGCTCATCTAGATACGTATTTATCACTGACAAAATTAGAATTGACACAAATACCTGAAACACTATAAGCTCGGTCACTGGGTTTTCTCTTATTTGGCAACAAGTTATAGTGGCCTTGACTGCAATTACATGTAAAGTGAAGATGCGCAAGTATCTAGCTCTTGGATGAAATATGGCTGTTGATCAAAAAAAAAGTTCGTGGTTTCTATATTAGGATCTAGGAGGAAAACAATTTAGTAATTACGAGTTGAATCTATTTTCCGAATCGTTGGTAGAGTCTTGACATAATCGTAAGTGGCACAAGTTGTCCTACATGAAATAAACATTTAATTTCCAGTTCCCAAATTGCTCCTTGCCAGGAATGGACCCGGGTACCGGGTTCACAGCACTCACAATTAGCTGCTTTTCGATCGTCACAATTTCTATTAAATATGCTAAATTTCGAGTATTTTCGTGCAATGCAATGCCAAAAGTATTGAATCAATGCATTCTACTGGGTAAGACTTGCTTTTAGAATAGACAATTCAGGCGCAATCTTAAAGAAGACTATATCCAAATTGAATACATACTGGCTGTTGATAATGATGTTGATGATGATGTTGATGTTGATGTTGATGTTGATGTTGATGTTGTTGATGATAATAAAGATGATGAATTGATGATGACGTGCGTGTCGATTGTTCCAGCCTCCCTGGCCTACAAGGTGGGCAAGCGCATGTTTTCGCTGGCGGAGGGCATGCCCAGCGAAGCCATCTTCCCCTTCACGCGGCTCGAACTCACCACGCGCGCGGGCGGGACGATGCTGTTCGACGAGAAGGAGCTGGCGACCGCGCTGCAGTATATACCTTCGCAAGGGTATGTGTCACAGTGAACCATTGAGTGACTTGAGCATCATTTTTGTCATCAAAATTGACCTTATTTCTATCATAACAATGCGAATTATGAAATGTGTTTGTTTGTTGGTTTATCGTTCAAGTTTAGACAAATTACAGAAAATAATATTATGTATAACATTCAGATTGCGGGGGCAACTCAAAGAATCTGTGAATTACTCCACGCATTGAATGTATTCTCATTGTCCCCCCAGACTCCCTCCCCTGCTGACAGAGCTGCGTTCGTGGCAGGAGTTTTTACACCGGCCGCCCCCCCTGCCCCTGCCGCGTGACGTGCAGGCCACCGCCGGCGCGCAGCACGGCATCTACCAGTGCGCGGAGCTGCTGCTCAACACCGGTGATGCGGTCGTCACCACCGAGTACTCATACTCGGGCGTCTTCAGTGTCGTGAGTCACTTCTGTTCCTCCCGCCTCCCTATCTGCTCCCCTGTTAACACCATCTGTAGACCCTGCATCCATACTAATATAAATGCTAAAGTGTGTCTGCCTGCCATGTCTTAAACGGCGATTTTGACAAAATTCGATACAGAGATAGGGCGTCCACAGACATCTTGGGCTAACCTAGGCATTAGCTACTTTTTAATCCATAAAATCTCAGAGTTTCTGCTGGATTTTCAAATAACCTAAACCATGTGGAAAATCATCTAAGTCGCACGCATCATATTCTAGTTTCTAAAATAAAAGACGTACTCTATCTATAATTATGATGTTTGTTACAGCTAAGGCCATACAAGCCAGAAATCATCGGCATACCGGAAGACGAAAACGGGCTGATCCCCGAGACCTTGGAGTCAGTGCTCAACGAGAGGCTGACGAGGGGGCTGCCGATGCCGAAGATGATGTATCTGATACCCACGGGGAACAACCCCACAGGCACCGTGCTGCCGGAGGCCAGGAGGCGGCGGATATACGAGCTGGCCTGCGAGTACGACATTCTGATAGTGGAGGACGATCCGTACATGTTCCTCAATTATACCGATGTGAGTATTTATGTCGTCTCTCTCTGCGTCGTCCTCGTTGCTGAGGGTCGTGACCCTTTTCTATAAAATATCTTTCAATCACATATTGGTAGAGGTTTTCTTGGGATAATAATGCGGTGGGTTCCGGTGGCGGGTGGGGTGCGGTGGACTAAAATTTCAATTCTTAGGTTTTTCTCTTTTATCCACTACAAGCTAGCCCTTGACTGCGATCTCACCTGATGGTAAGTGATGATGCAGTCTAAGATGGTAGCGGGCTAACCTGTTATGGGCATGGCAGTTATATTAAACCCATACCCCTTCGGTTTCTACACGGCATCGTACCGGAACGCTAAATCGCTTGGCGGCACGTCTTTGCCGGTATGGTGGTAACTAGCCACGGCCGAAGCCTCCCACCAGGCCAGACCAGGGAAAATTCAGAAATTATAAATTCCCAAATTGACCCTGCCAGGGATCGAACCCGGGACCTCCGCACGTTAAGGCAACAACGCTACACACTCCGCCACGGAGGTCGTCAAAAAATCGTCGTCGTCGTCGGAGATGTTAGTAAAAAGGCCAAATTCGATCACCCATCCAGTTACCGACTTGGGTCAACGTTGCTTAACTAGTGGTTCGCCCCGAACTAAGACCTCGCGGCGCCATCTATTGACATAAATGTGAAGTTCTGTTAAAAATACTGAAGCTCATTAAAAATTAAATAATTCCGTTTCCTTACAATATTTATCTAATTTTAGTATTTGTTGTTCAAGTACAGGATATAATTGAAATAATTGATCAAGTTTCAGGCTCATCCTTTCAGAAAATTTAGAGTTCTGAGGTCATCTTTGGACGTTAGAAAATCACCACTTTGAAAGCCCCCCATTTCGTCAATTTTGGGGGGAAAATCAAAAAAAAAAAATTTGGACTCTATTCCTAATTATCTTTAAAATGTAACTTTATAAAAAATATTTTACTTCGCATTCGCTTCTATGAGAGCCCCCCTGAAATAAAGATTTTTATTATTTTTTAAGCCATATTCGGCGGGAGGCCATTGGTTTACATATTATATTTAAAGCTGAAGTAATTGCGTTCAGTAATTCAGAAGTTATAATGCTCTGACAGACGGACGGACGGACGGACGGACGGACGGACAAGTGCCAATTCACCCAAGTAGACTCAGAGACCTTCGCTTTGCTCGGTCAACAATCGCAATCGACTGATATGCGTTGTCGCAAGTAGCTGGGCCACATGTCCCTCATAATGTTAAAATATTCTGTAAGGGCCTTTGATATAACAGCACTTCCCAAAGTAATTTTAAATGCAGATCGAGGCAAACTGTAAAATTCATTTTGCAATGAAATCGAGGAATTGTCAATTGATATGATTGTCTGTTGGTTGATACTCCATTGAATATTATTTACGAGCATGTACAGTCGCGGTCTGAAAATGTTTGTCAGATTTCAAATTAGTTTCTTTATAAGATCTTTGCGTGCAGTAAGATCTAAAACGCTATACCTATTACCAAGGCTATTTATTCAAGCATCGATTTGAATAAAAGGCTATTTAATGACTTTTTTTATAATAAAACTCATTTCCTTATTTCAAGTTTGATAGAAAATCTATGCCTAAGTCACTTATCAAGCTTCTGACACAGACTTGTGCATGTCTTATGAATCTTTTCAGACCGCGACTGTACATTTGAAATTAATATTGCCTATGTGCTTCATAAAGATATACTTAACACTGAAAATTCTCTGATCATTTTATCTATTAGTATTTTAACCACAATCACTGTTATCTTATGTTTGTTTATGTTTTGGTTTAGAAGACAATTATTTAGACATAAACGCGGAAGCAGTTCTAAGTACATTGATAAGGGATATATACGAGTACGTACATCTTCCTATTACTACTTCTGTATCCGCATTCCACGGTAAAAAATTATGTACAGAATAGATTATTTTGTGTTTTCAAACTCGGCTGTAATTAAATAAATACGTGCAATATCCTCTATAGATAATTTGATAGATATTTCTTTAAGTTACATTTCTTTATAAAGAATGTTTCACGATACCCGAGGAATAATGATGTTCATTCATTTTTCTGAGACGTTATCTTTGTCAGTAATTACTCGATAATAACTGGGGACCTCAGAACAATTGAATCGATTCCAGCCTCAGAACAATTATAATTCACCAGTTAAAAACAATAACCTTTTGTTCAAAGCTGCTAACAGCAGTTCACTCGGATTACGAAGTCAAGTTACATGCTTGAAGATAGATGCATTAATTGAAAGAGTGCCTAAGTAAAAAAATGTATCATTAATAAGTTTCTTGAAAGGGAGGAGGAATAGGCCCCATAGCTGGAGAGTCTATAGTGTAGAGTTCGCAGGCCCTCTCTGGTGTTCCTAACACTTACTTCTGTAAGAGGCTATGGGAAGCCTTTGTCCGGGAGTGGGATGGGTTTTGAATGTTGCGTTATGTTGCAGAGGATGCCGCCATCGTTCCTCTCGCTAGACGTGTGCGGGCGCGTGGTGCGGCTGGACTCGTTGTCGAAGGTGGTGAGCTCAGGGCTGCGCTCGGCGTGGATCACGGCGCCCGCGCCGCTCGTCCACCGCCTGGAGCTGCACATGCAAGCTGAGATCCTGCACCCCTGCACCCTGACACAGGTACACACACCGTACCCTTTGTCCCGCTCCAAGTTACCCCTTGTCTGCGATCTGCTTAAGTTGCGCATTACAGGAGTGTCACAGAGGAGGCAGGTGATGCGTGGTTGGTGGTGGTGGTGGTGATATAGTCTTCTTAATTATATGAAAAAAAAGTGACTGACTGACCGACTGATCTACCAACGCACAGCTCAAACCACTGTTCGGACCGACTGATCTACCAACGCACAGCTCAAACCACTGTTCGGACCGACTGATCTACCAACGCACAGCTCAAACCACTGTTCGGACCGACTGATCTACCAACGCACAGCTCAAACCACTGTTCGGACCGACTGATCTACCAACGCACAGCTCAAACCACTGTTCGGACCGACTGATCTACCAACGCACAGCTCAAACCACTGTTCGGACCGACTGATCTACCAACGCACAGCTCAAACCACTGTTCGGACCGACTGATCTACCAACGCACAGCTCAAACCACTGTTCGGACCGACTGATCTACCAACGCACAGCTCAAACCACTGTTCGGACCGACTGATCTACCAACGCACAGCTCAAACCACTGTTCGGACCGACTGATCTACCAACGCACAGCTCAAACCACTGTTCGGACCGACTGATCTACCAACGCACAGCTCAAACCACTGTTCGGACCGACTGATCTACCAACGCACAGCTCAAACCACTGTTCGGACCGACTGATCTACCAACGCACAGCTCAAACCACTGTTCGGATCGAGCTGCGGGCCTGTTATGATTTAGGCATTCGCTAAATTTAGATCTGATAGTGACACGAAATAGGTACTTAACTATCTTTGGCCACAAATCTTATATGTAAAGCATTGCAAATAATAATAATATCTCATTTAGATTAATTATAATAACAGGTTTAGGGTTAATCTTTATTTTATGGATTTGTTTATATTTTACGAGTTCTTGTTGACAATAACAATGCAGAAAACTTCAATCATTATTGATAATTTAAGTCCTAAGATATTGATTAAGGCCCTGTGTAATGTAAAAGGGGGTTTTTAAAAGCAGTGTGTTCATCAAACGGTGACATAATGTATGCTTGTAAAAATATTTTGCTGTTTTCAAGACCTCTAAGCAGCCATTGACGCATCCCAAAACACAATTTAAAAAAATCTCTGCGTTGAATTTTATTTTAAACTTACCCCTCAATTTACCCTTTAAAGCAATTTTTCTCCTTATTGAAACTAATAATTTGCTCTAGAAATATAAGATAAAATTTACATTTCTAAATCACAACATTGTCGAATTAATTTGTATTGAACAGTAAATATTTATTTTTTTACAAATGATTTCTTGCATTTTTTACAATATGCGCTTGCTCGATTTCACCCCCGCACGCCTGTATTTTGATCTTATGAGCTCACAGCGCCTTAAATCTGCCACTGAATTGTATGGCTCAAGTCTACTAAAACAGAAGGCCAACCTTATTTCAATGAAACTCGAGAGCATTTTTGTTAGATTTGATAATATTAATATTATAAATGAAAAAGTGTGTTTGTTTGTTAGTGTGTTGGTTTGTTGTTCCTTCAATCGCGCTGCAACAGACCAACGGCTCGACGCGATTTTATGCATGGGTATAGTTCAGGACCTGGAGAGTGACATAGGCTAAAAACTTATGGAGTCCCCGCGGGAATTTAAAGAACCTCTTTCACGCGGACCAAGTCGCGGGCATCAGCTAGTAGTAAAAATATATTTTACATAACAGACTGATGAAAGCATGACGCCAAGATTCGATTATATTATTAAATTCTAGTGTCCATGACCGTAACCGCTGACCGGTCAGTAACTCAGTATGTACGTCTCTTATCAGTGACAATGGCTGAAGTTTAATCATGAGCTTGACCCGGAACGCGCAATTCGGATAATAATTAATCATTGTTTTTATAAACAGCACACAACTCAGTATAGCGTTCATTATCGTGCGATGTGTATTATATTGGTATCTACATCGGATGTGATAAATAATTACCTCAAGCGATTAACAAGTTTCGGAATTTAGTATTTGCACATTTGGTGGGGTTTTCCTGAAGATTAATTAACAACTTTTCATACATATTTTACTACTTATAACTTGCCTTGGTAGAATTTGCGAGGAAATTGTGTAAGCCTTGCAGATAATATCGAAAAATAATAAAAAAAGCAACCGCCGGGTTTCTTGCTGGTTCTTCTCAGTAGGAATGTCATGTCATATCGATTAAAAACCACTTCTTACTAATATTTGAAAAAGAAAAGAAAAATTTTAATTTGATTACCTACCAATTGTTTATTTATTGTGGACAGAAAACATTCCATGAAGATAACATATGACAAGTTTTCTCTGAAATTAAACAAACAATTGAAAAAACGTATTTTGATTGGTAACAATAAACATGTAGCATGCACGAATTAAATCAAGTTAACAATAATAATGTTAATAATGTAGATAGCTTATCGGTTAAATTAAATCACCGTAATGCCTAATCACGAGTTAGTTAATTAATCTTATCTTGTGACGTCACACATAGCAGGGGCCTCATTACGTAACAAGATAATATTTACAAATCACATTTTTAAAAACAAGCTTTTATCGCCGGCCATATTGAATTAAGTGTGACGACATTTATTTTTCGTATTTTTCACTTATCATGAGGGTGAATAAAAAATAACTAGTCCGCCATATTGGATTTAGAATGACGTCACTAAGCTAACCATGCATCGTCGTACAAAGTAAACGTGTTTACAAATATAAAACTTTTTTTTCAAGTAGACTTTGACATGGCCAAGTGAATCTACTACTCGTTCTGAATGCCTGCAAAATTACAGCTCAATGGGAAATCGGGAAGCGGGTCAAAATATTTGAGTCTACTTGGGTGAATTGGCACTTGTCCGTCCGTCCGTCTGTCAGAGCATTATAACTTCTGAATTACTGAACGCAATTACTTCAGCTTTAAATATAATATGTAAACCAATGGCCTCCCGCCGAATATGGCTTAAAAAATAATAAAAATCTTTATATCAGGGGGGCTCTCATAGAAGCGAATGCGAAGTAAATTATTTTTATAAAGTTACATAGTGTTGCGGTATATCATTTTAAAGATAATTAGGAGTAGAGTCCAAAAATATTTTTTTTTAATTTTCCCCCCAAAATTGACGAAATGGGGGGCTTTCAAATTGGTGATTTTCTAACGTCCAAACATGACCTCAGAACTCTAAATTTTCTGAAAGGATGAGCCTGAAACTTGATCAATTATTTCAATTATATCCTGTACTTGAACAACAAATACTAAAATTAGATAAATATTGTAAGGAAACGGAATTATTTAATTTTTAATGAGCTTCAGTATTTTTAACAGAATTTCACATTTATGTCAATAGATGACGCCGCGAGGTCTTAGTTCGGGGCGAACCACTAGTTAACTTGCAAGATTTGATTACAGACGGACAAAGCTTTTAAAAAATGATTGCTGTGTAACAATCACCTCTCGTAACGTAATCACCTCTGATTGGTTGACACTGTTCCGCTGTTGGCCAACCGCCAAATCGATTATTGCAGCAAAGAATACCATAAATTTAGCCAGTCACAACACTTAGAGAGAGAGAGTAACAATGATTGATGCATGTTTTACATCATAGGGCTACTAGTGATAGAGCTGGACACCCAAGCTCACAATTGGCAAGGAAAAATAGGCAGAGAAAATATTTTGCTACTTAATCTTTGGCCTACTGATAAAACGTATTAATGATGTCTGAATTTGATGTATGTGCGAATTTTATAATCTAACAAAATGTTGCCCGCGACTTCGTCCGCGTGAAGTTCGATTTGCAAACAAATTTCATATTCCTATTTTATTCGCTAAGGGGTTGAATTTTCAAAAATCCTTCCTTAGCGGATGTCTACGTCGTAATAGCTATCTGTAATCTGTATTCGAAATTTTCTGTTCTGGTTCTGGTCTCTGTGTCGCCAAAACAGACTCCCTCCAAATAAAATTTTCAAAATAATTCGTACTTATAAGTCGTTAAGAACTGCAGCTTACGTCCGTTATTTTCTATGGCGTAGTTCCGCGTCACGTCGTTACTTACCTAGGACAACGGGTAAGTGAAAGGTCCAACGCTGCGCTTCCTGGATAGAAGCATGCGTTTCTTTGCTATACGTTTAATTCGCTATAATGAGCCAAAACTGACAAATCTATGTGGTACAGCATGCAGCATGCAGCACCAGTCATTGTAGCAGCGTGTGCAGCAATTCGCACCGGCACTACACCACACCACACAAATCTTCTAAATTACGAAACTAAACTAGCTGATACCGCGTGGAATAAGTTATTCAATTCCCACGGGAACTCCTTGATTTTCCGAGTTAAAAAGTAGCCTATGTCAATCTCCAGGATCTCAACGATATCCAAACAGCCCACAAACAAACACTTCCGCATTTTTAATATTATCAAGTATGAAGATATATTATGATACGTTTCACTCCATCTCCGGAGCATCTTGAGAAGATGTCGACCGTCGTGCGAGGCGACCAATCATACGGTCTGTACGGGAGCACATAGATAACGGGAGGAGGTGATGTGGCTCGACCGTAACAAAGGATGATGAACTTTCCGAGCGGGTGTTGCGCTCGGAGACCACTGGTTGACCGGAGACCACAGTTGGAGGTCGTATGTATAGTCTAATTCCGAGAACGCTTCGTTAGCGTGAGTTGGGCTCTTCGTGTTCATCGTGCGCTACTAGTAACGCCATCTATTGGATTACGCGCGCACTGCGAAGACCGCCACACGGTCTGCAGTGACGTAATCTTAGATACGTATGTTTGCACTTTGCAGGCGATCACCCACCGGCTGGTCAGCGACCGCGCCGCGTTCGCGTCGCACCTGGTGTGGACGCGCTCGTTCTACCGCGGGCGCCGCGACGCGCTGAGCGCGGCGCTGGCCGGGGTCGACGACCTGGTGCGGGGCGCGGACCCGCGCGGGGGGCTGTTCCACTGGGTGCGCGTCAGCGGCCTCGCCGACGTCTACAATCTGGTGAGTGACATAATATTGCAATAATCTCCCCCTCCCGAACGAATTTCGCCCACTGAGATTAGCCATCTTTGCGGTAGATATTATAGTGCACTAGTATGCGCAAATACAGGTGCGCTCTCTGTTCCTCTTTATTTTACTCTCATAGCCCGGTGGGATGATAAATCCGACACGAGCGGAGAGAGATCGGGCGCAGGACCGGCGGCTTTACAACTACGCTGTGTGGACAGCATACTTACCTATTGAAAAATGATTAAAATCTAAACTAGTGGTTCGCCCCGAACTGAGACCTCGCGGTAATCTATATTTTGAAATATTTAACTTTTAACATTAGCGCCATCTATTGACATCATTGTGAAGTTCTGTTAAAAATACTGAGGCTCATTAAAAATTAAATTATAATATTTATCTAATTTTAGTATTTGTTGTTCAAGTACAGGATATAATTGAAATAATTGATCAGTTTTCAGGCTCAGCCTTTCAGAAAACATTGTAATAGTTTACTTTTAACATTAGCGCCATCTATTGACATCATTGTGAAGTTCTGTTAAAATTTCTGAAGCTCATAGAAAATTAAATAATTTCGTTTCCTTGTACTATTTATCTAATTTTAGTATATGTTGTTCAAGTACAGGGTATAATTCAAATAATTGATCAAGTTTCAGGCTCAGCCGTTCAGAAAATTTAGAGTTCTGAGGTCAACTTTGGACGTTAGAAAATCTCCACTTAGAAAGCATAAACCATATCGTCAATTTGGGGAAAAATTAAAAAATATATATTTTTGGACTGTATTCCTAATTATCTTTAAAATGATATACCACAACCCTATGTAACGCTATAAAAATATTTTATTTCGCAATCTCTTCTATGAGAGCCCCCCTGAAAAGATTTTTATAACTTTTTAAGCCATATTCGGCGGGAGGCCATCGGGTTACATATTGATACTATATTTAAATTCACTCAAGTAGACTCAGAGACCTTCGCTTCGCTCGGTCAAAAAATTCTTACTCGTATACCTAAGTATATTTAAAAGTAAATGATGCCCGCGACTTCGTTCGCGTGGAATAAGTTTTTTTTAATTCACACTCGCCGCTCGCGGGATGAAAAGCAGCGTATGACACTCTTCAGGTCTTCAACTAGGTATACTTAGTAAGTTACTACCTACCTAGGTATGCAAAAGTTACTTCGATTCGTATGCGACGTGACAACAACAAACAACAAAGACAAACAAACACCTAACAGATTGAGGGGCAGCTTCACGCACCTCTGAGAACATTAAAGAGAACTTTCAGGCATTCAAATTATGAATAGGATTAAGTACCACTTGCTTCTCTCTATAACGTGGCGTTACCGTGTGTGTGCAAATGTCCGTTCTTAGTTCACTTGTTTTCGATGATTGTAACAAATGATGTTCTGTGTCAGGTGTTCCACACGGCGTTCGAGCGCGGGCTGATGCTGGTCCCGGGGCAGGCGTTCCTGCCCGACAGCCGCGCGCCCTGCCCCCACCTGCGCCTCACGTTCAGCAAGATCCGGCTTGCGGACATTCCGTCCGCCGTGCAGGTGTTGGCGGACGCCGTCAGAATTGAGCGCGCGAGAGCCGAGCGGCGGCGCAGGCTCGCCACCGAACAATAGGTGGCGCTGACCACACGCGCGAGAGAAACGCCGGCTGGCGGCGACAGGTGGCGCTGACCACACGCGCGAGACAAGCGCTGGCTGGTGGCGATAGGTGGCGCTAGTGGTCTCGAGCAAAGGAGCACGGGAGCAGCGACAAGCAATACATTATTATTAATAATGATAATTTATTACTATACTTAACAGTACATGTTGCCCGCGACTTCGTCCGCGTGGATTGAGATTCTTTGCCGCCGGAACCCTTTAATTTTCCGGAACAAATTAGCCGTAGGTATGTGTTGATTTGGGTTAAGAGCTATTTCAAATTCAGTCAAATCCGTCGAATCACTGCTCCGTGGAGCAGTGATTCGACGTAGTAACGTTCAAGGAGTAACGAACATCCACACTTTCACATTTATTATATTAGGTAGTAGGATGATGCACGCGGCTTCGTCCGTGGGATTTAGGTTTTTGGAAAATCTCGTGGGAGCTCTTTGATTTTCGGGAATAAAACATCATTCCCGGGATAACTCCTTATTAACTCTGTACCAAACATAAAAATAGTATAGAAGGGCCCTGGGCAATAGAAGCGTAACAGACAGACTGATAGACAAACAGTTAACAGGCAGACATAGTACTTTTACATTTATAATATTAGTATGGAAGTTGAATGGTTCTATAATCTAAAGAAGATTCCTATGATTAGGAATAATCAGGAATAAACATTTTTTATTACCCCTTCACTTGTTTATTATTGTTAATAATTATTAAAATAATAATTTTATGTCAGTCTATAGATCAATTTATTCCACCCATGATTTATTCTTTTAACAAAACAGAAATTACCATTGCGAAAAACATGTAGAATATCGTTCCCAAATAAGAATTTAGAATAGTGTTGTACTTGTATTAAGTGTAGTAATAGTCTTTCGTGAATAGTTTAAATTTTAGCTTATTATGTTAAGTCTATTAATTGTAAAATAAGTTAAATAATATAAATAATGAAATAATTTTTTAAGTACCGAACGCCATATTGTATTATGTATTACGCAAATAAATATTCTTATTATTATGAGTATTTTTAATTCGTACTAAGATCATTCAGTTTCCTAAATGGTATAATATAATATTTATTATTTTTACGTAGCGCTTTCACAGCCTGCTTAAGTTGATGGTTCAGCTACTCGACGCTAGGTGTCGCTCACTATACGTAAACTACTTTTAAGTAAGTTTAGGTTTCCTACAAAATGTATTTGAATAATAATTAAGTTAAGGTCGGGTTACTAAGGCAGATTTCCCCTCCCTAACAAAGATAAACTGTATTTACAGTGCAATAATTTAGGTAAGTTTTGATTCGTGAACGTTTTTTAGTTATATTATAATATAGGTACAATTCCCGAAAAACGCTGGTGTTTTTTCGGGATAGAGGATGAAATTTTGATCTTATCTTATAATTTTCTTCTTATCTCGGTCAAATTGGAACCGATTTTAACAATTATTTTTAGGGTTTCGTTCCTTAAAAGGAACGAAGGAAAAGGAAGGAATAAATAAAATAAATAAGTAAATCTTTATTTAGGATTTCATACAACACAGAATAAAAAACAAAACAATTTACAAAAATAAATAAAACTTATAGACTAGCAATCCGTGTAGTAGAAAATCCCAAAAAGGGTATCAAACTCAGCGTAATGCTGATATGGTGTGGATGCACCATATCAGCGCTGCTTTGCAGTTGACCCCTATAGAAAAACCTCGGCGCCTCGGACTGGTCCGGGCTGATCATCAAACTTAACTTAATGCATCTATAACTAAAATTACAACTAAGCTTAAATTGCTTAAAATGCTATTACAACATAACGTAACACTAACAATAATAAATTGTAGTCTGCCTCAGCTGAGTCTGCACCACTAAATTCCTGGTAAACCATGGTAAACTATTTAATGGAATTACATGGAATGATAGGATCACTTCGTTGACCCTTTGTCTGTCTGTCTGTCTCTGCCTTTCAACGCCCTTTTTGTCAGGAACGTGGAGATAGGTATCAAGTTGAAATAATATCAAATACTCTATGGTCTATGTTGATCCTTTGGAGCTGTAAAAAAGTTTCTAAGTCAACTGACCCGGTAACAGTGTTGCTAGTATTTCTGAAATATAAAATAAAAGAAAAACAAAAACTAAACAGGCATACAAATTAGTTACAATTTTGGCCCCCGGCCAGATATGTCTGTGGGGCCAAATTCTGTGATATTAGTCTAAAGTCTATAAGTAGGTATACCTAAGCCAGGAGGCTGAATTTAAAATTCGTATGAATTAATGATAACACCACATCAAAATGTAATATTTTATTGATTATACCTACTGTTACATTTAATAAATAAATAAAAAATAAAGGCACGGAAGCTCCTCGTGGGCCGCACAGGTACAACATACGTCACGGCGCATCCTCAATAAGCAATTAGTTAGCCGGCGTTTGATTCTCCTCAGTCACCCGCACACGCACAGGGTAACTCGAGCACAGGTACCTACTCCACATATTTATCAGTTACTTCGTTCGTCGATGATGGTCGTTTAATAATTGGTCAATTGGTTTAATTAATAATAATTGGTCATTTAGATGACGTCGGTCGTCCGCGTGGATTAAGGTCTTTTGAGTCTCGCGGTCTGCCTCGTTGCCTCGTTGGTTTAGCGGTTAGCATAGTCGACTGCGGATCACGAGATCCTGGGTTCGATTCCCGGTCGGGCAAAAAAATTGGTATTGGGTTTTTCAATTCAGAAATTCTCAGTGCCAGCCCGGAGTTGGAAGTTGGCGGTGTTTCACCCCCGTGCCTCGAAGAGCACGTTAAGCCGTCGGTCCCAGTTATTATCACTTACATGATAATGGTCGTTAAAGCCCGCCAACCCGCATTAGAGCAGCGTGGTGGGTCTAAGCTCTAATTCCCTCTCTCCTATGAGAGTGGAGGCCTATGCCCAGCAGTGGGACGTTAATAGGCTTTAGTGGTGGTGGTGGTGGTGGATTTAATAACTGCTTCAGGAAACCGAAGCAAGCATGACTTCATATAAGTTTTACCGAACAGAATATCACAATTTCAATCCATTATGACATTCTCTACTTACTGACATTCACATCTTTGAGACTATAATGAAAACGTTTCAGGCATGCAGATTTCTTCAAGATGTTTTCCTTCACCGTTAGGTACAGCAAGTGGTACTTAGTTGCTTAAAATGTACCCTAACTCCGAAAATTAAGAAGAGTTTGCCCGGGGATCGAAACGACGACCATCCGAACAGGATATCGACGTCTAAAGCCCTCTGCTATCACCGGACACAAGAAATATTATTATGAAATCGTGAAGTGACGTCTGAACGTTACTTCCGTCTGAAAAACTTAATGAATTCGAGTCCACTCAAGTCGAGGGTTAAAAAGTTTTACTTCACGAATGGTAATTATAAAGATTTTGCGATGTCTCTGTGGCATCTCTACTCTGTGCACACTCTCTCATTATTAGCGCAAAGAGTTGTTTTATTCCGTCGTCGCCGAGTTAGCGCACAATTTCCCATTTAGCTCCTCGCCACTTCTTCACGCTATTTTACACTCTAATCCCGTGCACTAAGATCCGATATCTCTTACGCATAATCAGCAGTAATATCATCCTGTCTTTAATGCAGAACACTGCGCAATTTTGAACTCTAAAGTTGTACATTGTAAAGCACTAAATCGATGAGTGGTGTCGTGTGCAGAAATGAAAGCTCTTTAAGCGGGCAATCGCTCAGAATTAAGGAAATAAGCGAGCTTAATTGGCGAGCGATTATTCGTAAGCGATTTCGCGAGCGCACCTACAGTCGGAATTAGTTTTCGAGATTGCAATGTTTGTCGTTTCATTTCGTTTTAATTTTCTTCGAGTTGTTTGGAATGCGCTTTATATTGCTTATTAGCGTCCACTGCTTAATATCCTGATCATAATGTGCAGGAAATACGTTTGCAGAGTTCCGTACTGTACACTATTGACTCAAAGGGCCGAATGGTCCGCTGTTCTGCCTAACTAGTCCCACTAAGTTAATTATCTGTCCCGGTGGTCAAAATTGGAACTAATTTTTATGTCTGTTTAGTTTTTGTTTTGAATTTATTTTTCATAAAAGTATACTAGTATTACGAGAAGAAGAAAACTCGATTGTCCATTTAGTTACACTTTTATTTAGCAACTGGCTGATGCCCGCAACTTCGTCCGCGTGGATTGAGATTTTTTGCGTCTCACGTTGAACCTACACTTATATTTTCAAATGGCTAAGTTATATCAATAGGTACCTAAATACAACTTATACCTAGTACATAAACTATTGTTTATCTAAAAGCATTTTAGTGGCGTTTGAAGGAACCAAATTCAATTTTTTATTTTTATTTTTTTATAATTAATTTTGTTTCCTTCAAACGCCACCAAAAAGATATTATTAAGTCCTAATCAAGTGAATTGCTGTTATCTGTTGAGGAGTTTTGTCCTCTATCTCTGATAATATTTATCAAATCTTCACCAAAATTGGGCAAAAGTTCAGATTTGACTGAGTTATGGAGTAAAATCAACAAAAGAATCCCTATCCTGGAGGAACCTTATTTTCTTTTGGGACAAAAACTATCCTATATATATTGACCCGGAGTATCAGCTACCGCTATACCAAATTTCATTTAAATTCGTTAATTAGTCTTCGCGTGATGCGCGGCATACAGACAGACAGACAGACAAAAATTAAATAAAAATCTGTTTTGGGCTCAGTATCGATAGTAAAGCATACCCCAATTAAAATGTTCAGAATATATTAAATGTACAGAAATCTTCCAGTAACAGTTATATTATAAGTATAGATTTACACAAACACTGACCAACACGGCCGGTATCTTAACCATCCATCCTAGAGTTAAGACTATTGTTGCCACTCTGGAGAACCAGAGAAGAAGTAAGGATTTGTACCTTTGTTTTTTTTTTAATGTTCAGCCTAACACTGTCACCGGGTCAGATATGTTTGTCGGTTACTAAACTTTTAGTTTATCTACTTGTCAATCACAGAAGTGTACCTATACTAATAAATCTATAGACATTAAACCCTCGTTTGTTTCTTTGTTTCCATGTCCATTTATTTTTTATTTTTCAGTTATAAAATCCACATTTTAACAGAAGAAATGCGAAAGTAAGATGGGTTGTATCCCAGGACATAACTACATAGGCAACATTTGATACCTACCGGAAAACTAAAGAGTCCCCACTGGATACATAAATTACTAGAAAATTTTAGAAACCGTTGTGTCATCAATGATTGAAAGACAAGATTTCTTCATTAGAGAGTCAAGTAGGTGTGAGGCTATAGTTACCTACTCGTAAGCCCACTCGAGGCGGCAGGATTTCTATCACAGAGCGCGTTAATCTGCAGATTGTTGCCGGCTCCAATGTGTCCAAACAACACGACACAATGAGATTCCTCTTATAACGTTTTGCGCAATTTCGCAAAAAATTGTTTTGTGTCAAATCTCACACCTAATAATGATAAAATACAACTTTATCCGTGTAGCTTTCAAAACAGTTGCAATACGAAAATGTGATTTGGGTCATACGAAATAAGAGCGAGTAATTATAACTGAGAGGAAAATAGGAAATTATACCTATTTCTCTTTGGCGGTTTTGCACAATTGTGTGTTTGTCGCGGATTAGCAAACTTTACTTACAGTTGTGACATATCTTATTGTGATAGTAATAAAGGTTATTGTCACTTGGGGTAATGGCATCAGCGATGGTAAAATTGGGATTGTTTCTCAATGTTTTGAGATTTGTAAAGGGATTTTTGCACGCGTGTGTAAGAAAGTGATACATTTGTTAGTAAGCTCACGAATTGTTAGACGGCGCATTTGATACAGTTCGGATACAAAAAAAAATAATCTTCTTAACGACCTTCGGTTCAAATTACCTCTTCAAAGTGCATTGATATATTGTGCGCTCCAAGTAAGTTTCAGAATTATAACTTTGTTCGATTTTTTTTAGTCTCTAGACAAAAATCCTGACCGAATCCTATATGATTTCAATATTTACAAGATTCATGAAACACTGTATAAGTAGGTAGGTACATACCTTCAGTAAAATGATTTGACTAGGTACCTAAGTATAGGAGCGTATAATATACTTACCTATGACGTGAAATTGTTAGGTTGACTGATAATATTTACTTAAATTATTAGGTCTATAGCAAGAGTCTCTAGGACGTTGATTTTTCAGTGATTGCGACCGAATTAAAAAATACTGTAAAACTACCCTGCACAACATTTGACTTTGAGCTTGTAAGTTTTAATAAACAGAAGTAACTACCCTATTAACAGACTTCAAAAAGGATGTTCTATTTGGTATCACAATACATGGTTTCCCTCTTTCGAATGTCAAATTACTGATGATGGGAATCCAGTATTTTGGTAACCATCTGCTAACCAATGTGCACGCGTGAATTCTCTTAACAATAACAAGTCAATAAGAGTACAGTGAGTTACTGTAATTGCGCAGCAAATGAAATTCAGAGACAACGCAGACGGGAAATGGAAAACTTAACGCGATTAACGACACTCGCTCATTGTGCCGCGAGTGGGCCACACCACGAGCGGCGGCGGGAGCGGGGGCGGCGGCGGGCTCAGCTCATACAGGGCGGAGTGAAGGCTGTCGAGCATTGTTGTAAAGTGCAGACATCGCCAGAATTACACCTGTGAGTATACCTGAGTATCGGTAAATCAATTAAAAGATTGTTAATATCTCATTGATTTCTTAGCTCTATTCAAATGACCATTTATATTTTCTTCTTAAGAACTACTTGTCTCTTTGGACTAGTCATCTTTCTATTAACATTTTTTGCCTAGTCAATTATCTAATACGAGAATACATATTAGTAAAAATAGAAAGAGTTTCCAATGCTAAACAAAGGCCGGTATTTGACATGACTTGTATGAAACAGATAAATAATTGGTAATCAAATAATTCTACCGAGTTTCTTGCTGGTTCTTCTCGGTAGGAATGGCATTCCGACCCAGTGGTAGATTCACTCGACGAATCAAAAGCACTTTTAATAAGTTTATTTGAATAAAAAATATGAGTTTGAGTTTGAATTCTAAATGCGATCACAAAATAATATTTTTGTTTGATTCTTCGATGGTAATTTTGTCTGAAATTACTTTTATTAGACGTTCTCTTATAAGTTGGACCCCAGCAAAGGATGTTGAATGCATTTTCTTTATTACTTCCTCAAATGCAGCGCTCGACTCATCGGCTTTTAATTTGAGGCGGACGCGGAATACTAATTTACTTTTTATATGGCGTCAGTGAGTGTTGGCGAATTTGTTTACTTTTGTAGTCTACCCTACACCCGTGATTACAATTTGAATTTATTTCTGATGATTAAAGGACTAGAAAGGATTGACTAATTTTATTTCAGCAATTTATGTTAGCAATTAGAAATCTGCTAGTCTAGAAGTTTTTCAGGCATGCAGCAAGCATCAGGGTTTTCAGCAACCAATAAGTATTTATCAAGTCTCTTGCTGGTTCTTCTCTCTATAGGAATGGAATGGCATTCTGAAACCGTGGTAGATTCAAAAGCACTTAAAAAATCATTGTTTCAAAAGCACTTAGGTATAAAAATATTGTTAATCGTATCTAGTGTAAATGTTTATTTGAATAAAAATAATAATTTAGGGACGTTTAAAAAAATCGTCCTAACATTACTCTGAAAATTATTTAGACTGAGGTACGTTCCAAGGATAGTACCTACTCGTAGGATTAGGCTTTCAAGTAGTATATATGAATCTGTCGCCTGATTAATATTATTAACCACTAGCTAATGACCGCGACTTCGTCCGCCTGAATCGAGGTTCCTTGGTTCCCGCGGGAAATCTCTAATTTTCCGGCATTTAAAAAGTAGTGTGTCTAGCCTATTCCAGACTATAATCTATCACTGTGCCTATCCAGATCCTTTAAGTAGTTTTGCAGGGATTGAGTAACAAACATCCATCCATTCAAACTTGCGCATTATTAGTAGGTACTATAGAATTCTGATTACACTATTGAGTCATAAAAAACTTGTAAAATGAATAACATAATCGCGTCATGCATTATAGCAGTATAATGAGTGTATTAACACTAATGTACAATAGACTCACACTTATAATCTCCTGAGCCGGACCTCGCGACCTCCTGCCGCGCTAACCCTCTGATAGCCGTTTATGTGGGGCTTATGACACTACGAGGCCTAACCGATACCACATCATATTCCTGTACACAACTTGAAAATATCTACAAGCAATGTTAACCTCTGTTTGGTTAATTATAGGGGTTAAAATCAAGTGTAGGGTTTAAGCGGAGTGACGCACTGTATTTAATGGTCTTTGCAATAATGGTAATAGATTATGAGCGGGACATTTCACGGTTTGATGCGCGCGGAGAATATGCTATGTATTTCTTTATACATGGTGTTCTTTTGGTACTCCGAAAGAAACGTAGGTAACGTTTCTTTCGAAGTAAAAAAATAATCGTGATTGTCGTGATAATTTATTTTATCAACGTACCTACTATATTTAAACTTCATTAAGCAACTTATAAATGATAAAGTAGGTACATTAATTTTTAGCACGTTAGCCATGATTGTGTCCACTGGCGACATAACTTGCTGTAGTTACAGCTCTGGCATGTCACTTTCACGTCTCTTGCATAGCGTAGGTAATGTTTAAACTCACAGCAAGTAAAAAACTTACATACTTGGTTTTAGAACGAAAACCTGGCAAAAATTTACAATGGCATGACGATGACGTCTGCAAGAAGTTTTATTGCTACATAGCTGACGCTTAGCAAATGTAACTTGGCTTTATTTTAGGTATTTTAATGTATATTTTTTAAATTTTGGCATAGTATATATAAAATAGCGCTAATACCAATAAAAAATAAACATACCAATAAAATTCCGAGAAATAATAGAAAGAAGCTGCTGTTAATGTGGATTTCATTTCATATCATTTAGTTCATATTTCCTGACAGGGCCTCATGCCATGTCTACATTGGCATGAGGCATTGTCAGGGCATTGCAAATCTTATTATAACAATGAACATAATAATAAACGTAATATGAGTGCATTGTAATTATTCCAAAAGTGATTAAACAATATAATAAAAATAAATTTTCGTATATTTTTATTTAATTTAATATCCAAACAATGGAATTGACAATGTAAGGCCACAGACAAACGACTCTAGGTATACAGGTAGGAGCGAACCGAATCCCCCTGTATAGCAGTTGGTGTAGCGCGTAATTCGGCCCCGCCAGCGCATTAACACCTATTTGTGCGACGGATCATCTGCGGGCTTTGTTGTGTTGGCAGAGTTTCACCACTAATGGCTCTATTTGTGTTCTGTAAGTAAATATATCTCGAGAATGCCTTGAAGATTTTTATAAGAAATTTTAGTGTGTTTATAAGGACTATCGACAAACTACATAATATACATATAATCGGTATATTACATGGTATAAAATAATCTACCTAGTACCTAGTATTAGTAGTAGGTATAATAACATATTTGGAACATAGTGATAGCTCACGTTCCCGGAAATCAATAGCATTGTAATAGCCACCTCTGGGACGGATACCTCTCTCTCTCTGCAGGTACCTACTAAATTACTTAGATTATTTTCCTATGTAAGAAAACCGAGTAAAATATGGAACTATGCTGCAAGCTTTGAAAAGTAGCGAAACATGAATTATTTTTAAATTCATAGTAGTCTAGCAAGTCCATATTGTCACGTATGATTTAAAAATGTCCTCGCGCCGCCGGGGCTCAAATTGTAATCTCAAGACGTTCATATTGGCAATATACATTGAAGGTTGTAGCGCGCCAGGTGTCGCTCGGGGTGAGGAGAGGGGGGGGGGGGGGTCGGAGGAGGGGTCTGAATTCGATTCCCGGCTATTGAAAAGTTTCAAGAGGCGAAAAGCTTCGACAAACGACGCTAAGTGAATTTCGTGCCCTCGGAAAACGCGCGGCCGGACTCTGATGTGTTTGTTTTTGTAACTGGCTCTATTCTGTGTGCGTAGCAATCCTTGAATCAATTAGAAACGTGGATTATTACTCTTCGGAATTGAAATCCACGTTCCTACCATAGTTTCTACGTATGACAATGGAAAGATAAATAATTATGACCCATGCCCACCCCAACCCAATCACAATAAAATATCTCATCGATCCGTAGGTCTGTTGCGGTGTCATTGAAACACAAACAAACACACTTTCGTTTTCTAATATAAGTAGAGATATTTTTTTTATAATTAGGGGAAAGAGACGTTTTTGGGAAAGTAGTGATTAGTTTTATTGTTGTGTTGACTTTACAACCAGTTTATTTAATAAACATAATGGCCTTGTAAAAAACGCGCACGCAGCTCTCAGAGGTATTGTAGATATGCGGGTGACTACCGTTGCCTGCTGACTTTTTTATTTTATTTTAAATATGTAGGCTAGCGCTCGGCTCCAATCAGGCCTTACTTGCATGTGGTGATGCAGCCTAAGTGACTGTGACAGTGACTGCTAATAATTACTCGTTCTTCTCCTGCCTACGTTTTTATTTATCCACTACAAGTTAGCCCTTGACGGCGATCTCACCTGATGGTAAGTGACGATGCAGTCTAAGATGGTAGCGCATTACGTATTTTGCGCGTACTGTAGTGCATCACAAAATATTTAATAGTACACAAGACTCGTGTAAACCACTTAAATTAAAGTATACGCCTGTGCAATAGCGCCGCGCCGAGTCCGCCCCCGTGCGGGCGGCTTGGTTCCAATTTTTATCAATCCCATTTCATTTCCCCTTACGAAAGTTTTCCTGCGCTCTCCACCCGCCCCTAGTGATGCGCCGCTCACAGAGGGACATGTGTCGATGTCGATACAACTGGTTACGTACGATAGTAAATTGTTTAGAAACGTATTGCAATGAATGTTTCTACTTTTTAACCCCCCACGCAAAAAGAGAGGGGTGTTATAAGTTTAACGTGTCTGTTTGTGTATCTGTCTGTGGTAGCTCCCAAACGAATGGACCGATTTTCATTTCGTTTTTTTTGTTTCATTGATAATTTTATCCTGAGTGTTCTTAGCGATGTTTCATGAAAATCTGTTCCGCCGTTTGAAGATCATCAGCTCTTTAATAGTTGATGAGGGGATCTGACTACCTTCCGTATGTCCTATCGATTCGAAATTTGGTACTGTATTACTTCAATTATACCTACTTTAAAAAGGACAAAATAAAAGTAAAATTTAAAATTTAAAAACCCCCCGACACAAAAAATAATCTCTAAAAACTAACAAATAATATTTTAAACCCATTATAATTATTATCGTCATCTAAATTATGTAAGTTCAAATATTTTTATTTTCCAAGCGTCGTCGTGTCGGGGCCCGGGGGACATTTTTTACAATGAGAGGTGAGATGTTAGTTGCAACCATTTTTTACTGTTTTGTGTAGTTACCTAAATATAATGCCAACTGAAAATTTAGGCAATTATTCGTTTTTTAATTTGCAAAAAAATGTTTGCCATCAATCATTATGTCGATAGTGGTAGCGCACATCTCTACTTGCACATGGGAGTGTGGGAAGCGAGCGGAGGTATCGGCCGCTGACGATGATTCGCCATCAACACCGACCGGACATTGCCGCGTTACTTACCATAATGTTGTTGTTGGCTCCTGCGGCGACGGGAAATCCACACGATTATAATAATATGCAGGGTGTACAATTGAAAAGTTCCTCCTATCATACTTCATACATAATATTATAAATGCGAAAGTGTGTTGGTTTGTCCTTCAATCACGCTGCAATAGAGCTACGGATCGACGTGATTTTTGGCATGGGTACAGTCGAAGACCCGGAGAGTGACATAGCTGGCTACTTATTATCCCGGAAAATTAAGGAGTTCCCGCAGTGATAAAAATAACTTAAACCACGTGGACGAAGTCGCGAGCATCAGATAGTTATAATATATTTTTTGGCTTGGAATGAGGCAATATTTTTTGAAAATAAAGATATTTTATTTTAAAAAAAATATTACCTTGATCTATTTTGTGCCCTAACTTTATCAAATCCTAATCTCCTAAATCCTAATATTGAATTTATTTAATAGTATAGATTATACACCAAGGGGATAAAGCACTGTTTTATGTCACGGGCGCTACATTGAATCCTGAACGTAACGAAGGACTCCAAATGTAACTCCCGAGCGCAGCGAGGGTGTTATAAGTTAATTCCCGACCAAAGGGAGGGAATTAAGATTGAGTCCTGAGTGCAGTGAGGGATTCAAGCGCCCAAGAAAAAAACAGTTTTATCCCCGTGGTGTATACTCTACTTTTCTTACTTTATGCGAGACAATAAAAAACCAGGCTTAGTAGATAGTGTTTATTACAGCAAATTAAAAGTGAAAATTGATATTGGAGACATTAGTCCAATTATGAAAAGATAACGTTATATTTAATAGCTTCTGGAGTCAAAATACTTTCATCACTCGACATTTTTGAAATATTTTTAAAAATATTTATAGAATCTTCTTAAGATACTACTAGCTACGGCTATATCAACTTCTTTCAGCTGGCGTGGCCTACTCGATTTGACAAACAAACGAAGTTCTTCTCAGTGCGAATCTAGTGGGCCACGGCTTCGGTTTTCTAAAATCGAGTTGGCCGCGCCCGCTGAGAACACATTCTGTTTAGCGAAATTAGACTTTATGGACATAGCAATAAGAATTATGAAAGTGAAAATCACATTATTAACCAGCGGGTTATAATGAAATTCATTAGAATATTATAACCCGGCTAAAGCCAAGAGATATAATGTCTTGCTTTCGGTAAGGTTTACATGATGTATAATTCGGCATTGTCGAGCATGTGGTGTGAAAAAAAAATTATAGCCCGTGTCACACGGGAGGATGAAAGGATTCTAACGATACCCCATAGTCCATACGTTCAAATCTGTTCAGGATTAAGAAGCTATGGTGGGATAAAAAAAATTTACATACATGAACCCTGAAAACATTAGGTACACTCTTATTTTTGGGCAGTGGTGTAAATAAATTTCATTTCTAATAAAACTGGTTCAATAAGCCATCCGCGCTCAACGCCTCCGCACAAAACACTTTGTGTCCAATAGCGCGGAACAAATCCTTTTGCGAGCCAAAACCAACGGACCGATTCCGCCGCAAAAATTCCCCGAACTTTTTTCCACGACGTTTGTTGCAGTTTCCAAATTTCAATGGACGAAGTTTAATGGTGTTTTTTCTGCGGTTTATACAAAGTTGACCGGCAACAATGAGGCCGCCTCCGCCTCGGCCTCGGGTTGCGGCGCGAGGCACAATGAGGCGGGCGAGGCAAAAACTGCGACTCAAATGACCATTACGAGGATTAAGCGCTCAGAGTATCACATTGTTGTGTGCTTTGTCAACTTGTTTGTATTTAATATCGTGTAATGCGTTTGGAGCACTTTCATTGAATGTCGCTTCGTTGAAGTTTTGTTGTGTTTATTTTGTTAAAGTTTGTACTTAATCTTAAAGTAGTAATGCTATTCATAACAATAAAATGCACGTATTGAATATATTTTACCTTTAATAAAATCACACATTTTGTATAGCAGTGTAGTCTGCTGAAAAAAAATCTACTTAAGTACAATTTCAAATAATTAATTTGTTTAGTATATTTATAACTTTTTTGATTTTAACATAAAATTTGTTTCAACATAGGTACGCAGTACGACGATATTATTAATGCGAAAAGTGTGCTTGTTTTTGGTTTTTCCTTCAATCGCGTCGCATCAGTGACGTCACAATTGTATAGTTTCGGACCAGAGGCTCAAGTATTACTCGAATAGTGTGAGGATTCATACATGCTTTTTGACATGCAGGACATTAACTCCTTAAATCGTTCGAATTATGCGTTTGACAAACGTTTACGATTACAATAATTTTCTTACACAAACGGGGGCTGGAGAGTGACGCCACAGTTGTAGATATAGTTTGGAGAGTGATATAGGCTACTTTTTATCTCGGAAAGTTAAGGAATTACCGCAGGAAATAAAAAAACCTATTCCATGCCGACGAAATCGCGTGCATCGGTTAGTATGTTGAAAATAATATATTCAAGTGAAACACTGTAGCTTGTTCAACATTTTTTTTCAAGTTCAGCTCGCATTGCTTGTAAGTTGTAAGCGATCGAAACCCAACACTGGCAATCACGATTCCCGGGAACACAATAGTGTCGCATAATGTTCCAGGGCGGCTCCTGCGCACAGACAGACAGGCCGACAGATCGCGTGCACTGATTGCTTTGCGCAAACTACTGGTAACTTGACCATTGTGATTTGCTCTTTATGTCGCCGCAGCATTTGATTGAGAGTATAATACAGTCTGTGGTAAAAGCGAGGTGAGCGCGTAATCTAATACTTTCCGAGAAAATCGTTTTGTCCAAATAATGGGACTGCAGCACCATTGTGTCTGTAATAGTAACGTCTTATTTGTGTTTAGGTAAAAACTTTTTTTACCAATGCACCAGAGGTAACTGCTCTTGACAGCGATCTCATCTGATGGTAAGTGATGATGCAGTCTAAGCAGATCGGAAACTTTCTGAAAGGATTTAAATTATGTTTTCAAGGTTAATAGGTATAGGTGACAGCCTAGTGATTAGGACACCCTACCTCATGTACCTACGGGGTCGCGGGTTCGAATCCCTGGGCACGCACTTCCAACTTTTCGAAGTTGTGTGCGTTTTAAGAAATTAAATATCACTTGTTGAAGGGTTTTCCTTGAACGTCGAAGCAAGCGAGGACACCTGCACGGCCAAGAGTTCTTCACAATGTTCTCCAAAGTGGGTTAAGTCTGCCAAATCTTGAACCAAGCAACCACGTTTCGGAGAACATGATATATTAGTGATAATATTGTGGTGAATAGCATTTCTAGTTCAGTAGCAACTAGAGGCAGAGCTTTGATTGTGTATGAAGCAGATTAGGTACCTCAGTGCCAAACATAGACCTATTATAAGCAAAAAGTTTTTGTCCTTATAATATGATAGCTTTTTAACTAATATTGCAGAAATAATAAAGGTACAACTACACAGGCCAATAAAAAGAAACCAAAAATCATAACAAATGTCGTTCATCTCGCTCCCACCGCGGCCGTCCCTCTCGCTCGCTCCCCGCTGACTCGTTAGTCATTGATAAACGCTGTAACACAATCAAACACAAAATCAACAAAAAGATTACATTCAATACACTGCCGCGATCAGTGTGCGGGTTCAAAAGCTCTATACCAACGCAGTTAGGTCGATTTATCATTGAAAATGCATTTTGTTTATTTTGTTGTGGCGTATAAAAAGCTTGGCATTTGTTCGAGGCGGCACTCAATATGGCGTCGGAATAAAATGTAATTTTTCTATTTTTAATTGGCGCGAGGGTCGCTACAATGCTCTCATTTGTGTTTAATGGGATATTTTGTGTCGCTAATGTCGTTAAAATGAGATAAATGATTGTTTTTCTCTTATTTAGGGTATGTTTCAATGATGAAAAGTGTCTATACTGGAAAAGAAATTATCACTTATGACGCAGCTTATGAAATGTCGGGACCACCGGTTCGGAAAGCCTAGCTCCAGTGTAGCTTTAGTGGAAAAGCGGAGCGAGGTCTTATGCTGATATCTATAGAGCGTAGGTACTGTGACTCGGCTCAGACTTTACTTAGAGTTAAAACGAGATGGACTTATGTGAGTAACATAAATCTGTCTCGTTGTAACCATGACTTAAGTATAAGCAAATTCAAAGTTCACTCTATAGATCTCCCACTTAGTGCTACATAAGTACTTACCTACCTAAATGCAAGTACCTACTAGAATACAAACGCGAGCTCTACGGTGGCGCTGCTAGTTAGCAGGACAATATTAAAGTCACGCTCAGGCAGAAGAGAGCTCAAGCAAGCGTCACCATCAGTAACCATATTATTATTCCCTTTAAAAGTTACTATGATTTTTTTGCGATTTCTAAAAGCCTTATTTGAAAACTATTATTACCAGATTATTACAACAACTTTGATATTTTAATGTGTGCTTTTTGGGTCTATAATTGACCGAGCGAAGCGAAGGTCTCTGAGTCTACTTGGGTGAATTGGCACTTGTCCGTCCGTCCGTCCGTCCGTCCGTCCGTCCGTCCGTCTGTCAGAGCATTATAACTTCTGAATTACTGAACGCAATTACTTCAGCTTTAAATATAATATGTAAACCAATGGCCTCCCACCGAATATGGCTTAAAAAATAATAAAAATCTTTATTTCAGGGGGGCTCTCATAGAAGCGAATGCGAAGTAAAATATTTTTTATTAAGTTACATAGGGTTGCGGTATATCATTTTAAAGATAATTAGGAATAGAGTCCAAAAATATTTATTTTTTAATTTTTCCCCCAAAATTGACGAAATGGGGGGCTTTCAAAGTGGTGATTTTCTAACGCCCAAAGATGACCTCAGAACTCTAAATTTTCTGAAAGGATGAGCCTGAAACTTGATCAATTATTTCAATTATATCCTGTACTTGAACAACAAATACTAAAATTAGATAAATATTGTAAGGAAACGGAATTATTTAATTTTTAATGAGCTTCAGTATTTTTAACAGAACTTCACATTTATGTCAATAGATGGCGCCGCGAGGTCTTAGTTCGGGGCGAACCACTAGTTATTTTAGTGTAAACGACAGAAACTCGATTGGCTTCCATTTTATCGATTTTCCAAAGAATGCTCTTATTTGATTTTTACACGACTGCTCAAAAAAGGAGTGTACCTATCTACCTAAAATTTTCAGGGTGCACTTATGTATGTGAGTTTCTTTATTCCACCATAACTTCTAAATAACTATAACTATAACTAATAATAATAAATAAAAACTTCTAATTAACTCATTGAAAAGTCTTATTACCATGTAAAGGACTACTTAAACGACAAGGAAGCCTGGCAATAATTTGCTCTAATGTCTCTGATAGTTCCTTAGTAAGAATATTTGTGAGATGGTGATAATTAAAAAAAAAAAAACCCGGCTGAGTTTGTTGTGGGCTCTTCTCAGACCAGGGCGCGTTTGGAACCCTCGTAGCTTTAGTTTTAAGATACCGTTACCCATTATCACCATCATGCTTTTTAAATACTTATGTAATTTTTAGACGAAAATAAGTGTACCTACAGTGTACCTATATTTAATGAATAAATGACTATGCCTCAACAGATTTGGGTGTATGATATACCTACTTTTTTATAAAACTACTCATTGTCATCGCTTCGCACAGCTTTGGTGGGAATGCAGCCTTACATTTTAATTGAAACCTAATAATGACAAGATCTATTTGCAGCTCAAAACGGTAAGCCTATACTTAGCGTTAATCTGCAATCCAACACTACAGCCTACAGTGTGTTAAAGTTCCAATCAAGTTTCATAGATAAACTTGACTTCGGGTTTTCCTTGCCCAATATGCTCTTTAGGCCTATCTACTCATTGCAAGTATCAAATCCGCGTGGATTGAGGTTTTTTGGCTAACGCGGGAACTCTTTAATTTTCCGGAATGTGTTAAAATTCAAGATCTGTCTCTGTGTATGACAGCTTAAAACGTATTACTCGAACAGTATAACGAATTCATACCATAGTAAATCTATGATTCATACACGCTTTTTGACGTGCAGGCATCTATGAACTCCATAAACAAATCGAATTATCCGTTTGACAAACGATTCCGATTACAATTTTCTTACACCTTACACAATCGGGGGCAGATCGGCAGATCCGTTCCGCCATTCCGGCGAGCTTGAGTAACAAACATCCATGATCCATCTATCCATCCAAACTTTCACATTTATAATATTAAAAGAAGTATATATTTAGCGAAGCGAAATAGATCGGTTCACTCAGTTTACATATTATCTAATAATAATAGTTACTTATACCTAGATTACTTATCTAACAAGCATTAACAATAATGCACAATATAATTTGCGCATATAATATATCTGATTGTGATATGGAGCCCGTCGCAGTAACATGCTATTAGCGGGCGAGCGGCGCCGCGGGGCACCGCTATACTATTGCGAGTGATTCTTTTGTATTTAACTTTAGGGTTCCTTATTAGGTACTGAGTGGTCTGTGGGTACACATTACACTTACACTGAGGAAGATCATGAAAATAACGCACATCGAAATAATAATTCATACCTACTAATATATACAAATCCGGCAGGGTCAATTTGGAAATTTATAATTTTTATATTTTCCCAGGTCTGGCCTGGTGGGAGGCTTTGGCCGTGGCTAGTTACCACCCTACCAGCAAAGACTTGCAGCCAAGCGATTTAGCGTTCCGGTACGATGCCGTGTAGCAACTGAATAGGGGTATGGTTTTAATATAACTGCCATGCCCCTAACAGGTTAGTCCGCTACCATCAAGTACTGCATCGTCACTTACCATCAGGTGAGATTGCAGTCAAAGGCTAACTTGTATTGTAGTGGATAGATAAAAAAAGATATATTATAAATGCGAAAGCGACTGTTTGTCTGCCTGCACGGCCCATCTGTTTTTACTAAATTTCACATTTAGATACCTGACCTGGGTTGTACTTATCCTAGGGTTAAACCACGGAATAGATAAAGGGAGAGTAAAATCACAGTAAAACACAGGCTATTTTTCTATAGACAAAGAGTTTCCACGGAACCTAAGTCCACGCGTACTTAGATATCATCTAGTACTTACTTATTAAAATGCGAAAGTGCTGCGTCCTGCTACGTTTTCACGGCTTATAAATTTAGACGATTTTATACTTCATACATATTATGGTAGTATAGAATAGTACAGAGATAGCTCTCATTGTTGATCACGGAAGATCGAAAAGCTCCAACTAGATTTTTACCCTAAATCTTCACAGATGAAGGCCTAGATAAGGGCATATTGCAGTAATAAAAAAAAGTGTGTGTGTGCAATTCACACACGGCAAGGCAAGTGAAACTTCAGAAAAGCAGTATACGAGAGAATGAGTTAAATGTAACTTGTGTTCTATCATGTCACGGAACCAAAGTAGCAACTGTTCGATGTTACCTTGCCTTGTACGAGTATAACACCAGCGGGTGGCCGCCAGTCTCTCTGGATGTTGGTTATTGTAACCGAATCTCGTCAACCCGCTGCTACAATACTAATTACTGTTGGGGGACCCGGCCGGTTGACGCTGTAAATAACAATATAAATAAACTACGTTGTGCCCACGATTTCGCCCGTTCGGAATAAGGTTCTTAAAATTCCCATACAAATTTCCATCCCCTATTTCATCCATTTGGGGGTAGAATTTTCAAAAACTGTGTAACATGTATTTTTAACCAAAAGCCCAAATACCCAGTTTCATGGATAGAACTGCAGAAAATATGACGGACTTTCATACCAACTTTCATCCCCTATTTAACCTCCTTGCTGGGTGTGGAATTTCAAAAATCCTTCCTTAGTAGGTATACCTACCTCTAGGGTGCTCAAGGAATATTGTCTCATAATTTCAAATTTCTACGTACAGCCGCTTTTGCAGTCTGTCAGTCACTCAGGACAAAGCATTTATAGTTATTGATTACTAGCTGATGCCCGCGACTACGTCCGCGTGGATTGAAGTTTTTTGGTTCCCGCGGGAACTCCTTAGTTTTCCGGAATAAGACGTAGCTTATGTGTTATTCCATATTATAATCAATCTCTGTGCCAAATTTCATCCAGATCCGTTCAGCCGTTCGGGCGTGATTGAGACAAACATCCATCCATACATCCAAACTTTCAGCATTTATAATATTAGTATAGATAGATAATGTGAATTTGTTTGTCGGTTTGTTACGCTTTCACGCCATCATTTCAACATATTTTGATGAAATTCGTTACAGACATAGATTATGTCCTGGGAAAGGACTTTTTATTCCGGAAAATCAAGGAAGTCTCGAATTTAAAAAAATCAAACCAACGTGGACGAAGTGATTAGATAGTACAGGCATCTCGGTTTGTAACAGTGTGGTAAATAAGTAAGTATTAGGTACAGTACTTATTTATTATACCATCATAAAAATCGATAGTTACCTATCAGAAATTAAATAGAATATGAACTTTTCATAAATAACTTTTGAGCTAACTATTAAATTTAGGATGAGATTACAATCAAATTCGAACCAAAAAATTGACACAAATCGAATCGCATCGAACAAACACAAAGTGTGTACAAAAAGTCTAAATTGCTATTAGTTGCGGAGGGTAGGGTAAGCGCGCCTGTGTTCGTCGCTAATGCATTTTATTTCATTACGCGACGGAGATGCTATCTGCGACGATTAGGCCGACCCTTGCGAAGGGCTTGCGACCGGCAAAGAGATTTAACTAATATAGAGCAGATAATATTATGATCTTCATCCTTCAGTAAGGCGCGTCTAGCTTTATGTATTATTTTGAAATTAATGTCTTGATTCTTTAAATGTCATTGACATAGTCTAAGAAAACAATATTATGATTTTTTGATCAACATTTATTTTTAGATAATTTAATTGCATTTTCAAAGCTTTAGCATGAAAACTAAAATTCAACTGATATAGAACGCTTAAATTCGCCTTTTGTATGTTTTTTAACAAAGTTAAGTAAAAAAGTTACAAAAGATAATTGAAGCATTTTCAGAAACCCTTAAAACCTTACTTTCATTAAACAATTAGACAGAATAAGGCCAACCAAGCTGTCTTAGAGACAGTAATTGGATTGTTCGGTGCAAATGGCTACATTATTTCACCATAACCTACCTACTTTTTGCTCATCAGTGATGGTGATTAAGTTTATCCTTTCTGTCGCATATGTAAAGTGCGAATATGTTACGCAACATGCTTTGCGTAGGGAAATGGAAAAGATTTGTGCCAATCCCCAGCTCCACGCAAACAAGGCTTTCTGCAACCCGCCACCAAAACGACTAAAGTCTCGTCGCGCTGTGTATGCAGAGGCTACTGAAGTAAGACACTTTAATCTAAGCGAGAGCTGGAGAAAGGAGTGGAGCGCATCTGGTGGACCAGTGGCCTATGTACCCGACCCTACAGTTAAACCAAAAGGTTTTCATCTGCCCCGTAACTTGTGGTGTCGGTTAAACCGGCTCAGAACAGGACATGGACGCTGCAGTTACCTCCTGCACAAATGGGGCTGGAAACCATCTCCCATATGTGAGTGTGGCGAGGAAGAGCAGACGATGGAGCACATCATCCAGCGCTGCCCTACTCATGCCTACCAGGGTTCACCCAGGGACCTTTTTGACCTCCCTGCTCCGGTTGTTACATGGTTAGGTAAACTGGATATCGATATATAATTAAACATTGTAGGTTTTTTTTTACTAAATTTTGACATTCTGACCACGATAAATTTAACATTATTATAAAAACGCTTATACAAGTAAACGCCATACGATTAAATAAATAAGTGCGAATATCTGTGTTTGCGACAAATTGCGCGGAATGTGGCGATTCTGTGATAACGTTTTAATAGACTGTTTGACTGTTTGGAGCCGTTGAGTGAGGAATTGAGCCGTAATCTGATTGTTAGTGATGTTTGGGGCTACGGGCTTTCAATAGCCGTTGTTATGTAGTTAGTTTAAAAAATAACTAGTTTTTTATATGATTACGTCTCTCTTTCTGTCGCTGCGTCGTATTTATTGATGAGGGTCGTGACTTCTCTATCAATCACTTAATGGTAGGGGAGTTTCTTGGTATAATAATGCGCTGGGTGATTGATAATTTTTTCATTAATATTTGAATGAATGAAAACTTTGACAGAAGTCCATATTCAATTTAATTTGACTTAATAAATAAGTCAATATTTTTTTAACTTGGGCAAATAAAATGAGCAAATAGGCAAGGAATAAACATTTAGGCCTCCAGAACAAGACTTTTAATTTACCACGCTTTCTCTTGGGAGCCTTTTCCCAGAGGTGGGCTACAACGAGCGTTTTTATTCGATACATTTCGAAAGCAAATTGGTTTTTCACCTCCACAGTTTTCCTAGCCGCCGCTAAGTGATGTAAAACGACAAAAATTGCTAGCCGAATCACTGGCGTTTTTTAATAATTGTTTTACGCTCTAACAAATGAGTTTGAAATTGGATCGGGCTCCAAGCGCTTACAAAAATGGATGCTTAATACGATTAGAGCGAGCGGGATGCAGCTATACGCGGAAGGGAGAGGGACTCAGTGGCTGGAGATGCTATTCTGGACTGGTGATTAAGAAATTCGCTTTGTTATTTGTAGCTGATTCGATGTCGCCTCAGGCTCGCAACATGTTTGTTAGAAACTTGAAAGGCTAGACAAGGGGTATGCGATTGATCTTCAACCTCAGCAATATTACATATTGAATAGGTAATGTATGTAATCTTAATATGACGACGCACTGGGGTTTGCTGATCTTATTACTAATATGTATAAGTCAATGTATTTAATTTCAATTAAAGAACAAACTGATAAATTACAGCTTAGATCAATTACAAAGGTATAAGTTAAATATCTTTTGGCTATAAATTATAGCCAATAATCATCCAAGTTAAATGAAAGATGAGAGTAAATAAAATTATCAATTGAACGTTAATAAAGGCTAGAGGATTACATAGACCTAAATAAAATAGAAAAATATTATATTAATAGTTCTTTTATAAATTTGTATTTCTTTAAAAATAATGGCGAAAGTAAGTGTGCTCATTCGGGATGTCCAAGGGCACCACACGGCGTGTTCTATTTACATAATTTTCAGAGACAAACTGAATCTGTAAGAAAATCAGGAAAGTCTCGGGTTTCCCGTTTTTGTAGGGAGCGCAGCTAGGATCCTCAAGGCGGAGGTAATCACGAGTTGCTGGACGGGCTTATTAGAGTCTAATCGGATTTTATTGTTTTATATTGCGACCCATCGCGACGCCCCGCTTAGCGCTTAATGGACAATACGGTGTTTATTAACTCGCTACAGGTCTAATTTTATGCGATACTATTGACAAGGTCAAGTCTTTTCATCTAAAATTGGTTAAAATTGTATATTCTGTTGTTTGTAAATTTTAATTAATTCAGTTTGATAATAAATTCTTCATTCAGTGCATTTTCATGGATATTGAACGCGCGATCCTATCTATTATTATCTCTTTGAATTTTGGGGATAAAAAGCAACTTATATCACCTACGTCCGTCCCTTGGATTAAATTGATTTCTGTACCAAATTTCATTTAAATCGGTTAAATGAGTTGGTCGTGAAAATGTAACAGAATGATACAAACACACTTTCGCATTACTAATAATATTAATAATTTATCAGGAAAAACCTATTTGATGAATTCAAGTGAGCGTTCAATTGATAGATGTTTGGAATAACAGATTATAAGCTGTAGTTAATTCATTCATTTCGAATTCATTCATTCACTCAGCTTACAATGAATAAGGCCGATCACTTTGGAGAGGAGCAGTTACTGTAGTTTTTGTCAAAGGATTGTTATTTGATGAACATTCATAGACACTTCTAAGGTCTTTGTGTAATGGGAAGGATTAAATTGAGATTTCTTGCAATGTATTTATAACAATGGTTTAATGCATATGTTTTTATTTTGTATCTAGTCAGCATTCCTCCCTTAATTCTATAAATAAATTTTATTTTATTTATGGGTAAAGCAATTCAAAGTAACAATTCGTGTGCTTGTGCATTTACCCTGCCTACCGTTCAAATTAATTAATATTTCTTCTAAGGTTTTACTATCTTTTTCGTCAAAAATATTACGAGCCGATCAAAAAATATTCTCTTCAAACAAATTCGTTACAAGTAGATCTAATAAAGTATCCACTCAAGATTTACAGAAAAAAGTAATAGCACCTAATGAAGTAATCATACCAAAAAACCCGGCAGTTTGTACGTAAATATATCGGTGGCGGTTCTAAAAGCACTCTAAATGCCATTCGAAACTTTTTTACTCCAAATATCCCAAAAATTAACATTACTAATAAGGCAGTATTACTCTCTAACCAAAACTATATGACCTGTACATACCTTACACTAATTTAATGTCTAGTCTATGCTAATGTGAAACTTATCGTTTAGTTAATAGAGATGATATTAGAAAGTGTATTACGATAATGCGTGGGGTCAGGTATCGGTGGTGGGTGTTTTTTCAAATCTATTTCAGCGCAGGCAGGTATTAATTTGAGTGCGTGTTATTATGATCCCCGTGATGGATTGAGTGAGTCAGCGGATATTTGTTTGGACTTTTAAACTGGGATTTGTTCGTTATAACTGCTTTGGTTTTCCACGAAAGATCGACCTGAGTATTCAACACCTGAATTACTAGTGTGTAGAATTTAATCTGAAGTATTCTATAGGTACGTGATTTATGAGTATAGATATTATTTAGAATGAGAAGAATTAGTCTATGCCCCCCGTCCTCGGGATACGATGTACCTCAATACCGAATTTCATCAAAATCGGTTGAAAGGATCGGCCGTGAAAGCGTAGCAGACAGACAGACTTTCGCATTTATAATACTAGTGGTTCGCCCCGAACTAAGACCTCGCGGCGCCATCTATTGACATCATTGTGAAGTTCTGTTAAAAATACTGAAGCTTATTAAAAATTAAATAATTTTATTTCCTTATAATATTCATCTAATTTTAGATATTGTTGTTCAAGTACAGGATATAATTCAAATAATTAATCAAGTGTCAGGCTCATCCTTTCAGAAAATTTAGAGTTCTGAGGTCAGTATTGGACGTTAGAAAATCTCCACTTTGATAGCCCCCCATTTCGACAATTTTAGGGGAAAAAATTTTTGGACTCTATTTATAATTATCTTTAAAATGATATACCACAACCCTATATGTAACGCTATAAAAAATATTTTACTTCGCATTCGCTTCGATGAGAGCCCCCCTGAAATAAAGATTTTTATAACTTTTTAAGCCATATTCGGCTGGAGGTCATTGGTTTACATATTATATTTAAATTTGAAGTAATTACTTTCAGTAATTCAGAAGTTATAAGGCTCTGACAGACTCACGGACGGACGGACAAGTTCAAATTCACTCAAGTAGACTCAGAGATCTTCTACTCAGTTTTTATTAAAAACTAATCGTGTATGTGTCGCTTGCATTATGTGCTGGATTCGAAATTAGGTACGTCTTATGGTGTTATAGCATTAATATGCAAAAAAAAATTGCTTTATAACTAAATTGATATCTGAGTGACAGGTAGGAAGGTACCTATTATGCAAAAATAATAACCAGCCTAATAAATGCCCACAAATAGTCAAAATCGACACAAAATATGGCGTTAAAGTGGAGATAATGAAGATGGTTATCGGCGGAGGCTTGTGAAGATCGGTATCGGTCATGATGAGTTGTCATCGTTTTGCGGTGTCGCTAATTACAGGCTGGCGGCTAAGTGGTTTTCGCTCGCCATCCTGCACGAGCCGATTTTTTACGTTTTCGTTTCTATAACCAGCAGATGCTCATAGGTGGTTTTACCTTATAGTATTCCAAGTTAGCCTTTGTCTGCGATCTCGCCTGGATTGTAATTAGTGATTAGGCATGCAGTCTAAGATGGTAGCCGGCTAACCTAGAGGGGAGTAGGGGTATATCAAATCCATACCCTTAATTGGCATTAACATGAAAACATTGCCGGTATAGTGGTAAATAGCCACGGCCGAAGCCTCTCACTAAATAAATCGCAATTACAAAAACACGCTATTTTAAAAAGTTTCAGTGAGTTTTTCATAAAGTGATTTATTTATTTGATGTCAATTATGAAAATTAAAATTAAATTGTTTTAAATGTGAGTAAAAATCGCGCAATTACCTAATATCCGCCAAAAATCTCGAAACAAGTAGGTATGGGCGCGAGAAAATACTTTCCAGTGAGTACCTAGTAGGTACTAGTACCTATATACTTTTGTTTTATTTTCATGTTTTCTCACAAATGTATTGAAAAACATTGTATGATACACGGGCGCTAAGGTTTTAACAAACTCGTGACGATGTTCATGACATGAGTCAACTCGTATGTAAAAACCTATTTACCGCTCTATGTCATAAACTACTATTAGTTATTATATGTTCTCTATACGTGCATTAAGTTGCATATTATAACTCTTAGTCACTGTGAAGGCGGCAAGTAGCAAGTTCGGAAGCTGCCAAGGGACAGTAATCGGGCATAGTGTGAAAAGTGAGTTAGTGTTGAATGGCGCCGCGGCCGGCGAGTTACCGGCGCCCCCCGAGATTGCTTGCTGACCGGCAGTGTGGGACAACTGCACAGATCATTGTGCACTTGTCCCTATATACCTACCTACTCTTCAGGCCCTGAAGGAATTCAACTTGAGGTCGGAAAGTTGTAGAAGTCGATTTGATTGGTTTAAAAAATATTTTGTTCAATAAAAAAAAAATTGTTGGTAGGCCTTTTTCTGCAAGACTTTTAAGTTGGCCAACTAACTTTACGGTGTCGAATTCGGGTCTCGGTTTGCGCGCGCATCGTAAAAATTCACTCTGATAATTTTTCCCTAACGCGCCAAAAGAAGTATGACTTCAATAAAAACAAAAACTATACAGGCATAAAAATTAGTTCCAATTTTGGCACAAGAGCCAGCTTTGTGGGACTTTATGTATGTTGATGATGATTTTATGACATATTGCGTTGTATGACGTATTACTCGAACTGTTTATGGAGTTCATACATGCTTTTTGACGTGCAGGAATCTTATAACTCCATAAGTCCATAACAGGTCGAATTATCCGTTTCGCAAACGATTACGATTACGATTTTGTTACACAATCGGGGGGCTGATGGATGTGCCGCACATGAGCCGCGCGAGAACCACGCTAGCGCTGCCCACGTGACGTAATGAGAGTCAGAGCTCAGATCCTTTCGCAGTCAGGTACATTCGCCAGATCTGTACGCACTCAAGCTCAGTAGGGGGAGCAGACTGCAGAGTACTGCTTAAGATTGCTTGGAGGTTGCATCTAACAAGTTGCCGCATACCGCGCGCTCAGGTCGCAAGTCGCCGCAGCAGGTAGCGAGTCCGGTAACTCGATTGCGATGACCTCCGCCCCCCTCCCCCCTCACCCCCTCACCCCCTCCAGCTCCAGCGCCTCGTGATTGACCCCTTGTGCTATTGGTTGTGCTAATGATGTTACCGTGTCATTCCGCTGCGATATTGTGTCTGCCCTGCTACGGTGGCATCTATATTATTATTATATGGATATTTGTTACTCAATCACGCCAGAACGGCTGAACGGATCTAGATGAAATTTAGCATAGATTATAGTCTGGAATGACAAATAAGCTTCTTGTTATCCCGGAAAATTGAAGATTTTGACTGACGAGCGACTGAGCGAGAGTATCCCCTCAGAAGTAGGTAGCCGTAGTCTACCACGCTTACGGAGTGCGGGTTTGCAGACTTCACACACAGTCGAGAACATTATGAAGAACTCTCGGGCGTGCAGGTTCTCTCACGATGTTTTCCTTCACCGTTTGAAGCAAGGTTTTAACCGCTTATATTAAAGCCATACTTGTACAGAGTCCTGCAATGCCAACAGGTTTTACGGACTCCAAGTATCATAATAGCGAAAACAAATCGCTATATTTATGGTACGTCAATACTATTACAAAAAGTAGTGGAAGAACTATTGGAGCGAGATCATCGTGCAATGCTGCATATACTCAGGCGCACAGATATAACGATTGTTTCCGATATAACTAGTTTCCTATCTCTTATAGCAACTTCCAGGCACCGGTAGGATCTGGCGACGCTCTTCATTGTCTCCTTCTACGTACCTATAAACTACCCCTACGCACGGGCGTATTTACCCTAGGGCCAAGGGGGCCATGGCCCAGGGCGGCAGGCTGCGAGGGGCGGCCAAGCCGCCCCTCTTGGCCTTCTCTGGGCGCCTTTTATTGTCAAGCTTAACTACAATAAATATTATATTTTAATTGACATTTAAATTAAGTTAGAAGGCATGCCGTAAACCTTCAAAATGTATACCCGTTAGATCTCGCGGTAGACCTACAAGACGAATGTGTTCTATTGAAACACTTCTTGGCAGCCTATGAAAATAAAATGAGTTTAAGGCAACTTAGCTTATTTATAAAAAATATGGACTTAAAAGAAGCTTTCCCATACGTAGAGATTGCATTACGCATTTTTCTTTGCACCGCAGTGACGAATTGCAGTGCAGAACGTTCGTTTTCTGTACTCAAAAGGATAAAAAATTATTTACGTTCCACTTTATGCGAAGAACGCTTAAACAGCTTAGCTGTCATGAATATAGAAGCTGAATTGACAAACGCCATCTGTTATGACAGCGTCATTGACGATTTTGTCAACCAATTTGTACATAGGGAAAAAAGGACATTGACCAGCGGCCATACAAAGTTCGCCTAAGAACCAACAGTCATAAAACATACATTATCGGATTCAAGATAACACATAAATACTATTTTAATTAGATTTGAACAACGGACACTTCAGAGAATTTATTTATTACCAACAATATTTTCAATTTTGATGTTATTTCGACTCAATCTGCATGAAAAATAAATATCATCGTCAACAATTTTCGCCATAGTTCATCAAAAACATTACAGATGGCGTTATAAATATTAATTTACCGTACTTTCAATAGATGGCGTTGCGCGATTCGGAATACTCTCTCGGAATATTCGCACTCAGCGCTTCAAGCTGCTTTTATCTTATTTCTTAAGTTACGGAACCAGCGCTCAAGCGGTGGTATTGTTTATTATTTTAACCTGTAAGTTATAAGTCGGAAAAGAACGGTTATCAATTTAATACCCATTTTTTTTTTTTATTAATTTGAAGTGTCCATTGAAATCTAAGATTCGGAATAAAGGTTAAAAAATAAGCTAAGAATTAGTGTATATTTCAAAAGTATGTTGATTCTTAGGCGAATTTGGACAATGTCCTTTAAATATTTACCTATTATAGTGAATAAATGGTTAATTTTTTTTTCATTTATTATTTCACATCACATAGTAGGTTTTTTTCAATGAATGGGGCGGCAAAGCTAACTGGCCCGGGGCGCCAAATCTTTAAATACGCCTCTGCCCCTACGGGTCCGCCGTGATTGCGTTTTCCGGTATGAGCCCACCACTCTAGGACCTTTACCTTGGAACCCCAACGTTCTACTGGTTGAAATTAAGTATCTAACTATTATTTTCACGAACTCAGATATTCCTCACCAGAACATTCCTGCAAGTACAACCGTTACTAATAAATATTTCTAATGAAGGATTTATACACATAATAATATCTACTTGTTTATAACGAACGCCACACAATATAGTTATCAAATCAACCCTGCTCCGAAAGAGATTACTTATTTGTGTATTCAGGGTAGAATCCAGCACCGAACTATTTAATTATACTCTCCCCCCTTTTCTCCCCCTCTCCCCCCTCCCGGCCGCAAACATTATGAGCTCTAATCAAATAAACTGGCGTAAAGCGGCGCGCACATCAAGACGGGAGCAAGATCACTCGCGAGTTTTCCTTTTTGCTAACTTCCCAACTCGGAGCACACATTGCTCTTCAGTTTAATAATTAGCTTTATACTTTTCATCTGGGTTTTTTGGTGCAGGGTAATCTGAAATTGTTATGTTGAACCTCCGAAGTTTTTGTGGGTTTTAGGTTCTGTATGACCCGTTAGAATAATAATATTTTCTTAGTCTTGATGTTGTACAGACAACCTTTGAGCAAAATCTCACATTGATCAGACTATGTCTGTCGGTAGGTGACTCTCCCATACCTACTAACAGACAGACATACTTTTGTATTTATAATACAAAAGTATGTCTGTCTATCCATCGATCTGGATATTTGCTGCCTTTTTAAAGCCCATCCATTCAACCGATTTTGACAGAACTTGGACACAGGATAAGAAAAAAATTAATTTTCCGAGAATTTTTTTTGACATAAACCTACGCCGAAAAAGTTGTCCATCATCATCACTAAAGATTTAAAACTTGCAGCATGCCAATACATAGAAGCTTAGAATCATTTCTTTCGACCTAGACATCCAGGATTTCATGTCATATTGACTCCTGAGCCATCAAAATGATGAATGAATTCATCACAAACGGAAATAACAATATAAATCATAAATAAACAATATGCGCGAGACTTGATGATTGAACATTACCCTTAAAGTTAAAATAATGAGTCGCTAATCGGGAATTGAACGTCAAATTAAACGAGTTTGCGCTCCAGATTGATTCCAATAAGTGGAGGGGGGACTAATCTACCACCACACCACGTTTTGGTTTAGTGACGCTCCGACCTACGACGACGTATGTCGATAAACCGAAAATTCCATTGCAATAAGTATGCATTTCTATTTTTTTAAACCGGTCAAGTTCGAGTCAGTCTCATGCAGAGTTCCGTAGCAACACACAATATAAGTTATGTCAGTAAATAACAAGAAAGTTATAACAACACTTAATCAACTGTAAAATAACTGGCTGGCAGTTTAGTGGTAGCGCTTTACAAACAATTCGACACACTATACTTGTGCTGTGAGACCTTGCTTCTTGCCAAAATTCATGATTATAGGTCAACGGAAAGTACCCTATAGGTTTTACTTTATTGGCGAGTGTCAAAATATGGGGCTTAAACAGCAGTATCTTTTGATTGCGTTCACTTAAAAGCTTGATTTTTTTACAGCACCAAGGGACCGTAGACTAGTATTTGATATTAATTTCAACTCGGTATATCCACGCATTCCCGAGAAAAAGGTGGTTGACAGACAGACAGTCTGACTGACAACGAAGTGATCCTATGAATGTTCCTTTTTTACTCTTGAGGTACGGAACCCTAGAAAATAACCTGTAATAATAGGACTAAAATTGCCAAATGCAATCTCCCCACAACGAATATCAAACTCATTGCGACGGAAGGTATCATGTTGGAGCAAACGAGTGATTTTAGCAGCGTACCTACCTATAGCAACAGTGATCTGGTGGTGGTATAGTTGAGTCCCAGCAATGATCCTATTTTCATCTAGGTAGTTCTAGGCTCTAGGTAACTTAGACAGTCTCTGTATCGACACCTGGCCGACCCTATAGCACCTGCCAGTTGACAGCGCTGTAATTGTTGAATGAGGCAGCATTAAAGCGCCAATTAACCGACATTGATTGCTCCCCCCACCCCCCTCTCCTCCTCCCCCCTGCTAATCCCGTGGGGGGGGGGGGAGGGAAAAGTTCGCCTCACCACTACGACCAATTAACGCTGTTGCTGTTTAGTTTAATCGGGTTAATTTATTTCGCTTCGCGCTGCAGTTTTAACCAACTTGGTAATGTAAATACATTCGGAATTCCGTTTCGGAATATCGGCGGGCCCGATCCCGAAATCCCGAGCTCTTACGGAAGCTGCCTGGTTGAGGCCTGTCAGTTTGGTTTAGTTCAATAATTGTGCGAGGTTACAAATTAGGTAGTCTTAAAAATATTGGTATTTTTTGTTCGTCTGCTACTACGCTTTCATGGGCCATCTGTTTGAATGATTTAACTTAATATTTATATTTAAAGACTAAACACTTTGAACACTAAATGCACTCTTTGTGTCCATCTCCTTCTCTGCGTCGATTTTCTCATGATTTTCATCTTAGACTGCATCATCACTTACCACCAGGTGAGATTACAAAAAAAAGTAACCTAAGTAAGTAATTATGGCATAGCAGTATGTTATTAAATTGAAACAATAATACTTTAACCGTCCACAATGCACAAATTAAAATGAATGTCACAAAAATGGCGTGCAATTTGAAAAGATCCACAAACATTATTAAGGTCTTGCCCCACTACAGATGCACGGCGCGGCGCAGCATAAATATTCTTTGTATGAGTTTGTATGGAGCTGGGTCCATTTGTACAAATGATTGTGCAACGAATACTTACCGCTCTGCGTCGCGCCTCAAATTCAAATTAATTTATTTGCAGAAACATTTTTTTTACAAAAAGTGGTAAACAGAATGACGGAGAGAATATTTCGCCTTAATAGGCATGCAAAAACAATAATTATTACAATGAATATAGACAATTACATTAGAAACATTATCATATCAATATGATAGAATTGAAGTTATAATCAATGACAGAAAAAACTAAAACAAAACTAAATTTATACAATACAATCATGTCAACAATAATCAAATGAAGAGCCTCTGTCACTACAGAGGCACTTCATATATAGGCTCATAGGCACTATACAGGGGCCAGGGCTTTAGCCCGCGTCGCGCCGGGGCCGCGGCGGCTGTAGGTACGTACATGAGGTCGGGTCAAATCGTCAGACGAGCGGTTTGCGCAGACAAATCCGCTGGTAATTAATAACGCGGAGCGACCATTAATACGGGACTCTGCGGGCGGCGCCGGGGCCACTACGCTGCTACGATTATGTGGACAAAGTCCTATCCCGATTCAAGAATTCGATTAGTTAGACTTTCATTTAGCGTTTAACTATGGGGCTGAAATAATATACATAGGTCACCCAATAGCCATGTAAAAAACTATATTTAAAAAAAACGATCGCCGCTTGATGAGAATATCTAATGGAATGTTTGTATAATATACATTAACTTAGAGGTATACCTACTGAAACTAGATGATGCCCGCGACTGTCCGCGTGGATTATTTTTTTTTAAGTCTCGGGAGAATTAATTAATTTTGTGTGATAATCAGTAGCCTATGTTCTTCCCCGGGATGTAACTCTATACTAAATTTAATTTATTATTTTATATTTGTATTACAAAAAAGAGCAAAACGTGCAATTTATAATTTAAAAAAAGAGAGAAGAGAGCAACTACCGAGTTTCTTGCTGGTTCTTCTCGGTAGGAAAGGCATTCTGAACCAGTGGTAGATTCATTCGACTTTTCATAAGCACTTGTAAAAAGTCTATTTGAATAAAAAGCATTTGAATTTTATTTTATCCAAGTAGGTTGAAAAAATGAAAGCGTAGCAGACAGACGCCCTTTCGCATAATATAATATTAGTAAAGATAATGCTTGCGTAATATAAGTACCAAAGTATTGAAAAGAAACGAGAGAGAGAGAGAGCAGTAGAAGATTGGTAAGTAATATATTCGTTGTAAGTAATAATAATAATAATCTGCTATGGCGAGTACTGCTCTGAGCCTCGAAGCTGTGCTGCTGCTCTCAAACCATTCCATCATATTTTCACAATAACCAGGCACCTACAGTCCCACCAACTTATCTGGCCCGGTGGCCAAAATTGGAACTAATTTTTATGCCTGTTTTGTTTTTGTTTTTATTTATTTCTGAAGCGAAACTTCTTTAGAATCGTTGTGATTTGAAAATTCGATGAAACAAAACGAAAAAGAGACAAACATATTCATAATAAAAAGTATTTAGCGCTCGACAGAAGAAAAAAAAAGAAGTTATATTTATCTCAATCACTTCTACCGTGTGTGAATTGCACACACACTGTTTTTTAAAATTAGCGACGCTGTCAACGGGTCAGATAAGTTTGTGTGACTAAAGGTATATTGTATCCGTAATAGTTGTACAAGACTCTGCTCGTGTTATCTTCTTGGCTAAGTCATTATCACTATTAGAGTGGATTTCGACAGGTTTCCGGTTCAAACATCATCAAAATATCAAATGAATGCCAATCACAACGAGTCAAATCCCGTGTTCGCGTGGTCACCCTAATCCCCACCTGTCGTTGTCAGGCTTTGATCACTGAATTATCCTTTCAGCGCAAAGGTTCCGATCCCGCTGCACCCTCTCCCCCTCCCCCTCCCCCCGGCTCCCCCCGCGCTCCCCGCAGTGATTGTTGCGGGCCCATTAAACGATCATTACCGCCTCAAAGAGTTGCCTTAATTGCTCCAAAAATGTTGTCACAAACTCCATAATGGAGATCTGACGCAATTTGATGACACGAGCAGATGGTTACGGTTGCGTTCTCTTGTGTTTCATTGGTTACGGTGGCACTCAGACACTCTACCTACATCGTAAGTTAGGTGATGACGAGGTAGTTTGTCTGCGGTAAAAGATGCTACGTATAAGTAGGTATGTACCAAGTTTCATTTCAGTATTTGAATTTGTTTCGTTTTCGGTATTGATGCGGTTAAAATCTAATAATATTAGTCAGTAGCGGATACTCGGCGTACTACGCTAAAATGCCTAATGCATTGTTTTAGTGGTCTAAAATAATGTTCGCCTTTCTAATGAAACCGGTTTAGGGTACATCGGTTGAATGATTTCAGGTTACAACATTACAGGTTAGCCCGTTACCATCTTAGACTGCATCATCACTTACCATCAGGTGAGATCGCAGTCAAGGGCAACTTGTAATTGATAAAAAAAACATCTTTATAACGGACATAGGTAGAAAAAAAATTTATGTTTTATATATTAGTCATTACCTAACTTTTTAGATTTTTTGAAACAAATTTGGATGTCTGAAGCATAATAATTAAATTACTGATAACAGTGACAGTTGAGTTGTTAAAATATTCAGTGCAATATCGCTGATGAAAAGTGAGGCGCTGATTGCTTCGTGAATTGTGCAGACTGAAATACATAGTTACAAGTGTTTAGGGTTCCGTACCAAAGCGGACCATTCGCTGTCCGTCCGTCCGTCTGTCTGTCAGAGCTCTGTATCTCATTTACCGTAAGCTATAAGTAGACAACTAGACAACTGATTCGCAGAGTGTGTAAGTATTTCTATTGCCGCTATGACAACAAATACCTAATAAAAAAAAGGGGGGCATAAGTACAAGAAACGGGATATTTAGCACCTGTCTTGTTTCTTTTACGAAAGTATTTAAAAAATAGTGATACGCACTTGGTCGGTAGAACGTAGTATTTATGGCAGGATAAAACGCAGGGCCCTGGGCTGGGCTAATTGAAGGTAAGTACGTGTCAGAAAAGTGTTAGTCTCTCTCCCTCTAGATAGGCTAGATGGAGAGAGAGTACCCATTTGTCAAAATGTTCAACATTAACTAAACTAGTGGTTCGCCCCGAACTGAGACCTCGCGGCGCCATCTATTGACATAAATGTGAAGTTCTGTTAAAAATACTGACGCTCATTAAAAATTAAATAATTTCGTTTCCTTACAATATTTATCTAATTTTAGTATTTGTTATTCAAGTACAGGATATAATTGAAATAATTGATCAAGTTTCAGGCTCATCCTTTCAGAAAATTTAGAATTCTGAGGTCATCTTTGGACGTTAGAAAATCACCACTTTGAAAGCCCCCCATTACGTCAATTTTGGGGGAAAAATTAAAAAAAAAAATATTTTCCGACTCTATTCCTAATTATCTTTAAAATGATATACCGCAACCCTATGTAACTTTATAAAAAATATTTTACTTCGCATTCGCTTCTATGAGAGCCCCCCTGAAATAAAGATTTTTATTATTTTTTAAGCCATATTCGGCGGGAGGGCATTGGTTTACATATTATATTTAAAGCTGAAGTAATTGCGTTCAGTAATTCAGAAGTTATAATGCTCTGACAGATGGACGGACGGACGGACGGACGGACGGACGGACAAGTGCCAATTCACCCAAGTAGACTCAGAGACCTTCGCTTCGCTCGGACAATTAACTAGTGGTTCGCCCCGAACTGAGACCTCGCGGCGCCATCTATTGACATAAATGTGAACTTCTGTTAAAAATACTGAAGCTCATTAAAAATTAAATAATTTCGTTTCCTTATAATATTTATCTAATTTCAGTATTTGTTGTTCAAGTACAGGATATAATTGAAATAATTGATCAAGTTTCAGGCTCATCCTTTCAGAAAATTTAGAGTTCTGAGGTCATCTTTGGACGTTAGAAAATCTCCACTTTGAAAGCCCCCCATTTCCTCAATTTTGGGGGGAAAATTAAAAAAAAAATATTTTTGGGCTCTATTCCTAATTATCTTTAAAATGATATACCGCAACCCTATGTAACTTTATAAAAAATATTTTACTTCGCATTCGCTTCTATGAGAGCCCCCCTGAAATAAAGATTTTTATTATTTTTTAAGCCATATTCGGCGGGAGGCCATTGGTTTACATATTATATTTAAAGCTGAAGTAATTGCGTTCAGTAATTCAGAAGTTATAATGCTCTGACAGACGGACGGACGGACGGACGGACGGACGGACGGACGGACGGACAAGTGCCAATTCACCCAAGTAGACTCAGAGACCTTCGCTTCGCTCGGTCAATTAAATGCAACAAAAAGGCCTGAATGGCGCAGCGGTAAGAGAGCCGCGTTTGTGAGCAAGATACATAAATAAATAAACTTTATTCAGAAACATTGACCAAGGACTTAAAAACATAATAATATACGAACGATAATCCTGCACCAGTTAAACACTGCGTTGCAGATATTATTGCGGATTCGAATAGGTCCATACTACCTAATATTATAAATGCGAAAGTGTGTTCGTCTGTCCGTCCGTTTGTCTGTTTGTCTGCCTATCTGTCTGTCTGCTACGTTTTCACGGCCAATCTTTTCAACCGATTTTGATGAAATTTGGTATTGAGATAGGTTGCATCCCGGGGACGGCTACCTACTTTTTATCCCGGAAAATTAAGGAGCTCCCGATACAAACCAACTTAATCCACGCGGACAAAGTCGCGGGCATCATCTAGTAAAATATATTTTTAATACAACAACAAAAAACACCTATGTTCTTACGGGGTGTTGAACGACACCTCACGGCTTATTTTATTTGCCGCAGTGTATTTGTGCGATGAAGTAGCGTCTAAACAAATCCACAAACACGTTCAATTTCATTAGTCAGATTGAGTGTAAATAATTACAAGTGGCGTCACGCGACCGGCAATTAGTCCACACATTCACTTCATTTTCACTTTATGTTCACTTGTTATGAAAAGCCATTCAATTTTCCGCAATTTGCCGATGCGGCGCGGAAAAAGATTCATTAATGTAATGATTTGTCGCTTCAGTACCTAATGGAGATTGTGTTGATAACAAATCAATTACTTTTACTGATAATATTTTATAGTTTAGTAATTAACGTCACGTATTTATTATTATTTACCTATTATTCGTGGAAATTGTTTTCAGAATATATTTTGCGAGTCTATGTTAATAACAGGAGCATGTCTATCACCGAGATACAATCTATTTCATCAGCAATCATTGCCAGAAGCCATTTGTTTACCTTGTTACTGTTAGTCAGCTCAGAAAAAATATTGGCAGTCATAGGGACTGCCGATACAAGTGAAAAGGATTTTTTTTTCTAATAACTTTACCAAAAAGTAGAGAAGTTTTCACTTCAAATACATTGTATACCTACCATACCATCCATATCATACAAAAACTTGCCTGAAAATTTGTTGAATTTTCGCAATTTAAAAATATTAAAAGTACTTAATGTTTTAAAAATACCTATAATAATATTGTAGAAAGCAAGATCTCAAAAGAAAGCTCTATTACGTGTAAAAATATCAGCGGCTTGTTAAAAAAAGTTCGACAAAAGAACTCAATACATTTAAAGGTAAATTATTCAAACAAGTCCGCATTGAAGGGAAGCCAGGAACCACAGATAACAAGGTGTTAATGGCGCTAACTTTAAAAAAGCCGGTCAAAAGCCGACGCGGTTCTCTCTAAGCTACTCGTTATTTCCCCGAGTTAACCCTCCGACGCGCGGACAAAAGAAACGAGGCACAAAAGACCCGCGTCAAAGAAAAAAACAGCCGCGCGCTGATTGGTCGAGCGGCTGTGACGTCACGCGCGCCCCGCCCCCTAGCGACCGTCGCCACCGCCGAGATGAAAATGAGAGAGACAAGACGCCCGTCCGAGCGAGACAACCGTCACATTGATGATAGCTCTTCCAATCGCGAAAGGCCTTAAACAGCTCACTAGCATCATTAGAAATTAAAATGTGTAGCATGTTACAATAAGGTGCTAAGTCCGATGCGTCCAAGCGGTTTGTAAGAGATGTATTGAAGCGGTCAGTCGTGAAAGCTGTTATTGTTGGGTTACCGGTTTACCGATTTGGTTAAATTCGTGTGTTAACAGACAGACGGCCGGCTGTTTGTTTGCTCCGACTCGGCGAGTATACTCCGGCAGCCAATTGCGAGTGAAATTGCTTCAGTGCGATTAATTAGCGCTCTATTTGTGTACTGCGCTTTGTGTGTAACCAATTGTAACAATGTGTTGAACTACTAATTATTAGGATCAATGTAATTTTTCCAATTCAGGAATTTAAAGGTTAACAAGTTTTTTGTATGAATATCAAACTCTATCAAGTACAGGACAGTTTTACGCTGTACTTTTCTTAAAACGTGTAAAGGTAATATTATCGAAAAAATAAAAAGAGTACAAGGAAATAAACACGACAATCGAAAATCTTTATTACGTTCAAAGAACGCAAACTAAACAGTAACAAGTCAGATTCAAAGAATACGATCAGCCAACAATCGGCCCAATCAGAGGTGAAAAACACTATTGAACGCTTCAATACCGCGAGGAAGTCCCGAGGGGCGAATGCTAATAGTGCCTCGCGCCTTGCCGAACAAAATCACTTCGCGACCCGAAAATTCGCACTTTCAATGGGCAATTGCACCCCCACCCTAAGCCCCGCCCCATTCTCAACCCCACCGCAGCGCGAGAACCTCAGTCAGTCGCGCTCGTCCGCCCGGTCAACATGGACGTCACCGAGGACCGATTCTTCGGCTCCCAGACGCCGGACCGGTCCGAGACCAACAGCCCGCGATCGCAGATGAGCAGTCCGAACTCCACATCTTCGATAAATGTCACCGACCAGTCGATATCCATGTCACAGCATCAGCAGAACTTAGAGACTTTAAACCGAATGGGAATGTTTTTCCACGCGCAGCAGATGCATTTGAACCAAAGTTTCGACGCGGTAAAGACTAGGTTAGGATTGACCCAAGTGGCCAACGTGAACCAGGGTCCGCGGCACACGATAGACGCGATACTAGGACTGAACGGCAGCAGGCAGGCGGGGAGAGGGAGCAGTGAGTTGGAGCAGAGAAGAGAAGAGCGCGAGTGCGACGCCGTGCCCGTGTCGCCCGGCGCCGGCGAGAGTGCCGGTGAGTGAGACATCAGTGTATTCGTTTAAGCTACGTTCGAATTGCGAAAAACATTCGTGCGAATTTTACTCACCTCTATAACATCTAGCGTTACAGAATTGCAAAAAAAGCTTGAAATCCCCGCGGCCGAATTTTAGAGAAACACTGATATTTTAAATTGCAAAGATCTCATGCAGTGATGGCTTAAAAGTTTTGTGGCTCTCTTCTACTTTTGCATTTAATTTGTTCAGTGTTCGTGTTCAATTAAGAAAAACTGCTCACTCTCAGGCTTTCAAAAAGAAATGGAAAAGTCAGATGGTAAAGGAACAAATCAAATTAGAAACTGAAACGGGAAGGACTTTTTTCTTAAATACCTACTTTAGATTACAATATTCGATCATTCTGAACTGCGTGTGTAGTATTTCGGACCCGTGCCGTCGCATTTCACGCGTCGCGTCTGTGATGCGGTTAACTTCCAGCTTTCTTCCGACGGGCCTAGTGCAGGGCACAAGGTTTCCTTTTAAAAAGAGTAGGTAACTGCTGACAGAGTTTATCAGCTCCTCTCAGCAGAATCTACTTAGTACACCTTTGTGGTAGAGACTTCATGCGCCACAACTTTGCCTGATTAAAGTTTTTGAATCTTTTTACTACTAAACTACTACTAAACTAAACTAAAATTTTTGGTACCAAAAATGCGTTCACTCAGAAATCATACCTAATAATATTATAAATGCGAAAGTGTGTTTGTTTTTCCTTCAATCATGCGGCAATAGAACAACAGATCGACTTTTTTGCATGGCTAGAGTGCACATAATGAGTGCAATATGTCGGGTATGTCGGGAACTTCAATATTGCGTACGAACCCATTTGTTTCTCAGAATAATTTTAAAGGTCATTTCTTAAAATAATCTCTTACGCATGAGTCACAATCTCTGAACTGATATTATGAGACGTTCTAGCATTTTCAACTATTAATGCCGATTCACTGTATGTTTCTTTACCCCGTCTAACTTCAAATCGGAGTTTCAAGGCGTTTGGGTGCGATGGTATAAGTTTCATTAGCAGGCAGTAACAGTGGGATCATCCACTGTTATTGACCGAGCGAAGCGAAGGTCTCTGAGTCTACTTGAGTGAATTTGCACTTGTCCGTCCGTCCGTCCGTCCGTCCGTCCGTCCGTCCGTCCGTCCGTCCGTCCGTCCGTCTGTCAGAGCCTTATAACTTCTGAATTACTGAACGTAATTACTTCAATTTTAAATATAATATGTAAACCGATAGCCTCCAGCCGAATATGGCTTAAAAAGGCTTTTTATCGAACGAAGTCCAGTTCCACGAGCATCTGGAAGGTAAAGCCAAACTAGCCTCTAAAAAACTCGGGGTGCTCAATAGAGCAAAAAGATACTTTGCGCCTCAGCACAGGCTTCTGATGTATAAAGTTCTGCCCCACATGGAGTACTGCTCTCACCTCTGGGCCGGAGCACCCCAGTACCAGCTCCTTCCATTTGACCGGATACAAAAGCGGCCAATTCGACTCGTAGACAATCCCAAAATTACTTGCACGCTGGAGTCCCTGGAGCACCGAAGAGACGTCTCTTTGTGTCTTCTATCGTCTCTACAGGGAGTGCTCTGAGGAGCTATTTAATCTAATACCACCTTCCGTGTTCTCCAGTCGTACTCTTCGTCGCAGAAACAAATTTCATCCTCACCACCTGGATGCCTGGTCTTCTTCCACCTCCCGTTATTCCAGGTCATTTCTGCCACGTACCTGCAAATTGTGGAACCAGCTTCCGTCTTCTGTGTTCCCCCATGATTATAATATGGGGCTCTTCAAAGGGCGGATAAACAAATATTTCAAAAGCCAGCAACGCATTGGCGGTTCCTCTGGTGCTGCAAATGTTCATGGGCGGCGGTAATCACTTACCATGAGGTAACCTGCCTGCTCGTTTGCTCGTTAAAAAGTTATAAAAATCTCCCCTATAATTGACGAAATGAGGGGGCTTTCAAAGTGGATATTTCTAACGTCCAAAGTTGACCTCAGATCTCTCCATTTTCTGAAAGGCTGAGCCTGAAACTTGATCAATTATTATTTGAATTTGGTATATCCTGTACTTGAACAACAAATACTAAAATTAGATAAATATTATCAGGAAACGAAATTATTTAATTTTTAATGAGCTTCAGTATTTTTAACAGAACTTCACAATGATGTCAATAGATGGCGCTCTGTAAAAGTTTATTCGTTTGTGCTTACAAATAATAGACGTTAGCACCATCTTACTTGGAATAAAATAATAGTCTACTGATAGTACTGATGTCTATGAACATAAAGAGCGCATTATATCGTTAAAACTATGGATACCGCGAGGTCTCAGTTTGGGGCGAACCACTAGTCATAGTCAAACTCAAAACTTATCATTACACTCAATCCTGAAAATGAGAATGATTTCACGAACTTCTTTGTTGAGTTTTAGCTATTAGAGTTATCCACAGAAAAAACGCAGGTTTTTTCCTTCCTAGGCTTTATGTTACAACTTGACAATTGCTTACCAACAGGGGTAATAAGACGTGATACAAACCATTCTATGATTGAACCACTCGGCTTAGTTATATAAAGAGTGGTAACGGGCGCAAGTAATCTGGTATACTCGTACAACTTGTTACCCAATAAAAGCTCATTAACGTTCGGGTATAATTTCATAATCAGAGGGCAAACCAACCTGTCAATCAGTCGCGCGATCGATGGAGCTGATGCGCGATAACGTTAGAAACAGTTGCACAACTGCAATACACAAATCACTGTTGTACGGTTCCACGCGAGATATCATCAGTAGTGTTATAGGACCTTGTCGCAGTGAGCAACACTGAAGTATTGGGAGTTGACGGACGCATCCGGTTGAGTCATTAGTCATTACTTTTATTTTGCCATTAACGGTATACTAATTGAACGGTATAAAAGTTCAAATGTTATGCTTATTTTATTGAATATTAAAGGCTTTTAAATAAATTTTCAATAAATAATGTCTTATTTTGTTATATTTTACGATCTTTTATATTTGATTAATTTTATTCTGCCCGAAACCTGCACAATTGTTTAAAATTGCCGATGTAGAGCGATCTATGAACAAAATTCGTAATAACGTAAAGAGTGGTCAGAGAAAAAATAATCGTTTTAGGAAAAACTGTTAAACACGCGTTGATGTCTATTTCATTAATCTATCAGTCTTCGCTTGAACTCTCTGCAGATCTGCCCAAATACAATTAGTATGGTATTAAGCACATTGTAAAGGTTTAGTTCCACTAGGAAAAGAGGTGTGCACGGCACGTTGCGGCGAGTAGTCTTTGTATCACCTTTCAAACAAAAAGAAACTAAATCATAATTGGTTCATCCGTTTGGGAGCTACGATGCCACAGACAGGCACTCTGATACACGTTAAACTTATAACACCCCTCTTTTTGCGTCGCGGATTAAATATAGTCTACGGTGACTCCACGCCTACAGCTTCGTAGTATATGCACATCCGAGCTGCATACAAATGTTGTGCTGACAACTCTGCAATCTTGGACATACACTCCGCCGCCGCGCCCCTGTCGCCCCGCAGCGTTGCTCTGTCTTGAACTCTGGACGACTCTATCGGGTGACTGGTAGGAATGAACCTCGCTCCTTAGATCAGGTATGCTCTTAAAGAACCCATCGATCACTAGCTAAACAGGTGAAAGTTGCGAAACGGCCGTGTCCTGATGCGTGCGAGTCTATATCTATCAGAATCAGAAATGGCATTAGTTATATTTCCCACTGTCGTAATCCTATCTTGCAGCGATGCTGTAGGTACCTAGGTTCCGGAGATATAGTCGGTGGTCTGAGACATCCGCTGCTAATAAGTAAAATACCTACTTTAGATTACTGATAATGTCTTATCGCTATAGGCACCGTAACGTTGGTTTTTTAGAAAGTTAAGCATAGGTAAAAGTTATCCCATCAAAAATATATATTTGAAAATGGGAGCCAAGTTCAACATAAAAAATAAAAGTGGTTCGCCGTCAAAAGTATAATGATATTGTTAATGGGTGCCAAGCTCTGTAGATAATCCTGAAATTTATTTGTAAGAACCTACATCGCATTCCTCATTACTGAGGGTCGTAACCCCTTTCCATTAATCAAATAATCGTAGGAGTTTTCTTGGGATAATAATGCGATGGGTTTCCACGATATAACATTCGAAAATACATTTAACTTCTTGTTTTTTCTGCTACAACGTTTGCTATTTAAAAATATTAATTCTTAAATTTGAACAGTCGAATTATTTAGACAAAACATTTATCTCGGTTATCGGTATAAATTGAAGCTCAACATATTTTTGGATGATAACAATTAAAATATGTGAATTTTATTATTCTTAATATCGAACTTGGCTCCCAAATTTATGTTTTGATGGCATAAGTAGAACTACAATACGCCAGCCACTTCGCCCGCAATGTTTTTAGGTTTTCATCAATCCATCTAGAACTCTGATTATTACACTGTGGTCAATGTCACTCACCAGGGTCTAGTGGGAGATTTTTCACCTATTCGATCGCGTGAGTTAACTGCGATTTGTATGGATTTCAACTATAGCGCCGTCTGACATCAAGCGCTTGACGATTCCAATTTTTGGTCACGAAATATCACGTCGATCCGTCGCTCCGTTGCGGCGTGTTTAAAGAATAAACTACCAAGCCAAATATTTCCTTTCGAATCATACTAATATTATAAATGCGAAAGTGTGTTTGTTTGTTGGATTGTTGGTTTGTTGGTTTGTCCTTCAATCACGTCGCAACGGAGCAACGGATCGACGTGATTTTCGGCATGAGTTGAGGACCAGAGAGTGACATAGGTTACTTTTTATCCCGGATAATTAAGGAGATCCTGCGGGAATCAAAAAAACTTGAACTACGCGGACGAAGTCGCGGGCATCAGCTAGTTCATAATATTAGTATAGAGTATAAAATATAGATAATAGCAACGATCCCTCTTAGTTAATACAATACATGAAGGTCAGCTAAGGGCAAGCAAAACAAACATTGTATAAAGTTCTCTAGTCGACAAAGTAGGTCCGACGCGTCGTAAAATTTAATAATTTCCAAATCGTTTTAGTGTAGTGGGCGAGCACGCGACGTGGCCCGTGACCTGTGTGCTGCGGGCTGTGTGCCGTGTGCCGTGTGCCGTGTGCCGTGTGCCGTGTGCCGGGCGACATGTATAATTTCTGTGAAATTAAAAATTAGCCTTATCGCTTATCGCGCCACAGATCTACTCGTACCTCTGCACGGCTTGCTGCCAACTATGAGCCAATACGATTAGAACCCCTTGAAAAAATTAATAAGAACTAGCTGATGCCCGCGACTTTGTGCACGTGGAAAAGTTTTTTAATTCCCACGAGAACTCCTCAATTTTCCGGGATAAAAAGTAGCTTAATTAGTCACTCTCCAGGTCCTTAAGTATACCCATACAAAAATCACGTCGATTTGTTGCCGTTTCAGCGTGATTGAAGGATAAATCAGCAAACAAACACACTTTCTCATTCATAATATTAAAAGTATATGATGATCAATTAAATTATTTTTAACTAGCAGATGCCCGCGACTTCGTCCGCGTGAAATAAGTTTTTTAAATTCCCACGGGAATTCCCTAATTTTTCGAGTTAATATACTCGTATATAGCCTATGACACTCACAAATAATGTGGCTTTCTATTGGTACCACAATTTTCAAAATCGGTTCCATAGATCCAGAGATTGCCCCCTACAACCTACAACCTACAACCTACAACCTACAACCTACAACCTCACAAACCCACAAACTACCTCTTTATAGTCTTAGTATAGAAGAGTTTACAATATTTTTTTATTAAAACTATGCTGAGATCCGAGAGTAAATATTTATTCAGTAATTCGATTAACGTAATTTTTCTTACTAAGGTCCTTAATATGGCTAAGATCCTATGATAGCCAAAGTGTGTTTGTCGGTTTATCTGAAACAATTTTTCAACCGATTTTTACGAATTTTTTTTACAGTGTGGGTTGCATTCCAGGGCAGGGCCTAATATGGTATCATATGGTATCACGGACTTTATCCCGGGAAATTAAAAAGTCCTCACGAAATTTTTCAAAACCTAAATCTTCCGCGCATGACGTGTTGTCACGAGCGTCATCTATTTGATTTTTACACGACTGCCTATAAAAAGGAGTGCAATGTTTTCAGAGTCCATGTATCTGAGTGTCGTTATTCGGCCATAAATTTGAAATGCCTGAAAAGGTTTGGAATTTGGATAAGGAAGGGCGGGGCTATTCCGTCCGAAAAATAACACTCAAAAAAGAACACGTCTGTATTTTTTCTTAAATAATAGCTACGTAAAATTTGACAATTACATCAAAGCAAACCGTTATTTCTTATTCTATTCATCATATTTGGAACGTGAAAAACTATTGCAGTAGCTAAGAAAATAGCTAAATTCTAATAGGAGTCGACTTAGGACAAGATAGCCCCGCGCGGGGCTATTTCGTCAGGAGTTTAATAGAACGACATCTGTGGAGCAATTCCCGTTTTACTCAGAGCTAGACAATACTGATGACGCTGCCTATTTGAATTTGTATTTAGTTACGCAGACATAAGGTTAATTTTCGAGAAAAATCATTCTAAATTTTTGGAGGGGCTATTCCGTCTCGCGTCCATACAAGATAGTGACGGTCCCACTATATCGATACAATTTTTTTTTGAGATATCGATAACTTTTTGTCTGGAATCAATTTGAATAAGAAAAGTTAAGGGGCTTCTTGACGCTATGTGGCGCCCTCATCACTTAAAAATTAATTACTTGATGTAAACATAATTTATCCAAAATCTATTTTGGGTGAACTGAAGTGTAGGTACTTACACTTATTTTAAGCATACCATATTATTAATAAATATTTCACTGTAGTTACAGATAGCGACACTGCTAGAAGTGGCCGTTTTTCGCATATTTTCTATTTGTAATTACAGTGAAATATTTATTACTAATATGGTATGCTTAAAATAAGTGTAAGTACCTACACTTCAGTTCACCCAAAATAGATTTTGGATAAATTATGTTTACATCAAGTAATTAATTTATAAGTGATGAGGGTGCCACATAGCGTTAGGATGCCCCATAAGGTAGAACAATTTTTCTTACGAAAGAAGCAATACATTCTAAACTTCCAAATATAATTCAATTTGATTCCAATTTTTTTTTGACCCAGGTCTTATAAAAGAGCACATTTAAGTAAGTAGTAAACTTTATTATGGAACAAATATATTGTTACTTGTCATTATCTACCGGTGTACCACTTCATTCGGATTCGTCCAGTAGTTTCTACGTAACAGAATAACAAACACACATTCATACATCCACACAAACTTTTGATACCCACTCGAACTGCATTAAAAATAAAGTGCTTAGGCAGTTTCAATAAATTAAAATCTCCGTACTAGACTTCAACAAAGTTAAATTAGACATTTAGGCGTAAAAAACATAGATTCACGCTTTTTCGGTTAAATATGTGTACTTATAACAAAACACAAATATTTTATGTCAGTTGCTCAACATTTATGCTTATGTCGATAATATGTCGATAAGAAAGCCAATCATAGCACGTCACTAGCTTTTTGCAAATTCATACAAAATCGACGGGGCTATTTCATCTTAAAAATTGACAATATAGCCCCGCCAAAATATTTTTCGAGGTTATGACATCGGACTTAATAACACTGTTTATTTAAAGCGTAGGATAAAATAAATAGTTTAGAAAGAATCTCCAACATTCAAAGTTATTACTTACCTTGGGCAGATTTCACAACAATCACTTTTAACACGTAAAACGAAATAAAATTTGCGGAGCGTCGTCTATGTTGTGTCCATTCAAAATGGCGACTGTAGAAGAATAGCTGTCATTCCAAAACCATGCATCCTACAGCGACATTTGTTAGCTTATCGCGTAGTTAATTAAATTTTATACCTGCCGAAAGATGTCGTTACTAGAAAACTATTAAACTGTAGGCTACAAAGTCTTCTGACAAGATTTCCCCGCCGACAAAATAGCCCCGCCCTTCCTTATATGAGGTATCGTTAGGACACTGGCTATAATTTTAACTTATAAGTTTTTTCATAGATGTGTTGACATGAAATAAGAATACAAACAGAAGTTAAAAGTCCCGAGTGAGGCGGCTAGTCGGGTAACCTACCTAGTAAATTATACCTACTAGTGTATCGCGTGCGTCATCTACCAAGCTTGTTAATGACTACAACGATTCCGAACGAATGGGAATTAATTAGTGAGCTCATAATATTTCGCGTTTTCCCTCCAAAATGTAGCGTTCATACAATCAGGCGCCCTTAGCGTGACCGCGCGGGTATTAGTTAAACATATTGAATAATTGGCCGACAATTTTTATGTGGAAATTACTTCACAAAGTTTGTGCTTTGAAATAGTTTTAGGCTTAGGTTATACGTAGATCTAAGTAATGTTGTTAGTTTTACTTGTTAGCGTTCAGTAGCAAAACAATGAAAATATTTATTGTTTAATATATATTTAAGTAGGTACTTCACTACTAAGTCTTTTATTTGATTATACTTCAGTTTGTAATTTTGCCAGATTTAGGCCATTTTTAGGGTACCGTATCTCAAAAGGAAAACGGGAACCTTTTTAGGATCACTTCGTCGTCTGTTTGTTTGTCTCAACCACCTTTTTTCGAGAACGGGAAGAGGTATCAAGTTGAAATTAGTATCAAATACGTAAGCCTACTTGGAGCTCAAAAAAATCAAGCTTTTAAATCAATGCAATCAAAAGATAGTGCCTTTTATGCCGCATACTTATTATGCATATTTTGACACTCGCCAATAAATCAAAATCTATAGGTAACCTACGTACTTCCCACGGACCTAACATCATGAAATTCGGCAAGAAGCAAGGTCTAATTAGGATTCCGTACTCGTAGGGAATCGAATTGTTTGTCAGGCGCTACCGGTAGTTATTTCACAGTCACACATCTTTCCTGTTATTTACTTTAGGAATTTATATTAGGTAGTGGTGCGGAACCCTTGTGCGTAAGTCTGACTCGCATTTGAGCGTTTTTTTTGTTATATTATTGCTATTAGTGGTCACAATTATTGTGAGATTCGACTGATATCTGACATGCCTGTTAAAAGGCGAAACAGGCTTAAAAGGATAAGTTAATAGTTTCAAATCAATAGCAATTTTTCCTGTTACTGTTTATAAGTAGTCAAGACAAGACGTATCGCGAATCGATGTAGCGTTCCGGTACGATGCCGTGTAGAAACCGATTAGGGGTAGGTATACCTATCGGTTGAAAAGGTATAACTGTCGCACCCGTAACAGGTTAACCACTACCATAGTTTTGAGCATTATCAAAGTGAAAAGTAACCTATATATTTAAAAGCACTTACTTACTATATATTTAAAAGCGTATCGAATATCTACCAAAGTATATTTCTTACTAGCTGATGCCCGCGACTTCGTTTGCTTGGATTGAGGTTTTGTTGCTTCCCGAGGGAACTCTTATAAAGTAGCCTATGTGTTTTTTCAGAATCTGTGCCAGATTTCATCCAGATCCGTTCAGCCGTTCTGGCGTGATTGAGTAACAAACATCCATCCAAACTTTCACATTCATAAATTAGTATAGACTATAGACGACGAGTATACCAATTATTCCATGCGAGTGGTCCGCGGGCGCGCAAAGCAAATAAACGCAATTCCGAACATAAACACCAATCTACCGACTGCGCCACACGAGGACACGAGGGGCGAGGGCCGCCCGCCGATAATCGAATCCTAATGGCGAATCGATTGTGACCGCAAATCGAGAACCAATAAAGGCTCGATTATTCGCTCTCGCTGCGACCGCCGACCGGGACTTCAATTGGAATCTGCTACAATACAAATTCGATTACACTCTAATTAAAATTTATTTTTTACTCAAATAGGTATGGTAATTAAAAGGTTCATGAAATTACAACATTAATTAACGTATTGTCAGCTTATCAAATACATTTGTATGGATGATTAAAAGTAAATAAATTGATTGCGTATTATGACGACAGACGCGACTTCGTCTGCGTGGCTTGAGGATATTTTTTTTAATGCTTTTATTTTTGTTATTCTACTAGCAGATGCCCGCGACTTCGTCCGCGTGGATTGAGGTTTTTATGGTTCTTACGGGAACTCTTTAATTTTGCGGGATAAAAAGTAACTTGAGTGCAACGACCTCAATTTACATAGACGGGCCCTGTCAAACAAAGAATGTGGGCGTATTTTTAGCAACGCCATCAACGCCATCTAGCCTGAAAAGCGGGAACTTGCTTGCAACATCTTGAATGAAAGCTTGAAAACGTATGACTCGGTCATAGATAATATAGGTCATAGCCGTAAGGCCAGTTAGTAAAAAAAAATCATACAGTTTGCCGCGGAAATTAAATGATTGCGTAATGGATAAAAATATTAAATAGGAAGATTAAATAACGTTTTTTTGGAAATGTATAATTGTGAATTGAAACACTTACCTTAAAATTAAAATTATACAGTGCCAAACTAATTAAACTTTACATGTTAACTTAATAACAAATTATCCGCACGACGAGCGATCGTGACAGCGCTACGACGGGAACAAAGACAGATGCGGAACATGTTCAGCAACTCGGACGCCCGGCGTTTTTCTATGAAAGGGCCCATCTAGTGCCTACATATATATCGATGCTTGTGTGTTATTCCAGACTATAATATATCTCTGTGCTAAATGTCGCCAAGATCCGTTCAGCCGTTCTGGCGTGATTGAGTAACAAACATCCATCCAAACTTTCGCATTTATAATATTAGTATATAAGTATAGATCTGTGATGCAAGTTCTCTCAGTGCTAAATTAAATTTCATCAGTCAGTTAAAATGACGGGCCCATACGGACAGACAGATACACTTTCGCATTCAATAATAAAGTATCTTTACAGTCTCGGGTCCGGCGATATGGTGGGTGGTCCCAAGCAGCGCAATCATACAATTTGTTTTTGCTACGATATTCGATTATGCGAATTTATTTTCACTCAATTTACAAAGACACTGTTATTGAAAAGTTGCTGAAACAAACGGAAACAAACGAACGTGATCCACATTAGCGACATAATTTCATCAATATTTGCTATTCAACTTCAAATAATTAATTTAATTTAATTAATATAAATTTATTATTACTTATTGTTATTATTAATCTATTGATTACAGGAATTGCAATAATGTGCACGGTTAGGGAATTTACAACAGAAATGCACTTAAAACTCAAAAAAGCCGGTTTATGGCTGATTTATTAAAAAAACTGCGTTCGTTAGAGATTTCTTTTAAGTTTTTCTTTAAGTTAACATAAGTCTCTTTCAACGTTGGGGTTTCTTGGTATTTAATTTTTCGAAAAAAAATAAGAGCCTTATAAACAATTTTTTTTAAAGATTTTTAGAATGTACCTACAAATGAAGCCCTTTCATATTATGCTACCGCACTTGACCTAGTAACCCTATACTTTAAAATTCCAATCATATTTCAGCCCCTGCTATAATAGGAATTGTACGTACCTAGTACCTACAAGTTCTATGAAATGGGATGGTTTTTTTTTAAATCCACTACAAGCTAGCCTTTGACTACGATCTCACCTGATGGTAAGTGATGATGCAGTCTAAGATGGTAGCGGGCTAACCTGTTAGGGGCATGGCAGTTATATTAAACCCATACCCCTTCGGTTTCTACACGGCATCGTACCGGAACGCTAAATCGCTTGGCGGCACGTCTTTGCCGGTAGGGTGGTAACTAGCCACGGCCGAAGCCTCCCACCAGGCTAGACCAGGGAAAATTCAGAAATTATAAATTCCCAAATTGACCCTGCCGGGGATCGAACCCAGGACCTCCGCACGTTAAGGCAACAGCGCTACACACTGCACCACGGAGGTCGTCAAAATGTAGGTATTAACCATATAGCTAATGGAAGGAGGAGAATAAATAAATAAATAAATAAATAAATAAAAGCTATAGGTCCATTCAGCAAGAGGCTGGGCCTGAGTTAATCGAATAGCAATGGCGAATCGATTGTGACCGCAAATCCACGCAGCAACAGAGCGTTGATTACTGGTCCGTACTCCGTGCGTATGGTAAAGTTCTAGCCCCGCTACAGAAGCGCGGCAAGTATTCTTTGTACGAGGTTGTATGGAGCTGGGTCCACAAAAGCGACGCGGAGATGCACTGCGCGAGTTGGCTCCGTACATACTCATACAAATATTATTAGCCGCGCCGCGCCGCGCCTCTGTAGTGGGGCTCTGCATCGTACTCTGTGGCTCGTAGGCATCGTAGGTCCGTAGCATAGGGTCAGCCGCTACGACGCTACGCGAAGAGCTACAGGGAAAGTAAAATGGCCTCGCAGTTGACAGCGAGTTTACGTCGACTCGCGGAAGAGGGTGTACTCTCAGTTTATTTATATTACTACATCCATGGGCGTAGGTACTCGTGAAATACATACACTACGCACACTTTTAATTTGAATCGTTGTTTATTATTGTAATTTCTATCAACAACTTTATACATCTAATAAATAGGATTATACCTGATGTGAAATAACTGATGAATGAACTTTTTTGGAGTTAACCTCCTTTGGAATCGATTTTCATATATATAAGTCCGGGGTATGAAAATTTCTGGGGAGTAAAATCAAACTTTCTCCGTTACGTTATTGACTTTGTTTATGTTCCCATGACTATATAATGTATATTGATGAATATAAATTATATAATTAACATAAATAAATGTATCAAGCATGCTTTCAGTACCTAATATAAAAAATGCATTCATTTACTAATCTATATGTCACCGTAAAATTGTAAAAACCGTTAGATTGTAATCTAACGCTTTTTATCTCGATAGATTGTAAACTGTCAACAGATTGTGAGCCGTGTCAATGTTCTGTGTGCCAATTTTTGAAATATTCATTGTATTTCTTGTCTCTTTCTTGTGAGGTAGGTCAGGTTACTTAAATAACCAGGTAACTGAATAAATAACCAGGTACCTAAGTGCCTAAGTTCAATCGAGATAATAATATACCTAAATGATTTCAATCTACCGAAAAATAATGCTTTAAATTTTAATCTTTCGACAGTTCACAATCTCGCTAGTTAGATTACAATCTAACTGTTTTTACAATTTTACGGTGATATATATATTTTAAAATCATTCGTAAAGAGTAAACTCCAGTCGTGCGTCGGAACTGACCTACACACTTTTTTTTAAAATATAGAAGTAGGTACTTATACTTATGAGATCTTTTATATAAAAAATTACTGCAGGTTCTGTTATTCTAACAATTGACTTTTATCATAATATAGTTACCTCCATCAAATGTAGGTATGTGTGTAAAATGTATATTAATTTACGCATGTTGCTAAGTCGCGGGCAGACGATAGCGTGATACTTACTTAGCGGGTAATTACTGATTAATGTCCACCACGCGCGGGCGCCGCTCTTAGGGCTTGGGTAGACACAACGCGCGGCGGATACGACGACTTATATGATGATATAAATGTTGACAGAAATCTATACTTCAGCTAGTATTATGAATGAGAAAGTTTGGATAGATGTTTGTTACTCAATCACGTCAAAACGGATCGGATCTGGATGGAATTTGCCACAGTGACAGATTATAGTCTGGAATAATACATAGGCTGATGGGTTTTTTGGGCTCAGTAAAACAAGAATGCACGATGAACTTGGATTTAGATTTATTCACAAAAGGATAACTAAAACTAGACAATGCAAGTCGCGGGAGAGAGCGGTAGTTGCGTTCACCAAGAGAGCCTCGGAACAAGAGACCGTATATATAATGTACTCTGTGCAAGAGACAAGTGACTAGAGAGGCCTGTCACCGGTGACGGCTGACATTACATTTTTAAAGCGGAGTTCATTTCATGGCTCTGCGTACAAGGATTTTCGCATGCTGTCATAAATAATATATAAGGTTTAGTTTACACGTTACAATTATATTACGTTAACAACAATTGTATTAAGTTTTAATCCAACATAGGCCACCTGGAAAATTGAAGAGTTCCTACGGGAACTAAAAATCCTCAATCCACGCGGACACAGTCGCGGGCATTTATTTTGTGCCGCCAGAATTCCGTATATGTATAAAAATATCCTACTTAAGTAGATAATCAAAACATTAACTACTGACAGGGTGTACGCATCTTGCGCGTGTCTGTGTGAGGGTGAAACAAATAAAAATAAAACAAAAACTCTATTAATGAAGAATTTTATATTGCATTGGGTAATTGTACTTGCCAGAATACAGTTTAAATAATCGTACAAAAAATCAGCAGTTTTTGCGTAATCAGAGCGACAAAGCTCTTTCGCGAATTTCGCAATGCTTAGGTACACGATGCCGTGCGGTGAAAAATCGTTGTCTTTTCGCACTCAATATTCCTGGGCTGTAATATGTGATGTTTTGATGCTGTTGTCTTCGCGCTCTGTCTGTCCAAGCCCGTGTGTTCAACTCCGCATCTCGCGCTATGACTCGTAATCTGGCTAGGCCCCGCTCGGCACAGCAATAAGAACAAAATTGAATAACGAACGCATTTGTAAAGTCATTAATGCCGAAGAGGTTTAATATGTACCAACACGGCAAATCTGACACGTGATTAGGGTTGCCACAGAAAAAATGCTGCCCATTATGCGCCGGCGCAGGCTCCACAGATTATCGATAATTATTACAAAAAGCAGAAGATAGATCATATCGCGATAAGTGTAAAACATCTTAATGCGCTGTCTGTATAATGTTTTTATTTGTTTTGTATCCTACACGTAATATAATCACCGCGTCTCTTTCCCACTCGAGTGTACACCATACGAGAGACAGAGAAGTGGAATCTGTTTTGACGTCTGATCGTTCAATCTGAAATGTTTAACTAAAAGTTTTTGTCACTGATTTCACTTAATCTGTGTTTCAATTGACAGTCGATTTGAATTTATTTTTATTGAATTAAAATGTTTATTTAATCCTGTTTCGAGTTGGGTAATTCGATCAAGTTGTTAAGTTGCGTATTAATGTAGATCTGTGATAGATAAGAGTGAAACGCATTAGCTAATGGTTAACGCGAATTGGAATCATACTTTTACCGGTAGCCAAATGTTGGGGTCAATAGGTCACACGTTTCAATCTTAGTTTAAAGCTTTATTAACATTAGATATAATATTAAAAAAGTTTTTTTTGGAAACAGGCACTTCGAAAGTTTTTATTTATAAGCGTGGGTTTAAAAACGATGTTAAACTTAGTTAGTAATTTATGTTTTGTGCTCTTCTTATTGCAGATTTCATTTGTTTAGTTATTAATATAATCATAGTTACTGATTATATTTACAACCCGGGTGTACAGGTTGTAAATAATTAATAAATCGTTTATTTGCTGGAAATAATGTACAAACCTAACTATTAATTGTACACGTACAACTTGTCAATTTGACAATAATTAAAAGTACCTACCTGTAAGTAGATCATAATAATTAAAAGTACTAAGCCTGGGTATGTTGTAGTATATGTATATGACTGTATACGTATTTAGAGGTCCGTGCACCTGAGACGAACATTTACATTTATAAAACGATATGGAATTCAACCGTAGCGTGTGAAAATATAACGTTTGCGGCCCGAGCGGGCGAACCATACTGTGAATCCATACTAATACTAGTGGTTCGCCCCGAACTGAGACCTCGCGGTATCCATAAGATAGTTTTAACTATGTAATGCGCGCTCATCTTTACGTTCATAGACATCAGTACTATCAGTAGACTATTATTTTATTCCACGTAAGATGGTGCTAACGTCTATTATTTGTAAGCACAAACGAATAAACTTTTACAGAGCGCCATCTATTGACATCATTCTGTTAAAAATACTGAAGCTCATTATAGCCCGAGATCCCGCTGCATGATTGTTACATGTAAGTTTTATGTATTATCAAAAATCGGGAAATATATGTCTGCCAGGTTGCCAATCAAAAAGTGGCCGCTAGTATTTTTAATTAAAATAATTATTGTTTGCGTTAGCGATGTGTGACTCGAGTTACTTGACTCGAGTAACTCGAGTCAAATCGTAAACGAGTCAACTCGAGTCCAGTTTTTAACAACCCGAGTCAACTCGTACTCACGTCGTGAATTCGCAGCTCGCGTGGTCGGGTCGCGACTTGCGTTGCATGACGCATCACCTCGATAGTCTCGAGTCGAGCTGCGGCCTGCGCCGAGTTGCCGAGCCGAGCATCTCCGATAACCGAGTCGCGTTCCCGCGCGCGCCTTGTTAACTCGGAGCTCGCTTTGCAGTGTTCGGATTAATTCGTAATTTAATTTTAGTTTTGTTTTGATTGACAAGCACATAGAGCTTGTCAATTTTAACACAACCTTCCTATTATAAGTATCAAAGTTTCCCATATGGAATAAGTATTAAGTTAATTTGTTAATAATCATTTAAAAAAAATTTAATTATAAAACCCAAGACTGTAATATTGATTAGTTTTAAGATTTGTACACGTTCTAGTTAAACTAAATAGGTAATTATTATTTAAAGATTGAAAAATGGTGCCATGAATACCTCTAAGTGTACTAAGTACTTCAATAATTAAATATTTTAGTAACAAATACCTGCTAAATTTCGTTTATAACATAGGTACTTACCTATCGACCTGTAACCCTGGGAGCCTGAATCATAAATCTTAATTACGCCGCTACGCAACATTGGTTGTTGTTGTAACGAGTCGACTCGGTGTCTTTATAGCCGCTACGCCGCGGCTATAAAGACACCGAGTCGACTCGTCGCTCCCATTCATGCAACACCGCACACGGCACACGCTTGCCGCGCCTTGCCTTGAGGCTTGGACTCGAGTCGCGACGCCCGACGGGAGACAATCAACGAGTCGAGTCAACTCGGGTTGCGACTCGAGTTAGTGGCCTTACGAACTCGAGTAACTCGAGTCAAAAATAATACAACTCGACACATCGTTAGTTTGCGTCGAAGTAATTTAGTTTACTTTGTGCCACCTAGGTGACACCACTTGTACTTTGTCTCGCGCTAAACGCGAGCTAGAGGACGAGTGGTGCTATCTAGGTTTCAAAACTGAACCGATAACCGATTTTCAAAATTTTTTCGCCATTTTGTAGTTAAATTAATATCCTAGTACCCTTTCTTTCATTTTTTCTTAAGTTAGTTTTTTTCCGAAATATTTACAATTTAGGAAACAAACACCCCCAAAAACCTGACTTCTTTTACATTTTTCAAAATCCCACAAAAAGTTACCAGCCGATTTTCAAAATTCAAACGCTCACACGTGTTTCGACTAATTCGTCAACTCTTGGTACTTATCCCACCTCGATCCCCCAAAATCCTCGGAGCTATGGCCAATAAGACGTCTTAGACAATTTGCTGAAATCTGATAACCATTTTCAATGGTAAAATAATCGATGCAGACGAAGTCGCGGGCAACATCTAGTTAAAGCTGCATACTTTACGAACAGTAGACATGATAATTGAAACCGCCTGGCTGCCTGGGTATGCGAAACGATGTATGTACTCGTACATCAGATAAACGCAGGTAGGTATTACACACAGCGGGCCGTGAAATTTGAATATAATTGCATTATCAGAGGCGCATTAACATACGCAAACAGTTGCTGTTTGATTTATTGTCAGCCGCTATAATTACACACTCAACTGCCGGCTGCAGTTGCCTACTGCACTTACTACTATAGGTACTGAGTACTGACAGGGCACTGGCACAGTGTTCATATTCACCAGTGTTCTATGGAGTTTTAAGGGTTTTGAAGTGGGAGAACGGAAAAAAAACGAGAATCCCGTGACGTCATCCAGGATTGTTTTTATTTACTATTATTTTTAGACATTTACTAAACAAAGCTAGATGGGAAATTTCGTCTAGTTTTTAAAAATATATAACACTAGCTAATGCCCACGACTTCGTCCGCGTGGTTTAAGTTTTTTGATTCCCGCGGAAACTCCTTAATTTTCCGGGATAAAATGTAGCCTATGTCACTCTCCAGGTCTTCAACTATAATCATACCAAAAATCACGTCGATCCGTTGCTCCATTGCGGCGTGATTGAAGGACAAACCAACAAACCAATATACCAACAAACAAACACAGTTTCGCATTTATAATAATATATGATAATAGTATGAAGTATGGTTAAGCTTCCTTTCCTTCCTTTCCTTGGTTTTTTAGCGACTTGACCAATAAAACTGTAGTGTAGCCAAGTTACACAAATAAATCCTACGGTAAAAGCCATAATATTTTATATGTACAGGTGAACACCGCATTGCAGCGAGTGGCTGTGGGGGAATAGCGCGGCATTAAATCAAAGGACTTACGGCCACCAGTCGCCTCGATGACCCTATATTATGTTTGCATTATCTGCTATCTTATAACATTTACTGGCGATGAAGCCACAGTCACATTATGCGGTTGCATAAACTACCTCAAGCTCTTAGTTACGGCATTTGTCTTCGAGCCTTTACTGAGGATTCCGTTCCTGAACATACTGCTGCAGATAACACTTCTGTAGCAAAGTTCTTTATCTGCCCTTTCAAGCTACTACTTTCAACTCTGGTTCAGACTTCAGATTGAGTCACGACATTTTTAACTGACTTCCAAAAAAGGAGCAGGTTCTCAATTCAGCGCGTTTTTTTTTGCAGTCGGTGCATATCTCCGTGGTTTCTGAACCGATTTGAAATTTTTTCTATCAGTCTTTAGAGGAAGCTCTCGAGGTGGTCCCATAAAAAAATCTGACTCCAAATCCTCAATCATGACACTAAAAATAAAAATTCTTTCCAAAAAACTGACTTCCAACGCCACTGTAAAGTAATAAATAATTTTTATTTCTACCCACTGTTTAATACATATCACAGGCAAACATATTATGGCATCGAAATATTGTGGAAATACCGATAAGTTATGTTGACGGGACAGAATTTCTCTTGGTCGCAATTTTTTATAATTAATTTTGTTTCCTTCAAACGCCACCAAAAATATATTATTAAGTCCTAATCAAGTGAATTTCAGTTGATTGATTTATTCAAATCAGTTCAGATTTGCTGAGTTATGGAGTAAAATCAACAAAAAACCCCTATCCTGGAGGAACCTTATTTTCTATCGGGATAAAAATATCATATATATTGACCGAGTATCAGCTACCGCTATACTAAATTTCATTTAAATCCGTTCATTACTTTTCGCGTGATGCGCGGCCATACAGACAGACAGACAGACAAAAATTAAATAAAAATCTGTTTTGGGCTCAGTATCTGTAATATAGTAAAGCATACTCCGATTAAAATTTTCAGAATATATTAAATGTACAGAAATGTTCCAGTTACAGTTTTATTTTAAGCAGGTATAGATATAGACAATACAGGTTCTTATAATAAAATTCGAAGAAATAGTTGAAAATCTTACGCAACTGAGCCGGGCACTCAAGAAGTACTTAGCGGACACTTCGTTGGCGCTCGTGATGCATACCGCCCGGGCACGTATACAAGTGCAGCAGGATAAAAATGACACGTGAGGTGCAGACAATAATAATTTATTAACTAGCGTCGCGATTAAATTAGGAAGTAGATCTTTCCCAGTGTCAAACAAACCGAATAATCCAAAACTAGTTTCAGTTTCAGTTTCAGTTTATTTATTTAAACATCTAGGACATACAGAGGTGTCTCTTATGCTACGTCATGTTTTACTCTACCACCGGTTCGGAAAGCAGATATATTAATAATCATACATCATCTGAACCTCCCCTCGTCGTTGCAACGTTCGTTGAAACAAACCAAATTAGCTTGACTGGTTCCCTAGAAGCTGTTGAAGAACCATTATATCATTCAAAAATTATTTTTAAATTAAAAAAAAAACCGCCTTCAGAAACTAAAAAGCAAAAAATAATTGGATATATTTACATATTATTATTTCTACCCACTATGTTGAAGTCGGGCGGGTATAACAAGGATAAGCAAAGTTGACGCAAGGCTCGCCCGACTTCTACATAGTGGGTAGAAATAATAATATGTAAATATATCCAATTATTTTTTGCTTTTTAGTTTCTGAAGGCGGTTTTTTTTTTTAATTTAAAAATAATTTTATTGTTTGATTTTTAATACTGTAAATATTAAAAAAAAAAATAGGTTCTCGAAAGGTAGACAGACCTGTACCTAATAACTATCTGGGTTCGTGTCCTTATAAAATTTAAGTTCCTTTGATTTCCCCAGGATTCCATCATCAGACCTAATGGCCATGGGATCACCTGGAAAGTATACCCTTTCAAAAAAAAAAGAATTTTCCAAATCGGTCCAGGCGTCTTCGAGTAATCGGGGAACATCTGTCTTCGAAGATCTCGGGGAACATCTGTCTTCGAAGATCTTCATCAGATCTTCACCAAATTTATATGGGACCACCTTTGAAGTATACCCTTTCAAACAAAAAAAGAATTTTCAAAATCGGTCCAGGCGTCTTCGAGTAATCGGGGAACATACATAAAAAATAAAAAATAAAATAAAAAAAGATTCCGACGAATTGAGAACCTCCTCCTTTTTTTGAAGTCGGTTTAAAACGGTGAAGAATAACAACGTGAGGAAATTATCGGCATGCCTGAAAGTTCTTCTCGAAGGTGTGAAGTCTGCCAATCTGCACTCGGCCAGCGCTTCTCGCTCCGAGAGGTGTGAAGTCTGCCAATCTGCACTCGGCCAGCGCTTCTCGCTCCGAGAGGTGTGAAGTCTGCCAATCTGCACTCGGCCAGCGCTTCTCGCTCCGAGAGGTGTGAAGTCTGCCAATCTGCACTCGGCCAGCGCTTCTCGCTCCGAGAGGTGTGAAGTCTGCCAATCTGCACTCGGCCAGCGCTTCTCGCTCCGAGAGGTGTGAAGTCTGCCAATCTGCACTCGGCCAGCGCTTCTCGCTCCGAGAGGTGTGAAGTCTGCCAATCTGCACTCGGCCAGCGCTTCTCGCTCCGAGAGGTGTGAAGTCTGCCAATCTGCACTCGGCCAGCGCTTCTCGCTCCGAGAGGTGTGAAGTCTGCCAATCTGCACTCGGCCAGCGCTTCTCGCTCCGAGAGGTGTGAAGTCTGCCAATCTGCACTCGGCCAGCGCTTCTCGCTCCGAGAGGTGTGAAGTCTGCCAATCTGCACTCGGCCAGCGCTTCTCGCTCCGAGAGGTGTGAAGTCTGCCAATCTGCACTCGGCCAGCGCTTCTCGCTCCGAGAGGTGTGAAGTCTGCCAATCTGCACTCGGCCAGCGCTTCTCACTCCGAGAGGAGACTTGCGCTCGAGCCGGCGTTGGGTTGATAAGATGGTGATGATAGTGAATATGTATAATATAAACGTGTTAAAACTCTCTCTTTCTCTTCGTCATACTCTTCATTACTGAGGGTTGTGACGTAAAAAATTGTAACGTGACGGTGGTTGCAGGCGAGGGCTCGTGCAACAGCAACGACGGCTTCGGCTTGGGCGCGGACGACAAGTCGCTGAGCGAAGAGGAGGCGCGCGAGCCGCGGCCCGGCTCCGCGGACAAGAAGAAGCACCGCCGCAACCGCACCACCTTCACCACCTACCAGCTGCACGAGCTCGAGCGCGCCTTCGAGAAGAGCCACTACCCCGACGTGTACTCGCGCGAGGAGCTCGCCATGAAGGTCAACCTGCCCGAGGTCAGGGTGCAGGTGAGCGCTGCGTCACTTCCGATACACGTCCGTAGCCGGACTTAGGCCTCTTTACGACTATTTTATTTATATTCTGTATTCTGTATTGAAAATGCGAGTTTCGATGCCTGTTGTGCTACCTGAAACTAGTTAATTTCAGAAAATACGTCATTGAGCGCTAGGGCAGAAATTGATGGTTTTCTACCCGCTGAATGACGTCGCAGCCCTCTTTTCGAACCTGTCAGAGTATATTTAGTTTATTTCAAACCTTTTTAATTGTCATTTTACCCATCAACTAAACTGACAGATATGATATTTGTAAACAACAACCCAGCAACTTAAATGAATAAGAAATAGAATTTTAATAAAACTAGCACGTTCATTGCAGATTGTATGAAACAAAGTGTGTGTGCCACGGGATGAAACACGATTTCAGATTTCGGGTGACGCCAGCCCTCGCTTCGCTCAGGCAAGTAACTTCACCCTCGTCTGAAATCGTCTTGTTTCACCCATAAGTACACCATTTACCTACTATTATTAGACAGACACAACAGATTATGACATGATAAACAAGTAAAAGTGATACAGCTATGAGATAAAACTAGTCGCTCTCCAATAAAAATGTGTACAAACGCAACCATAATAATATACTCGTAAGTAACGGACGTCACACAATATAAATAAAAACTAAACTTGGGAAACTAAGCTTAACGCTATTTTTTAATAGTTCCTAGACAATTATTGTTGTTGACTCAATAATGCACAATTGCAAAGACAAGGCTGTAGAAAATTTGTGTGGTGTGGTGTTTTGGCGGATTATAGATATTTTGACTCTAATTGTTATCAAAAACTGTATAATTATCTCTAGACCTGAAAATGTCATCGAGTTGCATTAGTTTTGAATTATTCTACTTTAGCTTATAACCAGATTTGGCCAAGTTCAATCCACATACCTACTTAATAATTTCTTAATGGAATTCATAATAGCTAAGTTAATAGAGCATCAAATCTATCGCATATTACATCTCCAAGCCATTTAACAAACAAAAACGGTACCAAATAATATCGCCCTTTATTAAGTGAAATGTGAAGTTCGCAAATAGAATTGGCTCGAAGGGTAAGGGTCTGTAATGAGCCCAAGGGGCTTATGTCACTCAATCCCCCATACGCAAGATGAACATATGTCAAACCGACGCCAGTACCGTTGGGACCCTGCAACTCCCCTCCCACAGAACTGATGAAAAGGAACGCGACGTGATCGGAAAGCTCGTCGTATACTGGGCGATTCGTAATTGCTTCTCTGCGGCAGACATAAAAATGTAAAAGTTCAAGTGAAAATAGTTTTTCTACATTGGAGTTACGGGTCGAGCTGCACGCATTTAGCGGTTGGGTCGTTTGTCAAATAATGTGGTTGTAGCTAATCTGGTAGTTAATAAAGGGTTAGGAATGTTTTTGATGGGAGACCGTGTCATTCCGCGAACTTTGAGTTCAGTTCATTTTGTCGGCAATAGCTTATTGTTGCTAATCTATTGTTAACGGCTTCGTGTGTTTGGGAAAAGTCACATTTGTTCAATTCGTGTTCAATGATTAGGTACTTTTTAAACTATCTTCGTGTGACTCGAAGTATGACGGTTACTGCGCGAAAAACTTCTGTGTTTACTTGAAGCCTTTTAAGTTTGGACGACTAAGCCCTCTACATCTTATATCGTCTCACCACGTCTTGCGACTTTGGCAAAATAGAACTCTCTCTCGCCTGCAATCTTCTTTTCATTTCTTCGGAATTTGAGTTGGACTGCTTTCTAAAGATGTTCAAAGAAATCTAAGATTTTCTTCGCATGTTGGTGGACATAAATTACACTACACTTTTAAATTCTAGCGTGTGTTGGGTTCAATTAATGAGTGTACATACTGAAACTGTAGCCGTACGCCTACTGCTTGTTAAACGACTGCCCGTATTGTTTTCAGGGTTCATGTATGCATGTGAGTTTCTTTATTCCATCATAGCTTCAAAATGCCTTAACAGACTGGGATTTACAGGGTATCTGTCACTGTAAGGAATCTAACGAGATTCGTTACAGTGACAGTGACACTGACAGTAAATAAAAAATAAAAAACTATTTGGCAGGGCAGTCGTGTTTTCTAATTTTTTGTTCACTTGTTACTCAGTATTTTTGTACTAACAACAGAACGGTTCAAAGTAGCATTAGTAATAGGTCACTTTGCGGTCATTACGGAAACGAAGAGTCCACAAAAACCGCATTATCTTGATAATGAATGTTTGGGGTCGTTTGTACCGCGCGGCGCACTAGCGGCCACCGGCGAAGGGTTAATTGAAACGTCTCGCGCCAACACCTAATTAGTTAACCCTGCAAAAACAAGGGGCCATTATTTGGGAACGTTACAACTCTTTCTTCTAAGGGAGGGAACTCGAGAGGTTTTAAGATGAAGGTAATTTAAAAAAATATCTTTTCGACTAAGGATTAAGGATTTCAGTATAATAATCTTAAAGAAATACCTACTTATAAGAAAATTTCGCTTTTGGATGGTGAAAGTTCGCGGTTTACAACCTGGCATTTGCCTAAATTTGAAAAAAAAAACACGGTTTCACTAAAGGCACGCCATCTAGCGTTAAGCATTCTAGTCCTAGTAGTAGTAGAAACTAATATGGGGAATAAACAACAGTTTAGCCCGCTTCCTTCTTAGACTGCATCATCACTTTGCCCCAGATGATATCGTAGTCATAGGCAAACTACTGACTGTATGTATACCTTTTAATGAATGTGGCAAACTAAGCTTTATTATTGAACTAGAATCAGTATACTAACTCAACTAAATTATACAAATCAGTATACATCAGTGACATCAATCAATCTTTTTTATTCAAATGAGCTTTTCAAAGTGCTTTTGAAATGGTCAAGTGAATCTACCGCTGATTCCGTTGAATGCCGTTCCTACCGAGAACAGCCAGTAAGAAACTCGGTGGTTATTCTTTTCAATCTAAATTACAGTCCTTCTAGGGATACAAGTAACTGCAGTCCCAAACATAGCTGGAGCGAGTCAAATCTATACTCTATCATACTTAATATTATAAATGCGAAAGTCAGTTTGTTTGTTGGTTTGTCCTTCAATCACGCTGCAACGTAGCAGTGGATCGACGTGATTGTTGGCATGGGTAGGTATAGTTGAGGACCTGGAGAATGACATAGGCTACTTTTTATCCCGGAAAATTGAGGAGTTCCTGTGGGAATCCAAAAGAACTTATTCCACGCGGACGAAGTCGCGGGCATCAGCTAGTGTATGATATATTAGACTTGAGGTTGTGCCTCTGTATAGGGTTAACATAATGTATCCGGGTAGGTACTCGTATATGTATGCATATCTTGTGCAGGTGGAAGAGGCGCAGGTTTAAACGAATTACCGGTCGCGTCCGTAGCGCCGCCCGCCCTCACTGTCGGCTCACTAATATCACTAACATGCGTGTTACTACTCTATGAATTAAGTATATGGACAGTTTGACAGTAGATTCGTCATTTGATTAAGTACTTTGAAAGTATTAAAGCCTTATTAATACTAGTGGTTCGCCCCGAACTGAGACCTCGCGGCGCCATGTATTGACATCATTGTGAAGTTCTGTTAAAAATACTGAAGCTCATTAAAAATTAAATATTTTCGTAACCTTCGATCCGAGGATCGAGATAGAAATAGTAGGTACCAAGAGTTGAGGAATTTATCGAGACACGTATGAGCGTTTGAATTTCGAAAATCGGCTGATAACTTTTTTTGGAATTTCGTAAAATGTAAATATTTCTGAAAAAAAATCGACAAGAAAAAATGAAACAAAGTTTAGCTACAAAATGACGAAAATTTTTTAAAATCGGTTAGTAATTATGAGGTCTGTCGGTGGTCCCTTTAGATTAGGAATTGTAGAAAAACGGGTATTTCCGTAAATAAAAAGTGATGTAGCTTCTATGATTATTGACCGATGGTCATGGTAATGGTGTTGAAAGATGCGGATGCAGACGAGAAGTGCTTTTTCGTAAATTTTTGTATTCATTTTCAATGCTCAAGTAACTGTTAACAAGCAACAATAGCTCAAGAGGCCGTACAGTCGGCAACAAAGGTTCACGAGCGACTGCCTCCGCGCACGCCGTGAGTGTTCTATTGACGAGCATCTGATAGCGCTGATAAAGATCGGCGCAGGCGGCGCTCATGCGGGGCTGCAGCCTGCAACGGACATACAATCGGTTAGTTATTCTTACTAATATTATTATTAATGCGTCATTTGTTTGTCCTTCAAGTATAGCAAGAGATCAACCGATTTATGTGTTCTTTTGCGAGGGTGTAGTTGAGGATTTCGAATGTGATATAAGCTTATAATGTGATATATTTTATCCGGGAAAAGCAGAGTTCATCCGGGATTTTTAACCAAAACCCACGCGGACGCAGTCGTAGGCGCCATAAACGTTATCTAGTTAACTTAATACTCTTTAGGTCGGAAAACAAGTGATAATCTAAAAGATTGAAAGTTAAACCGACATCAACCACACACTTAAAAGCACACAAAGCAGCTTCCACAGGATTCTTAAAAACCTAAATATCCTATCCTAACCTAGTACAAAATCGCAATTCACAGCCAATAACAATTAGCTAGTAAACAATATCGTATAAAGTGTCAAAAGCTCATTATAAATTAATTGGGCACATTATTGAGTCACCCTCAACGGGCGAACGGATCGCCTCCACACACAAGTCACAAACATAACAACAGCGAGCCGAAAAGTAATGAGCAAGTAATCGCCAGCCGAGGACGAGCGATACACACACAATACACACAACACACACAATATACACAAGCGCTCGCTCCACCAGACGCGCCGGGACGCTCGAGTGGCAATCACGACCGTGTGGACACGGATATTTCCATAATCCATAGGTACTAATATCCATCCATATCCATACTAATACTAATATTATAAAATAGCTGATGCCCGCGACTACGTCCGGGTGGATTGAGGTATTTTGGTTCCCGCGGGAACTCCTTAGTTTTCCGGGATAAAAAGCCTATGTGTTATTCCAGACTATAATCTACCTCTGTGCCAAATTTCAGCCAGATCCGTTCAACTGTTGGGGCGTGATCGAGTAACAAACATCCATACATCCGTCCATCCAAACTTTCGCATTTATAATATTAAGTAAGATAAGATGCGAAAGTGTGTCTGTATGTCAGCTACGGTTCCACGGTCCATCTGTTTAACCAGTTTTGACCGAAATTGGCACGGAAATAGGTTGCGTCCCGGGAAATGACATGGGCTCTTTTTTTCCTGAAACATTAAGTTATGGAAAAAGTAATACGCCGAAAAAACGCGGGCATCGTCTAATATTTTGATAAAAGGAAAAACTGTCTGATTTACGTAATTAAGGTACAATGGAACTACTGAATCATCGATAGATACTTCTGAACCAACTTTAACATTTTTTGCAGGCCAGGCAATACTTTGATTATTTTAATCTAAACCACTTTAAATTCCTAGAAATTTGTAAAAAAAACCTAAATTTGCGAATAAACTCGTGAGCAGTAACTATTTTAAAATATGATTATTGTATATTAATTGCACTTTATTGTCTACTAATTGAACATTTTAACATACTTTTAATGAATGAATGAATACACTTTTATTGTACACCCCAAAAAAATTATACATACATACAGACTTTTAAAATCTGTAAAAAAACTGATTTCAGATCAGATATTATTTGGAAATTATTTTATTCGTATAAAAAATAATGTTACTCTCTATACCCACTTCTAAACTGTTAACAACCAGTTAAACAAAATAAAAAATCCCTTTTAAAAACCTACCCTCCGCCTCTAGCAGACTAGCACTGAGCAATAAAACGGCACCGTCCCGCGACTCGCAAACACTTGGCGACCCTCCGCCGCTTGTCACTCCATACCACGCTCGACTTGCCTCACAACGCTAATAAACGTTTCTACCGACACTCTGCACAAAACGCTCTATCAATTGTAAATTGCACTTTATTTTTATGTCATTATAGTCCTTTTAATGCATTTTTTTTCAAGCACCCTTAAGCGTAGCCGTCGTTTGAATATGAACTTTATTTTTTGGAAATAAGATTTCAATTGGAATGTGGGTAGGATATTATTAGGGTTGTCGAAAATACGTTCAGTGTTTGTTTAGCGTGAAGGCATTGTTTCGTAGTTTTCTCCGGGTATCGCTTTCAAAGGGCATTTTAGTGTAATTACAGGGTTGTGTCAAGTATTTGCGACAGTGCTCTCGCACCTGGTACAAGTCTTACAGTATTTTAGCAAAATTCTGCTACATACGTTACAACTACATTTCATTCTACGCTTGCAGCGAAGTTTGAATTTTGTGTACTGAAAGTTCAATACTAAATACTCAATTTATTTCTTACATGTAGGACATACTCATAGGTGTCTCTTTAGTTACGTCATGTTTTGACTGTATCATATTTTAGGCGATAAGTGCCTTTCCACACTATGACAGTGACTGTCCAGTGTAACTAGATAGAAGTGAATGTGCCGAGACTGGATAGTGTTCGTTGTGTAGCAGCTCGTAGTTGTGGGAAATCTCTGTACCTATCGAATTTCAAATTATCGTCCGATCGAAGTTCATAATTGACCGAGCGAAGCGTAGGTCTCTCAGTCTACTTGAGTGAATTTGCACTTGTCCGTCCGTCCGTCCGTCCGTCTGTCAGAGCCTTATAACTTCTGAATTACTGAACGTAATTACTTGAGCTTTAAATATAATATGTGAACCGATGGCCTCCAGCCGAATATGGCTTAAAAAGTTATAAAAATCTTTATTTCAGGGGGGGCTCTCATAAAAGCGAATGCGAAGTTAAATATTTTTTATAGCGTTACATAGGGTTGCGGTATATCATTTTAAAGATAACATCCTGTACTTTAACAGCAAGTACTACAATTCGATAAATATTATAAGGAAACGAAATTATTTAATTTTTATGAGCTTCAATATTTTAACATAACTTCACAATGATGTCAATAGATGGCGCCGCGATGTCTCAGTTCGGGGCGAACCACTAGTATTAAGTATAGCTAGTACTAGCACAAAGTAGGCTATGTGTCATTCTAGAAAGTACCTTCATAGCTTAATTTTTATACAGTTTCTGAGATGTACAATTCCATCACATACGGCATATATTTAGTTAGAAGTAGGTATTTAGTCAAATTATATCCTAGTAAACTTTTTGCCCCGTGTGCTTTTTTTGCACTAACATTAATTTATTCGCTCAGTTTTTTTGCGCACCTCTCAAATCTAATTAAAACATTAGCGAGGCTAATTGATGTGATGTCATGTTTTAATTTGATTTTCTCTCTCGCTATTAACTTGTTACTCAAGTGTAATTGTAGGTAAGAAACGAGACAAGCATAAGAGGCTGATATTAGTTTAGTATGAGCTATAGTTTAGTAAAGCTCGTCTGTCTGTACGCAATGTTGTACATTCAACATTGTCGCAGATAACATGGTGCTATTTGTAGACCTGTCATTTATATCTTTAGAGATTGTATCCAACCGAATTAGCACTTTATTTACTGCTTAGGCTTAGACAACACGGGGTGGAATTATTTGCACTGCAATAACCTATCTATCTATAACAATCTTAAAATCATCCTAATTCCTAGTTACAATAAGGAAAACTGTAACTTACTGTGTACTTACTTGTTACTACAAGATGAATATTAGATATTTTAGTAAGTTGGATAGTGGCTTTGTAACTAACAAGTCTTTTGACATCGACTGTATTAACCGTTATTAGTTATCACCATTACAGTTTACATCCATATTACTTCGTTGTTTTAAATTCACCACTTGATGATCAAAAAGTGTACCACCCTACTGGGGCCGTGCTAGCTGCCAACGTTTAAAGCCATATTGTTTCATTATTGTTGACTTTTGTGTTTTAGAATTAAGTATAATCCTTATTTTAGGAATGTCAACTTTTTTTATTCACTACAAGTTAGGCCTTGACTGCGATCTCACTTGATGGTAAGTGATGATGCAGTCTAAGAAGGTAGCGGGCTAACCTGTTACATGGCAGTTCAGTAAATTAAACCCATATCCCTATTCGGTCTGTATACACGGCATCGTACCGGAACGCTAAATACGCTTGGCGGCACGTCTTTGTCGGTAGGGTGTTAATTAGCCACGGCCGAAGTCCGAAGCCTCTCACTAGGCCAGACCAGAGAAAATTCAGATATTATAAACTCGCAAATGGTCCCTGCCAGGGATCGAACCCGGGACCTCCGCACGTTAATCTAAAAGTGACATCAAACTGTCATTTTGAGTTTTAAGCGTTAGCAGTAGGTATGGCCCCACTCTCAAATAATAACTTTTGGATTTTAAATTAGACTTTGCTACACAGTATAACATCGTGCCCCTCGGCTGCGGCGGTAAAATGCGAGTAACGAGTTAACGGAGTGTAGCAGTATTGGATAAGCGCGCCTCGTGTTGGCTATTAATTACTATTATAATTTAATCCCATCCGGGGACCGAGGATACATCGCGCTGGATGAGACTAGGGCAGGAAAAGAATCCATACGTCACACATAACTCGTAAAGTGACGGTGTACTTATTTTACGTAGTTAATGTCAGGCCATTTTATTAGGGTTCCGTACCAAAATGGTAAAATGGAACCCTTATGGTGCGACTTTCTCCGTCTGTCTGTCTGTCTGTCTGTCCGTCCATCACACTCGATTATTTCAGTAACTACCGAAGCTATCGACATGAAATTTGGAATAGTTGTGTATATTAGTGGCCCAAAGACACTGAAATTAAAAAAAATTGGAAATTATTTTTGTTCTTATTTAAAAAGGGAGGAAAATCGGAGGGTTGAAATTTAAAAGTGAGATAACTGTACTGTGTGGGGTATCATATGAAAGGGTTTACTTTGTACATTCTAAAACAGATTTTTAATTATTTTTAGTCATGATAGTTTTTGATTTATCGGGGAAAAAGTCTAAAAAAATACCGTTCCCCCCCCCCCCCCTTATCTCCGGAGTTTACCAATCGAAAAATCTGAAATAATTATGGTCAATAGGAATTTATGTATATTTTACAGGAAAACTATAGCCAATGCTCTAACTAGCATAGTTTTTTTGATATTAACAGTAAACCTCTACAAACAAAGTTAGTTTTGCGGTTCATTAACAAAGGTAATTATTACCGTTTTACATCTTTGGTCGTTACAGTTTTCAGTACGGAACCCTCGGTGCGCGAGTCCGACTCGCACTTGGCCGGTTTTTTTGTTATGAAGACACTGTGGATATTTGAAACAAACTTTGAAAAAAGGAAGCGTTTCAACCGCAATATTACGTTTGAATGTGATAATTAGCATCGCCGCCTCAAGCCGTCGCTGACCCACTCGAGGGCTTTGTTTAGGCCATTGTCCACCGCGACAGCTGAGTGCGCAACACTTCACACATCTTTGAGAACATTAGGTTCTTATAATGTGGAGAACTGTAAATGCAGGTTTCCTCACTACGCGATGTTGTCCTTTGCCGTTGACATTAATATTTAATTGTTTTAACAAATAATCCATACCTACTATTTATTTTAAATGCGAAAATGTGTCTGCCTGCCTTTTCACGGCCGGTTTAACCGATTTTAATAAAATTTGGGACAGAAATAGGTTGCATGTCAGGGAAGGATAATAGGTTTTCATCCCGAAAAATCAAAGCCACAATGTGTATGATTAATGTGTGTGATAAATTGTAAGCAGTTGTTACGGTTCACAATCTTTCGACAGTTTACAATCTAACGAGATAAAACCGTTAGATTGCGTTCTGACGGTTTTCACATTCTTCCTTGAAAAGAACCCATAGTGGTATGATCCAGCGGCGCAGCATCCGCGTTGCTCTCTCTCTGCGTAACTCAGTTGGCGGCGGCGCGCTCGCTGCAGAGTGTGTTCCTGACTGAACTGCATTACAGTATACACATACCCCATCAACTATCACTTATGTACATTCACATACATACATTATGTGATCCATCATGATTCATTCAAATTAATATGTTAATCTTAACAGAGTTCTATGTTCAAAGCCCTATTGCGAGTTGCGACGTCCTGATGGAAATCGGCATCATCATCATCATTCGTTTTAGAATGAAATGAAATATTATAACTAATATTCAACTTTTGACGTGAAACTGAAATTTACAGATTCGAAAAAAAAGTCCTGAGAGGAGCCGGCGAGATATCGGTTTCATCTTAATTCAATTTCACCATAATAGCTATTAGCATTTCTTTATACATATTCACCATCACAAGACTGGTGATACCTACCTACTGAAGTAGGTATTAACACCAGCTGTGTTTATTAACTTTCAGAGTTAAACAAACCTTCAAATTGATTCTAAGGATTAGCGTAGGGTGTTTAAATTTAATCCATACTAATATTAAAATTATTTAATGCGAAAGGAATCAAAAAATCTTAATCTACGCGGACGAAGTTGCGGGAATCATCTATAGTAACCAATAGTAACAAATAAATTTGTATAACCGCGTGCCTAATTGTACTGCACACATAAGTCATCTAAGCCAAACTAAAATCTAAATGTGCAACATAATTAGCCACAGGACTGAAATTATACATCAACGGTCACATTATATTACTTTCCGTCCTCAATATTGAGCGAAGTAAATAATAAAAACAAATAAACGAAGTGTGATCGCGAAAGAATTGAACTTAGGGTCATTGAAGCCTCCGAGGATCATAAGCTCGAGCACAAACTCTCTTCATTACCCTCGCGAACTCATAAACAGCGGAAAAAAGACCCATCACACCCCATAGCGTTCCACCCTAAGGAAGTTAAATGATGTACAGTTCGCGACTGTACTCAACACTATCAAGGAACTTCAACTTTTATTTACAATTCTTTTTGGGACTAAAATTGCATGTATCAAATGTTTACATTTTTTTCGTACAATAAAGGTTATTCACCATCAAACTCCAAATTGGATTACGTCAATATAGTCTCTATATTTGAAATCATAAGGCTATAAATCGTGTGCACGTATAGTATAAGAGTAGCGTTGCCCCGGGTGTACCGTATCAAATCGCTCGCACGCTCCCGCTCTCACGGATCTTACGGTTGCTTTCCGCGACGATGATAAATAAAATTATCCCGTAATTGATTTTACACGCTACGCTATAAATAGTTCCTCATTTGTGTGGGTTTATAGCAGCATTCCAGCGGGGTTCCAGTGCAGTGTTGGATTGCTACTGGAATGTGATGACTGTAGGAGTGGGCGCGGGCGTAAGCTACAAAAATACTAAACAAACAATTGGCCAATAACCCTACTTAATTCAGTTTTAAACTTGACTTGTTAGCTAACGAATCGCATTTGCTGAAAAGACAGTTGTTTTCCAAGACTTTCAATTTGCCACTCTGCTGGCTAACTTCACTCACTCACTTCACTTCATTTCACTTAGGTATACATGAGTTGAGGACCCTTAGGAATTTGAACTTTTAATGTTTTCACCAATTTTATTTGTCTTATAAAGGCCTAAGCTTTAGCCCGCGGCTTCAAAATTTCAAAGCCCTATTTTACCCCCTCAGGAATTGCTTTTCCAAAAATCCTTCCATAGCACCAGCTGATGTCTACGTCTACATTTCTGTATGCCAAATTTCAGCACGATCCGTCCATTGGTTTGAGCTGTGCATTTATAGATCAGTCAGTCAGTCAGTCGGTCACCTTTTCCTTTTATATATTTAGATGTAAAACGTAATGAAGATAAAAATCACTCTATTAACCCAAATTATAACCTGATTAAACCCCATACATATTCCACAACGGTAAAAACGGCATTATTTCATCAGTCAATAGAAAATCATCATAATAGACCAAATCATAACTTGCATTGTGAACGAATAATTTGATTAAAAATTGACGGCTCCTTCCTGTGTAAAAAATTCTTTAAAAAAACAGGAAACGGCCTAATATAAGGGTAATTGAATTACTGCCTACAAAGGAACCCATTTATAGCTGACACGTAAGAGCGTATAGTTTCTGAAAAGGTTTGCTCTGCCACGAGGGGTCAGGATATTTTGGCGCTTGTAATAAAAGCTCCGAATTACCTTTGAAAGGCTTAATTGTAGGTTCCGTACGTATCATGTCGGTGTGGATTACGCAAGTCGCCGGCGGAACTCTAAACTTGATATTTCCGTTCTGCGAGCTTCTATTTATTGGGCATTTCATTTTATGTGAATTTTGCACAGTTTCTTAGCGTGCGAATCTGGTATGAAACAAATGTGCAAATGTGCTGAACAATTCCGTTATCTTCTTAATCTAAATATATATAAATCACGTGTCACGTTGTTTGTCCGCGATAGACTCCTAAACTACTTAACCGATTTTAAATTAAATTTGCACACCGTGTGCAGTTTGATCCAACTTGAAAGATAGGATAGAGGTCACAGATGCCGGCACGTCAGAAAGCATGTAGGTATGAACTCCTTAAACAGTTCGGGTGAGACGTTTTAGTTTTAGGCTGACAAATGATTACGATTTGCTGACAACTATTGGGCCTCTGCTTTTCGAACTGGCAGTAGACTTTTCACTCTAGGTACTAGCGGTACATGACGTCGCCGTAAAATTGTAAAAACCGTTAGATTATAATCTAACTAGCGAGATTGTAAACTGTTGAAAGATTACAATTTAACGCATTATTTTTCGGTATATTGTAATCTGTTAGGTATATTAACCCAATAAAACCTAAGGCACTACCTGATTATGTATGTCGAACCCTAAACTACAAGAAAGAGTCAAGAAAACGTAAATACAATGAATATTTCAAAAATTGACTGACACTCAGAACATTGAACCGTTCACACTCTCACGTTCACGTGAACGGTTCACATCTTCCGACAGTTTACAATCTACCGAGATAAAAAGCATTAGCAATCTAACGTTTTTTACAATTTTACGGTGACAGATACACCAGTGGGTCCAACATGAAATAAATAAATTGAGTCTGAAATAAATAAATGCTTTTTGCAAAACCAAACAAGTTTTATTAAAAGCACAAATTAAGTGATTTAAAAAGGACAGATGAAATAAAACACTTCACAACATAAATCTAAGTACTCCAAATTAGCGCCATGTTGTGATCGCAACAATGGCGTTGTGCGCAGGCGCATACGCGGCTTATCCGGCCAATTTGAAAACTATTCTATTCAATTCAACGCTCTTCTGCTCCGTTCAATAAACACTATTCAATTCGGTGTCGAGTGTCGGTGCTTCATACGTATTGGCGGCCAAGTTACAATTACATCTATTGCAGATTAAATAAACTTTCGTTATACGGAAATAGAGCTTATTATCGATTTTATTAAATGCAATTGTGAAATGGTTTTCGTCAAAAGGATATTAAGATTTTTAGCTAAGGAATACTAGCTGTTGTCCACGATTTCGCTCGTACGGATTTTTTTTATTTTGATAGGATTTCGGTGGGCTAAACCTAGATATTTTCTCGGAAACAAAGTGTGTTTGTTTGTTGGTTTATTGGTTTGTCCTTCAATCACGCTGTAAGATGTAAGTTTGAGTGAAGAAATAAGCTTATCAAATTTTAAATTGTAATGCAATTTATAAACTAATTAGTAACTTTTTTAAAACAATAGATTTTTGAATACTTTTCGAAGTTTTAGTAGGTACAACTTTTTTTTTTAATCCACTACAAGCTAGCCCTTGACTGCGATCTCACCTGATGGTAAGTGATGATGCAATCTAAGATGGTTTAACGGGCTAACCTGTTAGGGGCATGGCAGTTATATTAAACCCATACCCTTCTTCGGTTTCTACACGGCATCGTACCGGAACGCTAAATCGCTTGGCTGCACGTCTTTGCCGGTAACTAGCCACGGTCGAAGCCTCCCACCAGGCCAGACCAGGGAAAATGCAGAAATCATAAATTTCCAAATTGACCCTGCCGGGGATCGAACCCGGGACCTCCGCACGTTAAGGCAACAGCGCTACACACTGCGCCACGGAGGTCGTCAACTAACATAATCATGTTACATGTAGGGATTAGGGACTTTAAATATTCACCAATACGATCTGGTATAACAAGGTTGTTGCTGCTTCCACCTACCGTGAGAGTTCCTCAGGGTATCAGATATCTGGTTGTATTGTGAGTGGTATAACAGTGCTCGTCTCACACTGCAGTCTGCCCCGAGCAGCCGCCAGCCGGCGCGGCGTCTATGCCGACGCCGTGCACTGATCTACTCGCTGATATCATTCATGTTATATTACGAGCACAATGCGAATTCGAGCGTGTCTTTGTCATTTTAAAATATCAGTTTCAGCCGGTTTGTAAGACTACGTTTTTTAATTATAAGTATAGGCGCCCAACTATACCAACACTTAAACAATGTTACTCAAAATGACAGTTTGAGTTCATGTACCTTGACCTTCTTAAAATAAGGATTATAATTTTAATAGTTAATAGTTTAGTCAACAATAATAGAACAAGATGGCGTTGGCAGTACGGCCCCAGAGACCTTGGATCCTTGCTTCTAGCTTGCTTATGCAGTCTGTTTGTATGTTTGTTTGTTAATGCAGGCTCATACTCCCTGTTTGGTAATCCTCATAAAATGTGTCTATGGTAGGGTCGTGATTAAACTCAAACTCAACACATATTTATGCAAAATAGGTCGGTACCTACAAAGTACACCTTCTGTAGTCTGTACGTCATGCTTGCAAAGTATAAGACGTGATGAACTACGGTATCTTAAAACTAAAGTTACAAGGGTTCCAAACACGCCCTGGTCTGAGAAGATTTATATTTAAACTAGATGATGCCCGTGACTTCGTTCGCGTGGATCAAGATTTTTTGATTCCCGCGGGAACTCTTTAATTTTCCGGGATAAAAGTAGCCCTTCCCCGGGCTACAACCTACCCCTAAACTAACCTACCTACCAAATTTCATCAAAATCGATTGAACGGATGGGCCGTGAAAGCGTAGCAGACAGACAGACAGACAAACAGTCAGACACACTTTCGCATTTAAGTATATGATATGAGGATACAGATGTGAGATGCCCGCAAATTCATGTGCGCTTTAAAAATACTTACCTACTCGTAATTGCTCTAACATCGCGGGTAAACTGGCTTGCTCGAGAGTTCTTCATAATGTTCTCCAATTTAAAATTAAAGTAATTTATTGCCTTAATACAAAGATGTGTGAAGTCTGCAAATCCGCACTAATTGGCTAACGTAGTGGACTATAGCCAAAACTTTCTCATTCCGAAAGGGTTGAAGTGACTGCATGATGCCTGAAACTGCGAGCTTTTATCGCGACCTGTACACATTCCACTAGTCGAAACAAACAATTCATATCCATACTAATATTATAAATGCGATAAAAGTGTGTCTGTCTGTCTGTCTGCTACGCTTTCACAGCCCCTGTGTTCAAGCAATTTTGATGAAAATATTTGGTACAAAGATAGGTGTCCCGGGGAAGGACACATAATAAACATTATAAAAAAAACAATCCACGCGGAAGTCGATGGCATAAGCTAGTAAAGAACAATTATTACCATTCACATAATAAAGCAAGCAGTAGAGTCTGCGCCTCACTCAATTAACTCATCAGTGCAATTGTTAGCGGCGTCGAGACCGCGCGTAGGTACCTGTATACACCTGTATACACCTGTATACCTGCACGTAATTAGATCGCGGCGGGAAAAGCTTTGCAGAGAGACCGAAAACGGCTAAGCACACGTTCACAGTGACGGAAAGTATAATGTTTTGTTTCTTTGATGACGACTCCATTGCGATCTTGTAGTAAGTGAAGCGTATTCTAAATTGGTGGCTGCTATGCCCCTAAAAGGTTTCGGCGCGGCATCGTACCGTTACGCTAAATCGCTTAGCGCCACGCATTGGAATAGAATAACTAACCACAGTCTGTGACTGAAGCATTCCACTGTGCTCACTGCTCACTTCAAACCAAACCAGAGGTTATAAAGATTTTTTTTAAATAAAGGAAGTTTACGTTACGTTGGAAATACCTGTCAGCGGCATAAGCTGCCAGGTGCATTGATATGACGTCATTCATGTGATTTACAAATCGCAAAAATCAAAAAATAAAAAGTTGTCATAAGGCGGTGGTCAGACCTACGAATATTAATAACCAACATAATATTCAGCAAATAATACAGAATTTGATAATCTTGAGGGCAGAATTAATTTTCGTAAGCTAAGTTTATTCTCTGTAATCAATATGTCGCGGCCAGACTGATTAAACGTTACTTGTCCGTCATTCCTAACTATTAGTTAAACGACGGGCTCATTTCGATGTTACCCGATACAGTTGCGTAGATTGGCGGTTGCGGGCCAATTAGAGGCCGGCGCGCGACCGGCGCGTGACCGGCGCGTGACCGGCACGCGGCCGGCGCGCGGCCGGCGCGGCGCGGCGCGCGGTGCGGCGACTCTTGCAGTTTGCGTTGTTTGCACAACGAGCTATTAGGTTCACTTACGCGCACTGTTTGACTTTGAATAATACGTAGCAGATTAACTTTGTATAACCTAAGACTTAACAGAGTGAGTACCTGTTTGTTCGACAAATAGAGACCTTTGTTAGCTGGATATCTATTTCACTTCTGTTCTTATTAGTTTTACTAGCGGATGCCCGCGACTTCGTCTGCGTGGTTTGAGGATTTTTGGTTTCCGCGGGAACTCTTTAATTTTCCGGGATAAAAAGTAGCCTATGTGCTATTTTAGACTATGATCAACCTCTGTGCCATATTTCAGCCCGATCCATTCAGCCGTTGGAGCGTGATTGAGTAACAAACGTCCATCCAAACTTTCGCATTTATAATATTAAGTATACCTACTATGTTAAGTAAGATTTAATGACCTTTTTAAAGTGAAACTTCTTTAGAATAGTTGAGATTTGAAAATTCGATGAAACGAAAAAGCGACTCCATAAAGTGACAATTTCACCATAATACGAGAGAATGAGATAGTATACAAGTTACATTTATCTCATTCTCTAATAGGATATTCTTCTGCCGTGTGTGAATTGCACACACACACTTTTTTTATTTACCTACATCTATCTTAGGCCACGATTACCAGTAAGTGAGTTTTTACTAAGTAGTGCCCGTAAGTATCTTAAATTTTGCATACAATATGCGACTTAGAAAGTATGTTCACATATCGCAAGTTGCTCATATTAGCGACTAACTTGAGTTAAATATAAACGTGGCCTTCTGTACCTACCTAAGACCACGTTTACATTAAGTTTGTCTGCAACTGCAACTGTCCTGCAACTGCTTGCAGGACAGGCGGCAAAACTTACGATTTAGTAACCGCTAAACCATAAACCAGACACATAAAAAAGGGCAAAGTGGTTTGCAGTTTACACAAGTCATATCAAGAGATGGTGATAATAATAAATAACAGGTTTCGCAGTCCCCGCAAGAATCGGAGCATTGAAAATGAATACAAAAATTTACAAAAAAACACTTCTCGCCTGCATCTTTTAACACCATTACCATGACGATCGGTCAATAATCATAGAAGCTACCTACATCACTTTTTATATACGGAAATACCCGTTTTTCTACAATTCCAAATCTAAGGTCACAATTATTAACCGATTTTCAATTCTTTGAAAAATTTCGCCATTTTGTTGCTAAACATTTTACCTTAGGACTTTTTTTTTAATTTTTCTTTTTCCCGAAATATTTACAATTAAGTAAACAAACACCCCCCAAGAACCCGACTTTTTTCACTTTTCAAAATTCCAAAAAAAGTTACCAGCCAATTTTCAAAATTCAAACGCTCTCACGTGTCCTGATAAATTCCTCAACTCTTGGTACTATTTCTATCCCGATCCTCCCAAAGTCCTCGGAGCTATGGCCAAAAATACGTCACAGGCGATTTGCATCCGATAACCATTTTCAATGGTAAAAAACTCGCCTGATTTTGTTGTGGGCTCTTCTCAGACCAGGGCGCCTTTGGAACCCTCGTAGCTTTAATTTTAAGACATCGTCTTATATACTTAGTATAATCAACGTTCAAAAAGTGTACGTACTGTGTAAGTACCAATTTTGAATAAATATATACTTTGACTTCATTGAAAAGCTTCGCACGTTAGCCCTGTGCGGAGGGCGGAGTGCGGAGGGCGGGCGGGTGACGCAATGTTTGCGCGCTCTCGTTGACAGTTGCACAAAGATACTACAGTTGAATTGCACCAGGGGACTCCCGCCACTACAGAAACATTGCTGGACCGATAGGTAGGTACTGGTTCATAGGAGTTCAAACCAACTACCTAATACTATACATGCAACAGTGTATATGTCTTTCAGTTGTTTCAGTCACCATCACGGGCCATCTGCTTAGCCGGTTTCGCTTCCGTTTCGGTGACGGATATTGTTTGCCGGTTTATATGTATGCCCTACCCATTACCCACTACTTCTGTGCAGGTATACCACGTAACGTCTACCATTGTCGTTTTGCTAGTACCGTGTACAGTTTACTCTGGTATTTGTAGAGTTGGTGTCTCTATTCTATAGCCACATTCACCAGTGTAGACAACGTCACTAATAATGTCAAAAATATAAAATCAAACACCATCAAAATGTAATAAAACTCGCGACAAGCGCCATTCACTGCTTTATGTGTGTTTTATGGGTGTCTATGCGCCCTCTGCTAGGGGCACATAATGTTTAGGGCGAAAACCAACTACGAACTGGATAGTAGCTACTTTGCGTCGGATAGAAAACACGTTACGTCGTATTGCGGTAGTCTGTGCATTTTGAAAATTTCAAAACTTTTATACGAAAATTTCAAAACGATTTTAGTGTGACGGGCAAAAATTTTATTGTTATCCCACTAAAATTGTTTGTTCACAGTGTGTTTACGCCCTATAGATATAACCTACGATGTGAATGTGGGTCGGCAATTTGGTTCCGAAGAAAAACAATTCAATACAATTTTCATTCGCACCAGTCGTGGTCGGGCATCGGTTGTCGAGTTTGGGAGTGAATCCGTTTATAATACAATGTTACACTTTGAAAGCTTTACTTTTCTGTGGAGCTTTTCATTTGCGTTTGTGATTGCAGATTGTTTTTATGTGAAGTTCCGATCCCCAAACTTACAGGATACAGTAGATGAAAATAACGTTGATCGGGTTGTGTGTTTTTGGATACGAAATACTGTCGTGTGTGTGAACTCGCTCCTACAACCACATAATTGACCGAGCGAAGCGAAGGTCTCGGAGTCTACTTGAGTGAATTGGCACTTGTCCGTCCGTCCGTCCGTCCGTCCGTCTGTCAGAGCATTATAACTTCTGAATTACTGAACGTAATTACTTCAGCTTTAAACATAATATGTAAACCAATGGCCTCCCGCCGAATATGGCTTAAAAAGTTATAAAAATCTTCATTTCAGGGGGGCTCTCATAGAAGCGAATGCGAAGTAAAATATTTTTATAGCGTTACATAGGGTTGCGGTATATCATTTTAAAGATAATTAGGAATAGAGTTCAAAACATTTTTTTTTTAAATTTTTCCCCTAAAATTGACGAAATGTCAAAGTAGAAATTTTCTAACGTCCAAAGTTGACCTCAGAACTCTAAATTTACTGAAAGGCTGAGCCTGAAACTTGATTAATTATTTGAATTATATCTTTTACTTGAACAACAAATACTAAAATTAGATAAATATAGTAAGGAAATGAAATTATTATTTTTTAATGAGCTTCAGTATTTTAACAGAACTTCACATTGTTGTCAATAGATGGCGCCGCGAGGTCTCAGTTCGGGGCGAACCACTAGTATTATACCTACGTCTTTGCCGTTTACATTTTCTCTTAAAGTATTGTTATGTTGTGGCTTTTATGTTTGAGCCAAATAATAAATACACTGTAAAAAATCTAACAAGAATTTCAGGATTTAAAAAAATATGGTTTTAATCGATCAATCTACTTCCAACCATTAATACATATTTTGGGTTCCAGTAACAGTACTGAGTTTAAGGCTCTATCGAAATGTCGGTTAAAATGCCTGTTTACGGATCCGAGTGCTAGTGTAAATATTATCACACACATCGTATCACACCCGCGTGTGTGCGCGGCCTTACGCGCCGCGCGGACTCACTCTGTATGTTAATAATTGTAGTTGAGTTTGTTTGTTTGTCTTTCCCCGCTCGCTCTATCATCGATGAGGGCGGCGGATCCATGAGTTATTAACTGCAATACAATATGAAGACAAGGCAGCTAACACGTTCAATGTAGGCAGCACAGTTAAGTTTACAAGACGTGAACGGAAATCGTCAAATAGTCCGTGTCGCGAAACAAGTCCCGTATAGAGGCGGCTGTAGTTGCTATTTATTATATAAATAAACTAATATTATATTTTTTTTACAGTATGTATGTTCATAACATCTTTGAGTGTCTAGTATCTAGTGAAAGGCCCGATGAATAGCGTCAGTTCATATACTGCTTACATAGGTATTGCGCATACTTTAATTCTGTACAAGAATCAGCCTTTCTAGTTATGGTTAATTTTTGGTAACCATAAACCGTCTTGCAGCGGCCATTTCTATCAAAAGGCCCATCAGCATGCGGGCAGACTTTCACTTTTGTCAACAGTGGAGAGCCCTACACCCACCTAATACTGAATCAGCCTTTCTGGGAAACGTTACCAAAAGTGCAGCTATCTCTTATAATATAACGTCAGAAAGATAGATCACGTTGCCGTGCGAAATAAAAACTAAGTTTGTCAGTTAGTATAAAACTCATTTTTCTACCCTTGAATTGGATTCACTGATAAAGGTGGTATCAAACCGTGAAATGAGAGATCTGTATTTAATTTTAAATTTTAATTCAATACAATACAGTTGCATGTAGCTCGTCTATAGTGTGAGGGAGATTCAACTGTTTATACAAAATGAATCTTGTTGCTCGGTGTTACGATCAATTATCGTTTGCCAGGGTCTCGCGTTAAGGGGTCGTCGCGTCGGTTGTTTGTCGAGAGTTAATTTAGTTGCGGATTATTCAGTTTGAGTGATTGATGTTTTTGAGCCCGCGAGGCTGAGTGCTAGTGGCGCCGCCCGGCTCGCCTCGCGTACCGACACCGCTTGTCTCTTATTTAGGACGTTAATTATGAAGCTGTTCTTATATGATTTAAGGATTCTAATAGGTTTATTGAGAGTCTAATGGGTGAGTTAACTTATCAGATTATCATTGTACATACCAATAATCTTTGAAACCAATTGTTGTACTTGTTGGTGTGATTGTATTAAATGGGTTTAGATACGATATGCTAGATCTTGAAATTTTGAAAAGTAATTTAGTTGTATACTGTTCATGCTGCGATTGTGTGAAAAGGTTCATTTAAAAAAGGTTCATGAAAAAAATCAAATTATACAAACAAAAAATAATATGTATGTTTTCATATAGGTAATTTTTTATAAAAGATTTTCAATAGCTACTTACCTAAGTAGGTATTCATTAGTAAATCACTGCAAATCTTTTACAAAATATGTTAACGAGTCAATAGTTGGGTTTTCCTTTGATGTTATCAATATGAGAAAATTATAATTCGCTGTAGTAATAGCTAATCGAAAACAAAAAAAAAACAATTTCCAAAATTAATGGGCCCAGTAACGGCGGAGTCAAATGCAGGCGGCTTCATGGTGCCCCATCAAAGACACTCGCCCTCCCCTTAAGACGTTACAAACGCTATTATTAATTTCTCCTCGTGCTCCACCGAGCGAAATAAAACGTTCACTTTGTAACAATAAAGTTCAATTTGCAACACACACAGATGAGCGGATAGGTTCTTTTGTTGTCAAACAAAGCAAGTTATTGGCTAACTTTCGGTCCACAGGCTGCATCTAAGATGGCGATGTGTTCTTGTCTCTCTCGCTCGTATGTGTATGGGTGGTTGCGTCTCTTTTTGTTTCTTGAAAGAAGTCAGTGTTTGTGTAGTGGCGGGGGTGAGGCGCGCCGGGAAGGATGGTGTGAGGGAGGGGGGATGAATTATTAGGTAAATAAAGAGGTATCGAGGGATCGATGCAGACGGACGGACGGAGAAGATTATTGTTAATTTAAGTTTTGGTTATTGGATTAGTTCAACTGAACGTTTAACTTGACAGTTGACTTATAATGTGCGACAACTCGGAATAGTTTTGATACTTATGGTAAATTATTTTTATGTTAATTATTTTGTTTTATTTTCCGTAGGTACATAATATTATGTGCTAATTTTCTTTTCATCAAACTAGATGTGCCGTTTTAGCAGAGGTAATATTCAGTAGCATCATCGCTCTTTACACCTCTTAAACTTTAAGTAGGTAAGTAGCTGAAAGAGCTTATTTTATTTTAACCTTTGAACAGATAGTAAGAGACGTATAGATACACTTTCGCACAGGTACCTACTACCTACCCAAATATAATAGGTAGGTAAATAAACAAATTGCTTAAAACTTCTTGACCATTGGACGTTTTACACGCTTTAATGATTGGTTTTGATACTTGTAGGATTGCTTTTCCTATTCAATTTCATGACAAGTCCATTTCTAGGTAGCTTCTAGTGGCAATTTACTTTTTTGCGGACCACTACAGGTCTGCGGTGGTACAAGAGCAAAAAGTTACACAATAACGCATTCGTCAACAGCAGACCGGTGTGTTTTCGTTGTTTTGGTGGCGGCGCGTCACGTCACATCGCGCGGGATCGATTGTGACGCGTCCCGACTCCCGCTGTCCCGCAATACTCACAGCTCCAACCATGAACCACCGTCTATGGATATGAAAAAACTAACAACCAATTCATACATATCAATTTGCCACAAAATCGTCACTTTACAATCGTGCATTGAGGCGGCAACATCTCCTGAAGATGCTCCGGTATCGGAGTGAAACGTACGTTGAGGGTATTTTTGAGGGTTTATGTGGTGTCAGGTGTGGTGAATGTCGCCGGCATCAGGTTTGAGATACACACTGTACCTACCGCAAAGATTTGCCTTCTGTGGCAGATTATACCGGATCCGTGAAAAGCTGAGACATGGTATTGTTAAGTTTTATCTTTTTCAACGTCTTGAAAATTTCTTGGACTTCTGGAAAGAATGATTTCGTGACGGCTCCAGTTGCTGCTGTGCTGTATCTTTCTTGCTAGGCTTTGAGTGTTGGGCCCCTGATGAGCCGCTTGGCTGAGGACAGAGGGAGACGATCGTGGCTGGGCGCGTACTTGCTGTTCAGAGCTGCGCCTTTAGCTATTTCGTCGGCACGCTCATTCCCTGGAATACCGACGTGTGCCCGAGTCCAATGAAGTCTTACTTCCCCGCCTTTTTTCCTTATTTCGCAAATGCGAGCGTGGAGATCAGCTGCAAGCGGGTGTACCTATATGGGTTTATTACCTATACTCTGTAGAGCGGACCTAGAGTCTGAGAAGATATGGGCCTTCAACACTACGTTGTTTCGTGCCATGGCTTCCAACGTCCCCTGTATGGCGACTAGCTCAGCCTGGTACACTTAACAATGATCAGCAAACGTGATGGTAATAAAATGCATTTCTGCGTTATTTGCTGCTGCTCCAACTCTCCCCCCGATCTTGCTCCCATCAGTGTAAATTTTAGGATAATCATCCGCTAACGCCTCTAATTCTTCAGCATTGTTAATGGAGTCAAATGTAAAGCATTGCCTTGAAGCTGGGTGAGGTAAGCTGAAGGGGCTAATCGGCATTTCCATCTTACACCGTGGTAGATCTAGGAGAAGCTTGCCTCTCTAAATTTCGTATATGTCCCTTTGTTCGGCTGCCCTGAACTCAAGGAATAATGCAGAATACCTGCCAAGACATCGCACGACATAAGTGATACGGTGCGACGTGCTTTGCATATCATCAGGTCAAACATGCGGGTTATCTTCTCGAGCTTTTTGCGCATATATGCTTTATGGCTCTTTACCCCCATACATTTGCTGCGTATAAGACCGTTGGTTAAATCACTGCACTGTAAATTGTTGCTATGATTTCAGAGGTTAGACCCCACTGAGCTCTTGCAGATCTTGAGATGATTTTTTACAGCTTAGCCACCTTTTGTGTTATCTGATGCAGTGTTTAGAAAGTTCAGGTTTCTATCCAGATTGAGGCCGAGAACTTTCAAGCTTTCACCTAATTTAAGTTCAACGCCATCCATTCGAAGTCTTAGCTGGTCCAAATAAACTTATTAAAAGTGCTTTTGAATCGTTGAGTGAATCTACCCACTGGTTCGGAATGCCGTTTTCACCGAGAAGATTCAGCAAGAAACACAGTTTATTTTGGAAAAAAAAATAACAATTACATCAATGTGTACATATAAAGTAAACATTGCTGGAGCGTCAAATCCATGCTCTGATGTTGATGATGATGTTTTTTTAGTATTTGTAAATCTTGTGGGAATTCTTTGATATAAAATAGGTCCTATTAGGTAAGTCTTTGCGCGGTTTTGACAAAATTTGGCACAGAGATAGGTTGCAAGTTAGAACTTGCATTGTAGGGAAAGATATAGGCTACTTTTAATCCCCGGAAATTAAAGAGTTCCTGCGGAAAAAAGCTAAGTATAATTATTGACGTCTAGCTTAGATAATATTGGAATGGACCTGTGGCAGACTACGTAGTTGTGACGTGGACTATTAGGTTCTAAAAATCCCGTTATGAGCTGTAACGTAGTGGATGGTGTCTATGGCCCAGCTCACCTTCACTACTTACATTAAAGTTAGGGTGCGAACCTATGACTTCGATTTTCTACACCTAATTGGGGAGATTGAAATTAAACAGCAATAATACACACAACTTAATTAAGGTTTATTCACTATCACACTATATATACATCAAGACTTATCCTACGTCACGATCTACAATTCCACTTGCTCTGAAGGAGCACCGAAACTAGGGTCCCAACGGCGGGAAGCGCCGTTCGGGTTACGCGTGGACGGTAGGTCACCGGTGACCGCCGAATCGGATGACGCGGTTGCGCGGAAGGCGCCTAAGGGGGGAACGCGGGGTGAGAGGGAGCGGAGGAACGGCGGAGTTAGACGGACCCGGCTTCTGAAGCCAAGGTGCGGCTAACACTACCAGCGTCCACAGGTACTACTCGATGTCGACCCCCAGAGAGATCAGGCCGAGCGGCTCGAGCAGTCGCAAGTGGACTGAACGCAAGTCTCGGCGCTCGGTTATTTATAGTGGGACGGCTGGTAGGTAAACTGGCGGGGCGTCGGGTGCGGGGTGCGGCCGCGGTCGCTCGGTGTTTCTCGAACGTTCTCGGCTCGGCGTCGTGTCGGCAGTCACGTACGCCTTGTTGTGACGTCACCGTTGCATCCCCCTCTCATCTCTGGAGATTTTTGCCTGTAAAAATCACTTGGTTAGCTATAGGTTGCAACTGTGTTCCCTTATTCTCGCTCACTACTCGTCTTTGTTAGTGTCCCTATATTACTGCTATTTTTGTTTTTATATTATAGTATTATATTTATAGTATTATATTTTTATATTACAGTTTTCCTATTTTTATTTTATGGTACCTCATGTTTTCATCTTTCCCTTATATTGTGGGAGGCGTACTATGCCTCGCCAATGGTTGCCCATGCGTTTCCGTCCCCGTCGTTTCCTCTTGCGCTTGGTTCCCGGGTCCTCTACCTCTGCCACGAACGCCTGGTACTCTCCGCTTGCCGTGTGGTCATCGATTTCCAGGCAATCGTCCCCGTTCGATGGGCCTGGGGTGGGACTTGTTCCGTTTGAGGTTTTCAGGGGGAGGTATATTGGTTTTGATCCCGGGCCTTCCACTATTGTGCTCCTCTTGGGATCATACGGGATCCTCCATCCGTTCCCGTCCGTTATTACTTCTTCGTTACTTATTATCCTTATTCCCGACATCGTGTGCGTTTGACTGTTGTCAGGTTTGGGTTTTTTTTTCTTGGAAACTTTATATTGTTCATTTTTGAGGGTAGATTAATTTTTATTTTCTGACGTTTTATTTTGTTTGTTTTTACTCTGTTGATTTTGGTTTATGTTGGCCCGTTGTGTCCGGTAGTGTGTCGCGGCTTTATCTCATGTTTGATGTTTGTCTTTGGTCGGTACGGTGTTGGTTAGGTTGTTGGATGGTTGGATCGTCTCGTATGTACTCGGCTTAACTGATCCATAGTGTTCTGTGGTCCTCGTTCGTTCTCTTTGTTGTTTACAGTTTTTATGTATGAAGCCGGACCGGTCCATGGACGTGGTTGCCTCTAGACTGCGATGTCCTTTTTTTTTTTCCTAACGCCATGGAGGTATTACCGCTGGGCTGTGTTATCATTTTTATAGTGCCATAGCTGATATCTTATTGTTGTACCGTGCTGTTATGTATGATATTTTTTTATGTCCTTTACGTGTGCCGTACATATTTTATTCCCCTGTAGTGCTTTAATTAAGAATATTACTGGTGATTTTTGCTCTAGTATTTTATATGGGCCTGCAAATTTTGGCGCTAATTTTGCGCAGAATTGCTTGCTTGCGTTTGACAATGGAAATTCCCTTTTTAGTACGAGTTCTCCTAAGCTCGGTTTCCAGTCTCGTCTGTTCCTGTCGTAGTAGTTTTTCTGTTGGACGGATGCTCGGTGTTGGTTTTTTCTGACTATTTCATAGATTTCTGTTAGTTTTTCTTTTTCTTTTAGTGCTGGTGTAGGTAATTTATTCTCGTCGTGAATGTTTCTTAGTTCTCTTCCAAACAGTAGGAATGCTGGTGTGTATTTTGTCGTCTCCTGTACTGATGTGTTTAATGCAAAGTTGAATTCGGTCAGGTGTTCGTCCCATTTTTTATGGTTCTTCTCTATGTATGCGGCTATCATTGTTTCGAGTGTTTTGTTTACTCGTTCGGTTGGGTTGCACTGCGGTGTGTAAGGTGCCGTTAGTTTCTGTTCTATTCCGTACTTCGCGAGTGTCTCCTTGAAGTATTTGCTCGTAAAAATTTTCGCGTTGTCACTTAATAATGTTTTGATTCCGCCGTGTCTCATGAGAATGCATTCTTTTAGGGCGTTGGCGACGGTTTTCGATGTTGCCGTCCGTAACGGTTTTATCTCTGACCATTTTGTAAATTTATCGTGGAAGACTATTATCCATTGAAATCCTTTCGTGGATCGGGGAAGTGGTCCTATGAGGTCGGTTGTTACTAGTTCCCAGGGTTCTCCCGCATTTCTTATATGCATCAGTCCTGGTTTTTTTTCTTGTGATGTTTTGTGTTTTTGGCAAATTTCGCATCTGTTTATATATGTGGCTATATCTTTGAATGACCCTGGCCAGTAGTATCGCTGTGCTATTTTATTAAACGTTTTGTATATTCCTAGATGTCCTGCATTAGGTTCATCGTGGTTCTGCGTTAGGATTCTTTCCCTATCAGTCTTTTTTACACATAGTTTCCATTCTGTCGCTGGGTCTAGCTTTCCGCCGTATTTTGGATTGCTTATTCTTCTATAGAGTTTTTCCTCTTTTATGCAATAGTCGGGGTCCGTTTCGGGGTTACTCTTTATTTTATTGAACTTTTTTGTGTACCAATCTCCGTCTTCGACTGTTGTCGTAAATACCGGATTCCTTGATAGTTCGTCGGCTATTACGTTTTGTCTTCCTGGTCTGTATAATATGTCAAAGCTGTATTGTTGCAGTTCTAATGCCCATCTTGCTAACCTGCCTGATGGATTTTTTAGGGTGTTTAACCACTTTAGTGCTTGGTGGTCTGTTATCACGGTAAAATCGTATCCTTCTAGAAACGGTCTCATTTTCCTTATTCCCCATATAACCGCAAGGCATTCTTTTTCTGTGGTTGTGTATCTGGTTTCCGCTGGTTGTAGTGTTCGGCTGGCGTACATTATTATCTTATGTTTTCCGTCGTCTTCTTGCATGAGTACGGCTCCTAGACCTGTGTCGCTCGCATCTGTCTGCAGTATAAATGGCTTGGAGAAGTCTGCTCGGGTTAATATTGGGTCTTCCATTAATAAGGTTTTAATTTTTTCAAAGTGTTTTTGTTGTTCTTCTCCCCAGTTGAATTTTGAGTCTTTCTTTAATAGTTTTACTAACGGTGCTGTCACTTCGGCGTATTTTGGGATGAATTTTCTGTACCAAGATGTCATGCCAATGAACCGTCGGACGTCTTTGATACTGTTTGGGGCTTTTAGTTCCTTAATGGCCTGGATTTTCCCTTCGTTCATTTTTAGTCCTTCTTTTGTCACAATGTGACCCAGGTATTCTACTTGGTGTTTGCAGAATTCGCATTTTTCTTTATTAATTCTTAGACCTGCTTCTCGGATTCTTCGGAATATTTCTCTTAGATGTGATATGTGTTCTTCGAACGTCTTGCTACATACTATTATGTCGTCTAAGTACACATATGCGTTTGGTTCTAATTCAGGGCCTATCACCATGTCTAGTAGTCTTTGAAAAGTCGCACCGCTCGAGTGTAGTCCGAAAGGCATTACTTTGAACTGAAATAGTCCTTTTCCTGGTACTGTGAATGCCGTGAGTGGTTTGCTCGCCTCGTCTAGTTTGACGTTCCAGTACCCATTCTTTAGGTCGAACTTAGAGAAGTATTTTCCCTTATTTAATTTTTCGAGTGTGTTGTCTATTTGGGGTAGTGGATACGCGTCCTTTTCTGTGATCTCGTTCAGCTTCCTGAAGTCGATGCAAAATCGGTATTCGCCATTGTCTTTCTTTGCCATGACTATTGGTGAACTATATGGACTATCTGATCTTTCTATAATTCCTTCTGCTAGCATTTTAGTTACGTGTTCGTTTATTTTTTCCTGCATTTTCGGGTTTCTCGGGTAGTATTTTTGTTTTATGGGTTCTTTATGTTTCAATTTTATTTTATGTTTTATCCAACTGTTTCCTTTTGGGCTTTTGTCGGCTTTCTCGAATTCTTCTTGAAGTACTTTTTGTAATTCTTCGTGTTGTTTTGTTGTTAAGCTTGTCTCAGTGTCGATTTTTGTTTCTGCTACTTCTAGGTTTGTCTGTTTACGTGTTGTATCTGGCCAGTTTATCTCGAGTCCTAGTCTAGATAGGATGTCCATTCCCATGATCATTACTGTAGTTGACGGTAGGTAGATTACTTGGTGTTTCATGGTTTGTCCTTTTATGTCTAGTTCCACGTTTACTACTGCGGTTGTTTCTATTTTTGACCCGTCTGCTAATTTGATTGTGTTCGGTTTTTGTATTGGTTCCTTTATTCTGTTTTTAATTTTATCCATTATTTCTTTATTTATGTACGTATTAGTTGACCCCGTATCTACTAATGCCCTAAACGGATTCCCGTATATTCTAACGTCCATGAATATTCGATTATCCTTTCCTTGTTTGCTTTGTGTCGTGTAACTTTGTGTGTTCGTTTTTGCTATTTTCCCGTTTGTTTTGCAACAGTCTCGAGTTAGTTTTCCTAATAGTCCACATAGGTTGCAGAAGATAACCCGTTTGGCTTGGCATTCTCGGGCCGTATGGTTTCTTCTCCCGCATTTCCAGCAGCATGTCTCTGGATCATAGTTGTGGATCTTTTTTCCGTTTTTTTCCTGTTCTTCGGATTTTTGGTATTTCGTACGTATCTCGACATTTTCTAGTTGGGTCTCCCTTCTTGGGTACGTTGGTCTTGTATAAGTCATGTCCTTGTATCGGTTCATGTTTATCTTTTCGTAATCTCCTGTCAGTTGGATTAGTTCCGCTATTGTGGTGAAGTCTTTTCTCTTTATGTAGTATTGGTAATTTGGTTTCATATTATCATAGATTCTTTCCAACTGTTCATTCGGAGTTAACTTCCCGTATCTTCTTATTAGGGTTTGTATATCGGTTAGGTAGTCAATAAATCTTTCTGGAATTCGTTGTTTCCTTTTTATGATTGTTTCTAATAAATTCTTTTCATATTGTCTTGGATAGTAGTAAAGTTTGAAGGCTTCTACAAAATCATCCCAGTTTTTCCAATATTGTTTATTATTCCTATACCATAATGATGCTTTTCCGTTTAGACATCTTGGTATTACTTGTATAATTTTGTTTTTATTAACGCCTAGGGTGTCAGCTAGTTCTTCAACCCTCCTCCTGTAGTGTCGAACTGTATCTTCCACCGAGATATTGCTTTGTCGAATTCTTTTGTATCGCCCTCGCCGGATATTTTACTACCTTCGGACGTTTCGTCCTCCGTTTTTATTATCTGTACCAACTGTTTTCGTAGTTCCTCTACTGTCCTGTTGGCTAAGACTTCAATGTTCCTGTTTTCTAGTTCTTCGGTAAGTTCCTGTTTGTTTAATTTATATATCCAACTTGTGGCCATCTTTCTTGTTTAGGTCCTAGTTTTATTTATATTGGTTGATTAATTTTTTCCTAGCTATCTATTTACTCTATGTATACTATATATATTTTTATTCTATCCTATCACTCGGATTGCTTTGTATTTATTTTTCTATGTTATCTCTTATTTGTTTATTTCTATTCTATGCGTTTATCGTTCGCTACTGCCCTATTTTGCGTTTCCCGTTTTGGATACTGTTATTCTCCCGGGTTTTTTTTTTTCTTAGCGATCGCGCGTTACGAATGGTTGATTTTTATTGACCTGCTCCCGGTCCCTAATTGTCCCCCTCTCAATTTTGTGGGTGTGTGTTTGTTTGTTTTGTTTCTCGATGGGATGTCTATTCTTTAATTCCTCAACCCTGCCAAGTCAAGTTAAGAATAGGTATCCTTCTCGCGGATCTCAATTTTTTTTCGAGTCGTCTATTTTATTACTCCCGATCGGATATATACCCTTTTGATTAACCCTGAGAAACCGGTGGATCTAGTCGTTCCCTGCAGGTGCGGCTAGTACCTCCAGTGTCCGCAAGTTTCCACTCAGTATCGACCCCACTGATAAGATCAGGCCGAGCTCCCTGGGTGGTTACAGGTGGACTTCTGTGACAGGATTTATGTTTAAGGTGGTTAGGCGAGCCTGACTCCTTGAGTCAAAGTACGACCAACTCCTTTAGCGTCCCCAAGTAACTCCTCGGCATCGACCCCAATGATTAGATCAGGCCGAGCTACCCGATTAGTTACAAGTGGACTCCTTGGAAGGGTTTATATCCGCTTTATTGCCACGATAAATTACGATATTAAACGTGCTATGCTTTCAATGTGGTTCGCCCTATACGAGTGGTCACCACTGCGTGCTCGCAGTGCGTGCCTATTTCTTTTCTACGGGTTATGGACGTGGTGCGATCCTGCTTTCCGCGTCGTCAACCCAAACGGATGGGTTTTTAGTTGGGCGCCAAAATGTAACGTAGTGGATGGTGTCTATGGCCCAGCTCACCTTCACTACTTACATTAAAGTTAGGGTGCGAACCTATGACTTCGATTTTCTACACCTAATTGGGGAGATTGAAATTAAACAGCAATAATACACACAACTTAATTAAGGTTTATTCACTATCACACTATATATACATCAAGACTTATCCTACGTCACGATCTACAATTCCACTTGCTCTGAAGGAGCACCGAAACTAGGGTCCCAACGGCGGGAAGCGCCGTTCGGGTTACGCGTGGACGGTAGGTCACCGGTGACCGCCGAATCGGATGACGCGGTTGCGCGGAAGGCGCCTAAGGGGGGAACGCGGGGTGAGAGGGAGCGGAGGAACGGCGGAGTTAGACGGACCCGGCTTCTGAAGCCAAGGTGCGGCTAACACTACCAGCGTCCACAGGTACTACTCGATGTCGACCCCCAGAGAGATCAGGCCGAGCGGCTCGAGCAGTCGCAAGTGGACTGAACGCAAGTCTCGGCGCTCGGTTATTTATAGTGGGACGGCTGGTAGGTAAACTGGCGGGGCGTCGGGTGCGGGGTGCGGCCGCGGTCGCTCGGTGTTTCTCGAACGTTCTCGGCTCGGCGTCGTGTCGGCAGTCACGTACGCCTTGTTGTGACGTCACCGTTGCAGAGCTTTTATGCAATAAATGTGACTATTGAGTACCTACCTCTTATATACTTACCTATAAAATGTCACCTTGCAAAACTAGAGAATAAATTGTAAAGAATAGACGGAAGAATCGGCTGAAGTGGGCTCGAACCCGGGCACACAGGATCGTAGCGTCGATGATGGTGATGATGACGACGATATTCACTCCCCAGATCATCAACTACACCTACCCGTGTAAACAATCACGTCGACCACATCCAATAAACTAATCACTTTCGGAATCTTTCTAGAATTTGACACGTTTTAGTGGTAGTCCCTCTACTTAGAAACGGAATCCCGCAAGCGAAGTCGTGGTGATTTTTTCATACGAATGTAACCCCGCTCGTATAAAACCAAGTCCAATTTGAAGTCTCGCGTATCTCATCTCATTTCCCGAAAACAATCCGCGACGTCTTTCCCGAGACGTTTGTCAAATGTAAGCTGCTTTGGGTTATTAGATCGGAAGCTGCGAGCACGACGATGACAGACGACAGGGCGGAGGGGGGGGGGGGGGCACGCCATGACACTTCCGCGGCCTCTAACGAGATAGGTGCCGTCTGCGGCACCGGGGCACGTAGCCTTAATTTGTTTTGGCGCTGCACTCGTTGATATCTGCAGGCATTTGGCGTGATCCCACTTAACTCGATGTCCTGTGTGTGATGCTCAAAAGCTTATACATAGAACTATCATTGGTCACGGCAGATTTATATATATGTCACCGTAAGATTGTAAAAACAGTTAGATTGTAATCTAACTAGCGATATTGTAAACTGTCGACAGATTACAATTTAACGCATTATTTTTCGGTAGATTGTAATGTGTTAGGTATATTAATCCGATAAAACCTAAGAGACCGGCCTGCGGCTGGGCACTAGGTACCTGATTATTTATGTCGAACCCTAACGTAACCTACAAGAAATAGACAAGAAAACGTAAATACAATGAATATTTCAAAAATTGACACTCAGAACACTGAACGGTTCACAATCTGTCGACAGTTTACAATATCGCTTGTTAGATTACAATCTAACGGTTTTTACAATCTTACGGTGACATATACCTATATATAAATTAATTTGTATTTCTTTGAATATTTTATTTGATGACAGAAGTATTTTCATCGTCATATTATTATCACTTATCAGTGTCATTTTCTTAATTCACAAAACTTGTAGAAGTTGCCCGGCTGTCAGTGTTCATACATGGTTTGTACAGTGGTGACTTTTTTTTTAATTTTTTGACTTTATAGTCATAAATAATACCCGTCGTACCACCAGAGGCACGGTCAGAGGTACGATGGGATACTGAAGCTAAAAAAATGTAGTAGGACCATAAAATACTTAGTAAGTAGTATCTTACAGGATACAATTGACAGCGAAGATTTATTTCAGCTAGTGCATAGTGAGAGTCGCACTGCGTCTTAATAACACTTTTGAGTTTCGAGAGACACCTCTAATATTGCATCTTGTGTTTGTCGCAAACTTTTGAGACGTTTTATGCGATTGCATAGCCCTGCGGTGAAGTGGCGAACTCGAAACGATCCATAAACTTATTTGCATTTAAACTAGGTGATGCAAACCTCAGTGAGGAAAATTAAGATAAGATTAAAGTAGGTAAATATCTACCTAAGAAGTAAAGGAAATTTTGTACCTACGGCAATTTCTACATCCGTTTTAGAGGATGAACATAAATGTGTAAATGAAGTAGGTACCTAAGTCTAGAAAAAAGTAGGTAACTCCGCGGCTTCGCTCCTGTTGGAAAATTCCATCTTATTCCACACTATGAAGGAAACCATGTGTGCAAAATATCAGCTTTCTAGATCCAAGGGTTTTGTCTGGGTGATGCTGCGTCATCCAGTGAGCTATGAAGGACTTATACTTATATGTACAGAAAGATTAAATAAGATAATATTATATAGCTTAGATTTGTTTACCTAATATTTATCTAGAAATAATCGGCATTAGGCCTATTAACGAAATGAGGTACCTGCCTAGTCACAAACAATTTTGGTCCATTCAATACTAACTTCATCAAAGTATTTACTTCCGAGGAAACCTCAGACAAGTCAGCTAGTTTACATATTAGGTACTTATCTTATAATATAAATGCGAAAGTTTCGGTGGATGGATGTTTGTTACTCAATCACGCCAAAACGGCTGAATGGATCCGGATGAAATTTGGCACAAAGATAGATTAGGTATAGTCCGAAATAACACATAAGTAGGTAATACATAGATAATAAACACACACACACACACACACACACACACACACACACACACACACATACCCGCGCGCACTTGCACTTTTTTAACTATGTACCTATTTGTTTTAATAATTGTATAATAATTATGCAATCTTTTTGGCTTTATTTTAGTTTTTTAAGAGATAACTGTAAATTAATATGTAAAAACGCTGCTGATTACAGACTAATAAACAAAATATCTATATAAACTGATCACATTGACGCAACTTCGTAAAAAATTTAACCGAGTCGTTAATTGCTCGGGAAAACGTTGTATTTACCGCGCGCGCCCTCTGGGGAACAAATAACTGCACAGGATTATACCGTGCTGACTGCGGCCGAGCCACAGACTACCTACATAACAGGATTGAAATGGCGGAACTAGGGAAATACCAGTTCAATGTTAAGCGAAATCAGTATCCAAAATGACTTAAAACATCGTTTTTTTCCTGCAAATCGGGTTAATGTAGAGCTTGGTGAGCTGCCTCGTTCGAGATATAACTATAGCATTTAATCACAGCAGCTTACAAAGAGAACTCACGTCACAAAAGTTAATACAAAAAGTGGAGCCACATCGCAGTAATACGACAGCGGTGGAGTCGGCCGACAAAACGAAAAATTATTCCCTCCAAAAACAATAAAGACATGAAAGGCCCCGCGCGGACTCGTTTGCGGAATTGAATTTGCGGATAATATTGTGTTAACATTATTGAAACAGCGAAACAACACATGTTAGTGCCTAACGCAAAGTCAATTTGTCAGTCGATTAACATTAAAGAGCGCCGGAGCGCGGAGTAACTCAATTATATCCAATCCAATATAACAAACGGCGGGATTGCGTACGCGGTACGAGAGCAGCGCACACTGTTCCACATATAAATGAACCGCGGGCGACCAATCAGCGCGCGGGGTGGCTGCACTCGTCTGACAGATGTCATATTGGAGCGCCATTGTTAGTGTTTTGATGCGGTTTTTTGTGGCGCGACAGTTGGCGCGGGCGGACCACCGTTTTATTGTTTTATTTGATCAGACACACCGTATACGTACAGCTTTGAGAATCTCTCCCGTGTCCGTTTAAATCCATTAGATCTCTTGTTTGGTTTTTATTTTGTCATTCAACATTATCGTCATCAGTTAAATCACGTTATTGTAGATCTTGTTTGTTCTCTTCAACCAAACATGGAGCTACATTGACCGTTTTATTTGCTACTACAGCTTTATATAGTCTGATTTTGGGGTAATATACGTTTAGTTCACGAATATATTCCTATCTACTGCAGGAGTTGCAGTTTTTTGTACATAATTCTCCATTTGTAATTCTGTCCTTTATTTTTTACTTAGAGAAAAAAACATGAGGTATGTATATTAATTTCAAAATATTTGAACATCGATATATATGTAAGTACTAGATGGGCCCTTTCATAGAAAAACGCTGGGCCGCCGAGATGCGGAACGCGTTCCGCATCTGTCTTTGTTCCCGTCGTAGCGCTGTCACGATCGCTCGTCGTGCAGATAATTTGTTATTATTAAGTTAACATCTAAAGTTTAATTAGTTTGGCACTGTATAATTTTTATTTATAGGTAAGTGCTTATGGCAGAATGCATTTTTAATATTGTGTTCACAACGAATAAATCAATCAATCAATCAATCAATCAAGTGTTTCAATTCACAATCATACATTTCCAAAAAAACGTTATTTAATCTTCCTGACTGTATGATTTTTTTTTACTAACTGGCCAGTTAGTAAAAACTTTGGGCTTTGGGTTCCAGCCGTAGAATAGTCAGCCCAGTACGATAAAAAAATGCAATCAAGATTAGAGACGGGCAGACCGTACAATAGGCATTAATATTAAAAATTAAACTCTATTTAAATTTAATTTAATATTATTATAATAATAATATGATAAAATTTATTATTGACGTGATTTAAATTTTTAACTACAATAAATTACAAGTTTTTAGCATTAGTAGTTACTGAATTATGCAAAGTGTGACGGACGGACATGTCGCGCCACAAGGGTTGTTTCCTTATCATTTTGGTACGCAACCTTAAAAATGATTTTATTTCTGTCAATTTTCGACAAAACTTCAGTATCAATAACTAAAAAATAATAAAATTTAAAAAACCCACGACGTACTGCAGCTCCCCATTCAGTGGACTTTGACCTTAAAATATATCTAAGAACCTTCTCACAAGCTATACATATCTAATGCAAAAAACCGCATTATAATCGGTCCAATAGTTTTACAGGAAAGTTGTAACAAAAGTGGTAAAAATAACAACCTCATACTATCATATTTTATCGTTTACCTCAGAGAGTACACTGATGTAGGTATTATTTTCAACAAGCGTATCTGTACTAATCTATGACCGAGTCATATACGTTTTCTTAATTCCTAATTCCTAATTCGTTTTACTAATTCCAGTCTTTTGACACCGGATGCAAATTGTATGAATCTGAGTAGTAGTATTTTAACTCCAGATGCAAACAATTGTAATATAATTGTTGGAAAAAATATTTTAAACTAAGTAATAAGACAACAGGTAAGGCGTGTAATATTAATCTTGTACACCAGAATATACAGGGCTTACCTGGCAAAGAACATGAGATTGAGCTTTTTATTAGAAATTTTGATATTGACATTTTATGTCTTACTGAACATTGGCTCAATAGTTATCAATTATTATTCAATATTAAGAATTACTCTCTGTCAAGTGCGTTCTCCAGAAAGAAAGCTATACGCGGAGGGTCTTTAATAATAACTCGTAACAATAACAATTGTAAAGAAAGAAAAGACATTGTTAACCTTTCCGTTGAACGCACTATTGAGCTGTCCTGTGTTGAGTTGGAGCGATACATCATAGTTTGTGTGTACCGACCTCCTTCAGGTGACCTTGCACTGTTTGAGGATGTTATGGAGGAGGCCCTAAGGCGGATATGTAAGTCATCCAAAAAAATTTTAATCTGTGGAGACTTTAATATAGATATTTTGCATCTCACTTCTCCAGCTGAGAAATTACTTAACTTATTTAAAAGTTTCAATTTAGACAATATTTTTATTGAACCTACAAGGATAACTGCAAGTACAGCTACCTGTATTGACAATATTTTCAGTGACTGTAAAATTGTCAACAAATCCGTCATTACTCATCTAAGATCTGATCACTGCGGGCAAATGATATCTATACCTAGCTCTAAACAAAATACAACTAAAATAATAAAGTATAGGCCAATTACCACTAAAAAAGTACAGAAATTTAAACATGAAATTTCAAATAATTTACCTACGCTCGATTTTACACAGGGTGGTCCGGATGAACTCTATAACACCTTCTTTGATTTGCTAAATTCTCAATTTAATTCCATCTTTAAAGTAGTAGAAAAAAAATTGTTTAAGAACCTAAAATTTAGTGACTGGGCTACTGTTGGCATTTATAAAAGTAGAAACAAGTTGTTTAGCTTGTATGCCGAAAAGCAATATAATTACACCCCCACATTTGTTAAATACGTCAGAAATTATTCAAAATTATTTAGAAATGTCTGCATACAAGCAAAGTCACTTCATATAAAACAAAAAATTATAAATTCAGATGACAAAATTAAAGCAGTTTGGGAAATAATCGCCGATGAAATTGGGAAACATAAAGTGGACGACAATAAACTGGAGCTAAAAATTAACAACCGTATTATTGACTGCAAAACAGAAATCGCAAACACATTTGAGAATTTTTTTCGAAATATTCCAGTCACCACTACTAGTTTCCTTAACTCCTCGCCAACAGAAGCCCATAAACTTCTCAAGGATAGTGTCACCGAGTGCAGTGTGCTGTTTAAGTTTAGACATGTGACTCCATATGATATTATTAAAGTATTTAAATCTTTGCAACTTAAAAAAACCGGAGACCTATGGGGTATATCCGTAAAAATAATCGGCAATATTATTGATGTTATTGCACCATATCTTGCTCTAGTTTTTAATGAGTCTGTAAATTCAGGATCCTTTCCAAACCTTATGAAATGTGGTAAATTGATTCCACTTTTCAAATCGGGTAGCAAAAGCGATCCAAATAATTACAGACCAATTTCAATTTTACCAACACTCAGCAAGATATTTGAAAAAATTATGCTCAACCAACTGCTTCAGCACTTTAATTCAAATAAACTTCTTCACTCCGAGCAGTATGGTTTTACTAAAGGTCGATCGACAATTGATGCGGGCGCCGTGCTGTTAAAACATATATTCGACGCGTGGGAGAAATCACAGAATGCTATTGGTATTTTCTGTGATTTGTCTAAGGCATTTGATTGCGTTGAGCACGAGACGCTTTTAGTTAAGTTGAGCTACTATGGAGTCAAAGACACTGCGCTTGGCCTCATTGCATCCTACCTCAGTAATCGCATTCAAACAGTATGTGTCAACGATGTGAAGTCATCCGGATCAGCCTCACAAATGGGTGTCCCTCAAGGCTCCATTTTGGGTCCCTTCATGTTCCTAGTGTACATCAATGATTTGCCATATTTTGTCCGTAACACTTGCGATATTGTACTATTTGCTGATGATACGTCCTTGATTTTTAAAGTCGATAGACATAAGGACAACTTTGACGACGTAAATACTGCAATTTCTCAAGTCACGAACTGGTTTACGGTTAACAATCTACTTTTAAACACAAAAAAAACTAAATGTGTCGAGTTCGCATTGCCGAATGCCAGATCCACAAGTGATATAAAACTAATGGTAAATAATGACATGTTGAAAATAGAAGATACTACTGTGTTCCTGGGGGTGACCTTGGACGCAAAGCTTCAATGGGGCACCCATATATCAACACTTGCTGGCAAGCTTAGTTCTGCTGCTTACGCTGTCAGAAAGATTCGACAGTTAACTGACATCGAAACTGCCAGGATCGTATATTTTGCTTATTTCCATAGCATTATGTCTTACGGAATCTTACTGTGGGGTAAAGCGGCAGATATTCAAAAAATTTTTGTACTACAAAAAAGGGCTATACGAGCAATTTATAATTTAAAACCGCGTGATTCACTTAGAGAGAAATTTAAAGAAATTGGTATTCTAACAGTAGCCTCGCAATATATTTACAGTAATATAATTTTTGTAAAACAGCACATCCATAATTATAAAAAAAAATGCGATCTGCACGATAGGCCAACTAGAGGCCGTAATAAGCTCGTGACTCCATCGCTCCGCCTCAAAAAAGTCAGAAGGTCATTCGTGGGAATGTTCCACAACCTATTTTGGACTTGCCAATAAATAAATTTAAGAAATCCATTAAAAGTATGCTCCTGAAAAAAGCTTATTATACTGTTGAAGATTATGTAAATGATAGAGGAGCATGGATTTGATCGCTCCAGCAATGCTGGGGACAGCGGTTACTTATTATAAATTAGTGTTTGAATATTAGTATTCAATTCGATGCTTTGATACGGGTAGACTGAGTATGTCACGCTCTCTTTAAACATTTCTGTGGTGGTGTCGTGTGGTGCGGGTTGTTACGTTCCCTCAAATATGGTCGAGCGAAGCAATGGCTGGATCATGCGTCATGCTCGTGAACGGGTGCCACCGGCGGGAATGGGGCTACTTTCTGTCTGCCCGTCTTTGACATGAATTGAATAAACAAATTTAAGAAATCCATTAAAAGTATGCTCCTGAAAAAAGCTTATTATACTGTTGAAGATTATGTAAATGATAGAGGAGCATGGATTTGATCGCTCCAACAATGCTGGGGACAGCGGTTACTTATGTACACATTGATATAAGGTACCTGATACAAATAAGGCCTATGCTCAAATAAGGCCTGTAGTGCGGAAAAGTCGGTTAAAATATATTTACATCAAAAATACTTCACACACGCATAGACGACAGCCCCACGACTCGGCAAACAGTGCGCGAGAGGCCCGCTCGCGCTCACAGCGACACTAGTAGCCGGTCGTTTGTGACGGACGGGCGTTTTCATTGCGCGTTATTAATTTATCGTAATTTCTATCGAATTTTAATACGTTATTCTTTGAAGTTTTGTTTCAAGTAATGTATACGGATCACAACATAACTCATCAAAAAGGTAACTATGACTTTAAATTGTAATTTTTAGAATATGCGAATTAAATACGGCTTATAACATTTATGAAGTACAATGTACTAAATAAAGCCTACTTTCCAAATAGGCCTTATTTGCTGACCCTAGGCCTTAATAGGAATTCTGTTGCATTTTAACTTTATTATGTTTATTTACAGATTGATTATCTCAGTATGTCTCCTCCAAGACGAAAACGGGCTACGTGGTCCGAAGAAAGCTTGAGAGCGGCAGTTAATGATGTACATTGTGGGCGATTGTCGACTTACAAAGCTTCGGCGCAATATGGCGTTCCGAGAAGAACCATTAGAAATCATCTAAAAAGTGGTATTTTACATAAGAGCTTAGGGAGAAACGCTATATTTACGAAAGAGCAAGAAAAAGATTTCGTCAGCCGTATAATAAAATTTGCTGAAATAGGAATACCTCTTACGCCAAAAATGATTCGGATTCAAGCATTTGCTTTTTGTGACAAATATAACATTGCCAATAATTTCAACAAAGAAACAGGACTTGCAGGAAAAGGCTGGTTTAGATTATTTTTACAACGAAATCCAAACTTAGCAAAACGAAAAGTACAATTCCTAAACCCAGCGCGAGCCCAGAAATTAAATAAAACTATTGTCGCTCATCATTTCAATGAAGTTCGTAAGCTTTATGATGAATTAGATCTTCATTACCATCCTGAAAAAATTTACAATATGGACGAGAAGGGCTGTCGGCTTACGTTACATCACCAACAAACAGTGATTGCTCAGAAGGGTGTTAAAAGGGTGCACATGCTAGGCTCTGAGCATGGTGAGAACGTCACGGTGGTTGGATGTGTTAATGCAATAGGGAATCCGATACCACCCATGATTCTTTTTAAGGGAGCAAGGAAGAAGCCGGAGTATGACGATAATTTGCCTGCGGGATCAATTGTCCACATGGCACCAAAAGGGAGCATGACAACAGAATTGTTTACTGTTTTTATTGAACATTTAGCTAAGTATAAAACCCCTGGAAAATGCCTCCTCATCTTTGACGGTGCCAAATGTCATCTGGATTTTCGTATTGCCGAAACGGCTGAAAAATATGACATTGTGCTTTATTGTTTGCCGTCAAATACGACACATGAGTTACAGCCTCTTGACAAAGCTTGTTACAAACCTTTTGAATCGTACTGGGATCAAGAAGTTCTGCAATATATGTACCAAACACGTGCCAAACAGATCACTAAAACTCGATTTAACGTAATTTTATCTAAGGTCTGGTCAAAGACCATGACCTATGCAAATATAACGAGTGGATTCAAAGCCACTGGACTTTATCCATTAAACGCTGATGCAATACCTGAAACTGCTTTCGCTCCTTCCATCTTGACAGAGCGTCGTATCAGTGAAAGTAATTCAAACGACTGTGGTGAATCTTCACAACTAATCAATGCAAATGTAAGAAGACCTCACGAAAATTTGACAGGATCCGATACAAATATTGAAACAGATAACTCGCGTCAGTCCTCACTCATCGGGAACATTCAGCATTTGCAAAATCTGATCGATGCCGAAAACGTCTTACCATTATCTCCCGCCACACCTGACCTTCGAGTATTTTCATCTGCCTCCCCCATAGAACACAGTACACCACCTCGAATAAATATGAATGACCAAAATTGTCTCGAAAATCTTCCCGGGCCCAGCGGCTTACAAATTACCCACCGACTAGTAGAATATAGTGATAGTACAGAAAATGAGCAGGACAGTATAGCGTCTGAAGAAGACAATATCTACGCATTTATAAACAGGTGTATTCCACCGAAACGCTTAAGAATTTATTCTTCTTCAGACACAGAGTGTGACATCGAAAATGTAAATCCCAATAACGTTACTTTACCTAAGTCTGATGGCGAAGACACTGAAGATGACGAACCTTTGGCTAAAATTTCTAGAAGTAAGAAGACTGATTTCCAAAAATTTATGCCTACACCTGACTACAGTGTTGTTAAGAACCGTCCACGTAGAAAAGCTTTGAATTATAAAGGTCAGAGAGTAACCAAAGATTTATTTAATACAGATAAAAAACCAAAAAAGAATAACTCGAATAACACAAAGAAAGGAAAGAAACCTATAAAGACATCTACAATAAAAACCCACAAACAAAACAAAAAACAATCGATTAAACCAAAATCAACTGAAGATAGAGAACGGTGGTACTGTCTTGCATGTAAAGAGGAGAGGATTGCAGATATGAGACAATGCGTGGAGTGTCATCAGTGGTACCACGAGGATTGCATCGGCTTGACAAAAAGTGATCTAGACACATTTGTATGTCCTAATTGTCAGGAAAATTAATTTTATAGTTACCTCTGCTAGTACTTACTTATTATCAGTAAGATTAATGTTAATAAGCAAATTAAGGTACCTACTTATTAAGTTTTAAGGCCTTATTTAGTTACCTTGTTTAATTAAGGCCTGCCAAAATAATTTTATTTTTCAATATTTAATAATATTTTTGAGAAGATATGTTAATTTTCTAATTTTTGTTTGTTTGGATATGTTTTTTTTTATATTATTCTTTATTTCTTGTTAATATGAGACTTCAAGTCTGACTAGCAATTTAAGCATAATATTTAGTAAAATAACTTAGAAAGTTGTTCAAGGATCTCATGGATACACTTGACAAAAGGCTCAGAAATATATATTTTTATATAATTAATACTCTAATAACAATATTCCTTTAATTTAAGGATATAGGCTTTGTTCAATCACTATGTTTTAAAAAGGCCTAAGGCTAAGGTTCCAGAATTACCTCTTTTAAAGTGATTTTTGATAAAAAATTACAATATGTTTTCCTAATTACTTAAAATAAATAAACCAAAGAATAATGCCTTGCTTTTATTTATCACCTTTTTCGAACAATTTATCAAGATATGAGTGTTTCAAATTAGGTAGGCCTTATTTGTATCACTTACCTTAGTAATTGTAAATGAATTATTTAAAAAGAGCAACCACCGAGTTTCTTGCTGGTTCTTCTCGGTAGGAATGGCATTCCGAACCAGTGGTAGATTCACTTGACGATTCAAAAGTACTTGTAAAAGTTTATTTGAATAAAAAAAAAATATTTGATTTGATTTGATTTGATTTGATTTTCAAGCTATCATTCAGCAATGGCGGATATTGCAAGCAAGTTCCCGCTTTTCAGACTAGATGGCGTTGATGGCGTTGCTAAAAATCGCCCACATTCTTTGTTTGACAGGGCCCGTCTATGTAAATTGAGGTCGTTGTATTTGAATGTTACTTTTCTTTAAGAACCTCTTTAATATGTCAAACAAGTTTTCAAATTTTTTCAAGGTCAAGTTAATTAAAATCACTCATTTAGAACTAACTGGGCATATTTTAATTGGCTTGTGACTCGATCGCATTGTTCTTGACGGGTCGTTTAAAAAGTTAAAGCAATGATTAGTCTATTAGTAGCATGTTAAACTTTAACGGCGGGTCGGTAAAGTTTTCGTGTAAAAGCGTAAGTGGCACGACACAAACAAGCGCCTGTCACGACATCGCCCCGCGTCGCACCGCCGCGCCACCGTGTTTAACTTTACGAGTTATGAGTCCCTTCTGACTTCTAACAGGCCAGCAGTAGATACAGTACACGGACAGGTAACTTACATGCAACTCTGACCACAAAACACTTCGTTATTGTAATCTTTAGATTTTCTTGTTGGTTTGGAATGCCATGTTATTACCGAGTTTCTTGCTGGCTTTTCTCGGTTGAAATGTCATTCCGAACCAATGGAAGATTCATTCGATTTTTAAGCACTTATAACAGTTTATTTGAATAAAGAACATTTGCATTTAAATCATAATATTGTAAGTATAGAAGAACGTCATACAACAACAAGAAAACCGGATGGGTTATGGATAGGATATAGTAGATAAAATACCGAGGCTCTGTTTTATGACGTTGGTAACTTGGTAAAGATCGGATTAATTTACAGTCCAATTATTGACACTAATTGAAAACATTATGTGTGAATATTGGCCAGAAATTAGGTATCGGTAAAGTTTACGATTCGCTTGCGGCTAGCGAGGCGTCAAAGCTTAGAGAAATGAATACATTCAATTATTTATGGACAGAATAATAATGATTAAAAGAATGTCATCTGTAGTACACAAAACAGATATATTTTTCTGTGTTAAGTTTCATATTCTTTAGTTATTTATTTTTTATGAAAAGCGCCCTTATTTAGATTGGGTTCGAATTCACAACAAAAATTTTTTTATGACTCTCTTATTGCTCTTTAAATTATGTTTTTAATTTTATGACTTATGGTTACTTTTATAACAACATCGTTGTTAAGGATCTCTGAAAACAACAGCGCTGCTTCCAAACGCCCGAAGCAGCCTTAAGCCCAAGTCGAACAGGGTGTATTTTGGCTCCTCCACTGTACCTCGTGCAGATCGCGTGCCTGGCGCACACTTGTTAGCGGCGAACAAACGGGAAGCAGTCGTTACATGGTCGCGAGTGTAATTCCACTTTTATTAATTACCTAAACAGCCTATTTGCGTTCGTTTGTTCGGTTATAATTAGATTTCCGAGCTGCCTCCCCGGTGCCTTTATTGCTACGATTTGCGATCGCGACAACTCCGTAGCGGAACTTTGCGTACTTTCGATTTAATTTGTATAGCAAAGATGGGTACCTTGCGCATTATATTGTATTAGCAAGATGTAATATAGAGACATCGTTGGACATAAGTGTGACGAGTATTGCATATACTTAACATAAAAACTTTTCTGTCGATATCATTAGCTAAGTATAACTTTAATATGTGAAACGAATCCTTTACACCAATTGATACTTTTGTTTTGGTACAATAAAGCATTTGTTGCATCCATAGTCATATAGTCAAGGGTAATCTAACGCCTATCAAACTATTCTAAGCTGTATGGCTACTTTTTAATAATTATAATTAGCGTAGCAGCTTCTTCATAAAATAGTTGAAAATCGTCTTCGTATTCAAATTCAATACGCTCCGACACCATTCCTCACAGGACCCTTCGCTCGTTAAGTTGTTAGCGCGGCCGCGATGTTATCCGTCACGTATCCGCTATCAATAACAACGTCTGTCAGTATATAGCTCACCGGTATCGTTGGCATCGGTAGTATCAGCATAGAGTTGGATATTTAGTAATGTTAGCACCTGTACTCGTTGCACGAGGGAATGGAACCTTTTGGTTGCAGACATTCCTACTAGTGTTCTATAATGTATCCTGCATACTTAGTCTGTTCTGCGTTAAAATTGACTACCGTGGACAAAATATCATGAACAGGAGCTCTGAAAGATCACCGATGACTCTTATGGGTGAAATAATGGTTTACTTCAATCCCTAAAGATTATAGTATGGCGTTGAAACATGGATTTACTTTCTGATCTACAGATTCAATCTCACACCGCAAGCTATGTTAGGCGTTTTCTTGAAGGATAGGATCCAAAACAAGGAAATTCGCAGGCTGACTCACAGTTCACTGATCTAGGCCAAATGTCATAGGGGCTATGGCCGTTGGAGCTTATACGTTATAGAGTCCTTATTACAATTATTAAGCTTAGTGTTGAAGCCCTCCAGCACAGCACGATGGGCCTTGACGATGTACAGGAGCGGGAAGTGGTTGGATGAGAAAGGCTGAAGTTCAGTAGGGAAGACCTTTGTCCAACATGGACGTCCGCAGGCTGATAACAATGATCCAATACATACCTTTTAAATCAGATAACCCTGTAATTTGACCATGCATTTCAAGGCATGTGATTTGGCCATACCAATTCACGACCAATGCATCAAAGTTCAACACATTTTAATACGTTTGACAGGAAAGCCACCGAGCCGCGCGTCGCTCGCATGTCGCCACCTGTCTCTGCCGAAATCGAATCGGTCACGCGACGTCGAGCGTTTTCACCGATACACCCCGACTACATCGTTTCACACTACACCTGAACGCCACATTCGAGCAAAACATCTTCATACACCGCTCTAAAATAAACTTTATTTCACTAATCTAAAGTTAGAATTCGCTAAACGAGTATCAACTCTTAGGGTAGAATGAAGAGTCTAAACGCAACCTTCATGTGATTCGGCTCGCGTTTTATGGTTTATGGTATCCGAAGTTTGTTTTGTTGTCTGTTGAATAAATCAAAAGTAAAATATAATATCGGTCGTAAAATTAATAGGTGTCTGGCATTAATATATTTCACTATTTTGCTGTCATAACTCATAATAATAGTATTTCATTGGCTTCAGTAACCTGAAACTTCAGCTATTTTTTAAAGATTTCACATATCCTATAATAAGTACCCATTCTCTGGTGCCACCTAGTCCACTAGTTAAACGTTAATGAAATGAAATGATTTATTTATTTCACGGGACAACTTGTGCCGCTTATGAAATATACCTAACGATTCTAGCACTAGTTTGAAAACAGATTCTACTGTTCTCAGTAGAATCTGTTGTGTGTGTTTGTTGTTTGTGTGTTGTTGTTGTGTCTGTTGAACCGGCATGAAACTCAGCAGTTGCTCTCTTTTTTTAAGAAAAAAGAATGTTTCAAATATGTAGCCATACAATTACGTACCTAATGTAACAAGCATGACTCTGACTTGTTGTTGTCTGCCGAATGAAAAGCCTATTTTTCTATGTGACTTTGTCATTAAATAAAAAGCAAACAATAAAATTATTTTTCAATAAAAAAAAACCGCCTTCAAAAACTAAAAAGCAAAAAATATAATAATAATAATTGGATATATTTACATATTATTATTTCTACCCACTATGTTGAAGTCGGGCGGGTATAACAAGGATAAGCAAAGTTGACGCAAGGCTCTCGTTTATTTAAAAATAATTTTATTGTTTGCTTTTTAGTGCTGTAAATATAAAAAAAAAAGAAAAATAGGTTCTCGAAAGGTAGACAGACCTGTACCTAATAACTATCTGGGTTCGTGTCCTTATAAAATTTAAGTTCCTTTGATTTTTCCAGGATTCCATCATCAGACCTAATGACCATGGGACCACCTGGAAAGTATACCCTTTCAAAAAAAAAGAATTTTCCAAATCGGTCCAGGCGTCTTCGAGTAATCGGTGAACATCTGTCTTCGAAGATCTCGGGGAACATCTGTCTTCGAAGATCTTCATCAGATCTTCACCAAATTTATATGGGACCACCTTTGAAGTATACCCTTTCAAACAAAAAAAGAATTTTGAAAATCGGTCCAGGCGTCAAAAAAAAAAAAAAGATTCCGATGAATTGAGAACCTCCTCCTTTTTTTGAAGTCGGTTAATGAACAAATTCATCAATAGTATACCTAATAGCCTTGGCTAAGCAAATGCTGTTTTACGCAGCCTTTACATTTATGCAATGTCAAGTCTAAGAACTCTTTTGGTGCCATGTGCTGAAAGTCATCAAGCTAGGTGCAGCGGCTAGACCATCCAACACAGACAGACACAGGAAATGACCGGTACAGATAACTATCATCTGATGGACTTGTTGCTAATTGTTGTTAGTGTTATGTTAACTTGCATGAATCTTGTCGCCAGTGAGTTGTGGAAGAACAGAGAGGATGCGGCGGCGTTATAGATATTACGTGAATTACTATGCCGTGTAACCACAAGGCTAATGATCACAATCATCTAGTCTTGCGTTATATTATGTACTGGCAAAAATCAATTGTCGCGGCACTAATATCATAAAGATTTCCGCAAGGCATCGTCAGGTCTGCATCCGAAGAAAAATCTTAGTAATTATGAAGTCAGACTTAAATTTTTCAAGAGGACAGCCTTGAGGATAGGAGAGATCTATTGTGGTTGACGTTCTTATTCAAACTGTTTAGCGACAAAGTCGATGCATCTTTTAGGCAAGCGCGCTTCACATTAGGCTGCAACACTACTCCAGTAAGCCCGCTTGCAGCCAAGCGCTAGTCTATAAATTAAAAAATATCAGCCAACCACAACAATTGAGACTGTAATTATGATTGATGCAAGTTTTACGTGATAGGGTGTTGCTGATCGATGGTGGAAGGTTCGGGGTTCGGGTCCGCGCACGGAGCGGGATGTTGTAATGTGACGGCGCATCAGTTACCGCTGCCGGGGACTCGTTTTCCGCTCGCTATACGCAATTTATAGCTCACCGTGTGATTCGGGCCACGGCTTCGTATCACAGGCGATGGTAAAATGCAAGCGACAGTCAATAAAAGCAAATGTACTTAGAATTTCTATAACGCGGCGCATAATGCGCATAATAAAGTTAAATTATACCCGAAAAATTTGACTTTGTATTGTACCTATTATTATCGTTGTTGACGGACACAGGTACGACTGTGTATCCCCAAAAAATAAAGAGCTCTCACAGAAAAAAAAACTAAACCAGCTACTAATCAATATAGGAAAATTCTGTTCCGAAAGAGACACCGTGAAAGGTTAACTTTCCGCGTTTTCGAAATTTGGTGCAGAAAATCGCGTTGTTTCTATAACGCTAGACACTACGCCGAAGCCATGGCCTCGGCTTGTGTTTTCAGTGGATAGGGCGGGCGGGTGTCGGTAATCAAAAGTTTCACAGTTGAGGGCGGCGGGCGGACTTGTTGTCTGCGCGAATAAATCACAGCTCCTAACTAATGCCATTGTAGCAATTACGTACGAGGAAATCGTCTTCGAGTTATTGTTTCACTTGTTTTCAAAATTGGTTTAGCTTTATTTGAACACAGAAAATACATTTTTAGAGGATTCAATGACCGGTTTAGTCTTCATGAATAATTTCGACGTTCGTTCACGGCTGCTATACATACTCGTAGATTTCTTTTCTAGCAGGAACTTCTAGTTTGAGTCACCTGGATCGGACTTCGTCCGCGTGGATTAAGGCTTTTTGATTTCCGCGGGAATTCCTTAATTTTCCAGAATAAAAAGTAGCCTATGTCCTTCCCCGGGATATAACCTACCTCTATACCAAATTTCAGCAAAATCGGTTTGAAAAGATGGGCCGGGAAAGCGTAGCAGACAGACAGACAGACACACATACTTTCGCATTTATAATATTAGTATGGATGGACGAATTCACACAGAGTCGCCCGCCACGCGCCCTACCCGTGCCCACGTTCTGTGTGTTTTACGCTTTAGTGGACCCAGCCCAGTTTGTTTTGCCCTAAAGCTGTTAACGAAGAGAGACTCCGAGCACAACTCTATGCTCTCTCCATTGCCCTCTCAGTGTTTCTGAGCTTGCTCATGAGCCATTGGCCAATACTACTTGCATCTACCTGTATAGGTACAGTATGACAAAAAAATTGTGTTGTTTCCAATTTCAGGTGTGGTTCCAGAACCGGCGCGCGAAGTGGCGCCGCCAGGAGAAAATGGAGGCGGCTCGGCTCGGCCTGTCGGAGTTCGGCTCCCCGGTGGCGCGCCTCAGCGGCCTGGGGCTGCCCGTCGACCCCTGGCTCGCGCCGCCGCTGCTCACCGCGCTGCCAGGTGAGGAGTACGCTGTTACACTCCGAACTATGCTCTCTGCCTTTTGGTGCTTCAAGTTTGCGACTCGTCTAGCTCTATCGGTAACTCAGGTGCTCCTTTGGGTCTCCTCCTTATTGATTTGACCGCGCAAGGATATCAGCGAGCATTGCCGAGCCCGCGGGCACATAGTTACATACTTCAGTATTATTTTTAATTAAGTTGGAATTTTGTGTTCCTTTTGGAGTAGAATGGGTAAATAGAAATAAATATAACATTGACGGTTAAATCCTCGGGCACGTACCGACTTGTGACTTTTTGGAGTTATGAGTAAGTCTCTCTGCGTCGTATTCCTCAATGCCGAGAGTCGGGACCCGTTTCCATTAATTACATAATGACAGGGGTTTTCTTGGGATAATAATGCGGTGGGTTCCCAGGTCCTTCCGCATATAAGTAGCTACTTTAATAAATTAAATATTTGTTTCTTTAACGGTGATGGAAAACATCGTGCGGAGACCTGCATCACCGAGAGTTCTATATGATGTTGTCTCTGTAAATTCTGCAAATTCAGTCGAATCGGGTCAAAACTGTACTCATACCGAAGAGGACGCTCGTGCTCGGTGTGATGCAGATGTTGGTGATGATTGGTGTGATAAGTGCTAACTGATAACGTTCCCGGTTGCAGGGTTCCTGAGCCACCCGCCCTCCGGCTACCCCTCGTACCTGACGCCGCCCGCGCCCGCGCCCCCCTCACACCCCGCGCACCCCCCGCACCCCCCTCACCCCGCGCACCCCGCGCACCCCCCGCCCCCGCCCGACCACCGCTCGTCGTCCATCGCGGCGCTGCGCCTCAAGGCCAAGGAGCACGTGGAGAGCATCAGCAAAGGCCTGCAGATGGTGTAGTGACAGCGCTGCCCTGCGGGTGGGTAACGGTGACAGGTAGCATCGTTCACACGCATCACAACTGTACTCCCACAAACTGATCTGACCCGGTGACAAATAAAATAAAAACAAAAACTAAACAGGCATAATAATTTGTTCCAATTTTGGCCCCCGGTTCAGATAAGTTGGTCGGACTATACTGGAATGTAGATTCAAGCTTGCTTTGTGGTAGTCAAGTGGATGGATACTAAATAAATCTGACATTTCTATCGATATAGGTCTGCAAAAATTCCGTTTACTTTGAACATTGAATTTAGAAATTTGATGTTGCAGTTGAGATGCCTGCCGACCGACTGCGATGTCCGCGTGCAGTCGATATGTTACAATACGATACGATAATGCACGCTAGGGTTACAACTGCGCGCCGACTGTCTGCTGTCTGCGCAGTCGGCAGAAGCGTTGCAGTCATGTCAGCTGCAATGACGCACAACCCTATTTCTGTTCAAATTACGACCCGGCTAGTGGCTACGTCCCTGGCATTACTACACGAATGGTCTAAATGATTTTGTGTTGATATGATGTAATCAATCTAATTTATATTATTTGAATGTGTTGAGAATACTCCAGTATGGATTTATATTTTTCGTAAATAACAACTTACTATAAATAGAAGATAAAGCAATAAATGTAAATATAGGCATAAGTAAATAATTTATATTATATAAAAAGTCCTGTTCATATCGTATAAGTAGGTATATTATATTTTAGTTATATCTCAAGTCTCTACTACAACTACTATTATTTGTAAATAAGGTTTCTATGGCGAATCAAATAAATTTTATTTTTAGAATTTATCATCTCCACAATATGAGACCGTGCATGTCTTGCAGACATTTTCTGAAATTTGTATCTGAAAGAAAAGAGAAAATCTTTCATCTTTATTTATAACTGTAGGAAACGGCTTTGTTCCACTAATTGATGTAATTTATTCTATAAACTCATTGAAATTGTACATAATTAGTGTAAATACTTAGTAATTTAAGGATATATCGATATTATATCTACTAATTTGTGTATGGATTCAAAATATTTAAGATTTATTTTACTTTATTAATTTATCACCAATAGCTCAGAATGTAACCAATTTGCGAATGAATGGTTTGTGTCTTGGAAAATACGCTGGATGTAAACTTAATTTTAAACTATAATATGATTTTATTATTTTGAAATCGTTCATGGCTACAACAAGTTCTCTTGCATATGTTATAGCTTCTGAAGTCAGAAAAGGAGATAATTGATATTCAAGAATTCAATATGCTACGTTATATTACCTATAGATGAGAAAGTGTGTGTTGTTAGTTAGTTAGTCAATCACGCCGCCGAATCGACGTGAACTAGTTGAGGAACTGAAGAGTGACATATAGTTACTTTTTATGCCGGAAAATCAATGAGTTCCCACAGGATTCATAGCACAATCCAATGAGTTCCCACAGGATTCATAGCACAATCCAATGAGTTCCCACAGGATTCATAGCACAATCCAAACGAAGTCGCTGGCATCATCTAGTCTAAATATATTTATTTCAAGTAGGTACGACAACTTTTGCATCTTTTATTCAAATAACCCTTTAAAAGTGCATTGGATCGTCGAGTTGATTAACCGCTGGTTCGGAATGCCATTCCTACAGAGAAGAGCCAGCGAAAACTCGGCGTTTAGTTTTGGTGGAAAAAATAAATAAATAATCTACAATAACAACTAAGTAAAGCCGCAGTCCTGAGCGTCGCTGGAGCGAGTTCAATCCATGCTTTTTTAACCGACTTCAAAAAAAGGAGGAGGTTCTCAATTCGACTGTATGTTTTTTTTTTGTTTTTTTTTGTATGTTTGTTACGCGATTTCTCCGCCAATTATGAACCGATTTTGATAATTCTTTTTTTGTTTGGTAGGTCATACTTCAGAGGTGGTCCCATTTTAATTTGGTGAAGATCTGATGAATATCTCCGGAGATGGAAAACGGAACTCCTCAATGGATAAGAGTAAATTGCTCGCGATCAGTGTGATAGTTTTGTAAACAGTATGTTTTAACCATGCATACCATATCCTTTTTTTTAGGGTTCCCTACCTAAATGGTAAAAATGCAACCCTTATGGTGCGACTTTCTCCGTCCGTCTGTCACAGTCGATTATTTCAGTAACTATTAAAGCTATTGACATGAAATTTGGAATAGTTGTATATAATGGTGGCCCAATATCATGGAAATCAAAAAAATTTAAAATTATTTTTAGTTTAATTGGGAAAAATCAGGGGTTTGAAATTTCAAAGTAGGATAACTATACCAAGTGGGGTATCATATGAAAGGACTTTGTACTTGACTTGTCTAAGTTAGACAAGTCGACGAGTAACGATTAAACGACGTTATTCTTAATAACGCTAAGTTTTTACTAGCGTTCTGGTTACACCCTGTATTTTAAAACAGGGGGGCCACTAAAAATTGTGAAATAAAAAATTTTCAAAAAAAAAATAAAAACCGACTTCAAAAACCACAAACACTAAAAAGTAAAAAATAATTTAATTTATTATGTATACAAGAGTTAATGTAGTTCTATAATAACATTTTTTGGAGTCGGTGCCAATGTGGAGTCACGTCAACAATAATGAAGAGTAGGTAGACGGTTCATGCGGCTAATTGGTACCGACTCCAAAAAATGTTATTATAGAACTACATTAACTCTTGTATACATAATAAATTAAATTATTTTTTACTTTTTAGTGTTTGTGGTTTTTGACGTCGGTTTTTTTTTTTGAATTTTTTTTTATCATTTACATAAATATCAACAGTATAATAAAAAGCTTTTTTCAGGAGCATACTTATAACGCATTTGATAAGTTTGATGCCTAACATGGCAAGAAATTCTGTACTTGTTGTAGTTATGTCACACTAATTCGCAATTAACTTATTTTCTACATTTCGTTTGTCAAACCAAAAGTGTCAGTCAGGTAAAGGGGAAACTCACTATATGTCAAAAAAATCGCGTTCATTATGGAGCGCGCACATAGGCGACAGAACAAAACGTCGTTTTCCTTAAAGATGAGTGTACATAGCGAGTGTATGTCGTAACAAGTAGGTTAGCATAAGCAATACAGTGTATGCTGAATATGACTACGGAGAGAGTAATAAATGTGTTCTTTCATATAACTATCTTTCATTTCTATGATCCATGGAAAATTTAAAAACATTTTCAGAAACAGAAACCTGCTCTAGAGTTTTTCATAATGTTCTCAAACATCTGCCCATCTGCACTTGGTCAGTGTGGTGGTCCGTACGGACTCCGTTTAACTCGCAAAGGAAAATGCAAATAAGCACTTTCACCAACAAAAAGCTAGCGGGAAGGATCAGTCCTTTGCGAGCACAATGAGCTTCGAATTCGAAAGATATTTTAGATCTTGCAAATAATAGGGCTTCCTACAGTTACGTGTAATTAGTATCAGTAACATCAACTGATAATAATGGTTACAAAAACCTAAGAGTTTGATACTCTTAGTCCAGTCGTATGCGGAAGGACGTGGGAACCCACCGCATTATTATCCCAAGAAAGCTCCTACCATTATATGATTAATGTAATGGAAAGGGGTCACAACTCACGACCCTCAGTGAAGAAGAATACGACGCAAAGAGAGAAAGAGACAGTTACGCAGGGTCTACGAACCTGTCGCGAACTTGCTACGGTCGCTACGGGTGCGTAGACCCTGACCCTACGTAACTGTAAGAAGCCCTTTTTTAAAGATTTAATATTTATTTCGAATAAGAAGTGAACTCGTTTTTGCTCGCAGAGGACTGACCCTTCCCGCTAACTCCATCTTATTTATTAATTGTTACAAACCTAAAAGTTGAAAATATGCTCTCAGTCGAGTCGGAAGATCCTGGAATCCCAAAACATTATTATCCCAAGCAATATCCATTCAGTATGTGATTTGAAACGAAGATAAATGAAATGAAATGCAATAAAATGAAATTATTTATTTATTTCACGTAGGACAACTTGTGTCACTTATGATACGTTAAGACTCTACCACCGGTTCGGAAAGTGTTCTACTGAGAAGAGCCGTCAAGAAACTCAGCAGTTGCTCTTTTCTTAAAAAAGAAAAAGGTTACACTATGTAAACAATACAACACATACGTGTACATTACGTTACAAGTATTACACTGACTTGTGGGTCACTGGATGCGAGGCCGGTTGCTTCCATGCAACTTTGTCATTCAGATATTATACGATGTACGTGGCAGATAAATAAATCCCTCTAATAGGCAAGGTTTGTACTGACATGAACATTGTTACAGGTATAATAAATAATAATCCTTACAGTGGATCGACGCCCCTATTCCCTCACCTACTAGGTATACCTACCTATCCTTTGTACAGTCGCGGTCTGAAAATGTTTACCACCTTAAGGTTCATAATTGCATGAACACGTCTATGACAGGAGGTCGTTAAGTGGTTTGATTAGGCAATGGCAAAAGTGGCAAAGGTTGCAACAATAGATAGGATAGATGTAGAAAACGTCTTTAAATATTTTAAATAAATGTCACTTTAACAAATGCGGTGATGCTAAAATTTCAAAATTTTAAACTTGAAATAAGGAAATTATTTTTTTATGAAAATGTCTACAAGTACTTACTCTTTTTGTTGAATTTGAAGCTAGAAAATATTTGATAACTTTGAAAAGTAAGTATTTAATAAATACCTTGCATGAGCATTACAGACGCTCGCAGTGTTTTAAAGAATGTACCTAATTTGAGAACGGGCAAACATTTTCAGACTGCGCCGTCGCCTTCGTAAGTACACCCACCGACACCTCCAGGCTGAATACTGATTTGTGCTACAATTACTGAATTGCCCACTGATATTCCTGAGCGTTTGATTTGCTCCATCGTGACCTAATCAATTACAATATCTTCCTGTTAGCAAAGGCCGGACATTGTTTACAAACGACGCAACATGGAAACGGTTTAGCAGTAATCAGGGAAGCTAGAAATAATTAAATAAAACAAATAGCGTCCATTAGCTCAGCCATATATACTATTAGCGGGATTTGCATAAAACGGTTAGTTAGAACAATCAACGAATTAATGCGCGCTACAAATGTACCACTGGTGTAGGCCGGGAGCTGAACACTGCAATGTTCAATGTAATAATACCATTATTTACATCGAAATGTAATATAGACCACTAAAATTAAACACCAATGAATATTTAAGTAACTGGATTTAAGGAATGAAGATTTGAGGAATTGGGTCAACGTTGCTTTCTTGGGTCATTCGCAATCGATTGATATGCGTTGTCACAACTAGGACACTCGTCTCTCAGTCTCCGTCGTGTCGTCACTCCTGCAACAATATGTTAGTCAACTAGCACGTTACAGTCGCCGGCTCGTGCGCTATCCGCGCCAGTGCTCGCAGTAATGCGCGCGCGGCACGGAACGCGCGCATTAGCGCGTACCTACTACTGTGCGGCCGAACGACGCGCATTCATTACGAATATCAATCATATGACCACCACTAATCACTTGCGGACACATTTATAATCCAGGTGATCCGCCCTCACTCCGCTCCAGTTGAACCACTGAATCAACTTTTTAATTAAAATTTATTTTCGCAGGCGGATTTGAATCATGGAAAAATCATACTTCCCTACCTAACTCAAACTCAAATAGTGTTTATTCAATTTAAGTAGGTACACTACACTTATTGACGTCTAGTTACTCATAAAATCCTATCTTACTAATACTACTGGTTCGCCCCGAACTGAACCCTCGCGGCGCCATCTATTGGCATCATTGTGAAGTTCTGTTAAAATGCTGAAGCTCATTAAAAATTAAATAATTTCGTATCCTTGTAATATTTATCTAATTTTAGTTTTTGTTGTTCAAGTACAGGATATAATTCAAATAATTAATCAAGTTTCAGGCTCAGCCTTTCAGAAAACTTAGAGTTCTGAGGTCAACTTTGGACGTTAGAAAATCTCCACTTTGAAAGCCACCCATTTCGTCAATTTTAGGGGAAAAATTAAAAAAAAAATCTTTTTGAACTATATTCCTAATTATCTTTAAAACGATATACCGCAACTCTATGTAACGCTATAAAAATATTTTACTTCGCATTCGCTTCTAGGAGAGCCCCTCTGAAATAAAGATTTTTATAACTTTTTAAGCCATATCGGCGGGAGGCCATCGGTTTACATATTATATTTAAAGCTCCTGTTATTTATTATGTTAAAGCGTCTGTCAGAGCATTATAACTTCTTAATTACTAACGTAATTACTTCAATTACGTTAGTAATTCAGAAGTTATAATGCTCTGACAGACGGACGGATGGACGGACGAAAAGATAATAATATAGGAACTGTGTTAAAATGTGATTTTAGGGGAAATAATTGATCGAGCGAAGCGAAGGTCTCTGAGTCTACTTGGGTGAATTTGCACTTGTCCGTCCGTCCGTCCGTCCGTCCGTCCGTCCGTCCGTCCGTCCGTCCGTCCGTCCGTCCGTCCATCCGTCCGTCTGTAGAGCCTTATAACTTCTGAATAACTGAACGTAATTACTTCAAATTTAAATATAATATATTTACCGTAAGTAAACTGCTTAAAAAGTTATAAGAATCTTTATTTCAGGGGGGATCTCATAGAAGCAAATGCGAAGTAAAATATTTTTATAGCGTTACATAGGGTTGTGGTATATCATTTTAAAGATAATTAGGAATAGAGTCCAAAAATATATTTATTTTAATTTTTCCCATAAAATTGACAAAATGGGGGGCTTTCAAAGTTTAGATTTTCTAACGTCCAAAGTTGACCTCAGAACTCTAAATTTTCTGAAAGGCTGAGCCTGAAACTTGATCAATTATTTGAATTATATCCTGTACTTGAACAACAAATACTAAAATTCGATAAATATTATAAGGAAACGAAATTATTTAATTTTTAATGAGCTTCAGTATTTTGAACAGAACTTCACAATGATGTCAATAGATGGCGCCGCGAGGTCTCAGTTCGGGGCGAACCACTAGTATTATATTTTTATTCATCGCGGGTTAACTTTCTCCTCGTTACATTAACTGACTACCAAAAATAAGTGTTCCCAATTCCATTCTAAAAAAACAGTAATAAATAAATCTTAAAATGTTAACGTTGTAAGTAGGTACATTCTGTTATTTTGTTATACTGAAAAGTTTTTTTATTTTCCTCAAGTTGAATAGAAGTCAGCGCCATCTATTGTGCAGTAGAATCTAGCACTGCGTCTAATAAAACAAAAATACATATTAAGTACTTTGATATGACATCAAATAAATTATAAAATTTTAATTAATAAACAGAATTAATAAAATTGAAATTGTTATCATTTCCCAGTAAATAAAACCTTAAAATTAATTAGTTTTGTTTTGAGCAGTTCCGCTACTCGCCGCTGCGGCGCTGCAGTCGTCGCAGTATTTTTAATTACGAGTGCGTAGCTGCAGGCGAGGGGTGCGGGCGCGATGGGCGGAGGCGGGGGAGGGGGAGGACAATTTGCAATTCAAAGCCGCTGAAAAAACCTAAAACACCCAACACACAGCCCTTTGGCACCGTGACACGCACAGGGAACACCGCGGAGGTGACCAAACCTTACATTCCGACAAAAATCTCAATCAAAAGCTTTTTCTGCAGCAATAAAGTAATTTCTATTATGAATTTTAATCCAATAAGAACCAAAAAATACTAAAAAGTGAAGTATTGCTCACGATCTGCTACGTTTTCATACTTAATGTTATTACATCAGGAATACTCGGTAACATACCTAAAGCTTGAAGTCGTCTTTGACCGAATTTCGGCCACAGCGGCAAATCTGTGCAGAGATTTCGCCCTCGTCGTCATAAACTGATAGACGTCCACTGCTAGACATAGATCTCTTCCAAGAAAGGACTCCCACAAAATATACACACGCTGCGGGCTCGTGAGTCGTGCCTCGCTTGATGTCGTCGGTCACTGCCCGCTGCGAAACCCTGAAGCTTCTCAGCTCGTATCAGGCCCGTGTACCGCGTATAGTCCCACAACTAAAAGTATCGGACCCATATATTAATCAAAATTAATAAGTAATATAAAAATTAATTGCTGTTTGTTTGTCTCGCTAAAACTCGAGAACGGCTGGGCCGATTTAGCTGATTTTGGCTTTGAAATGTTTGTCGTAGTCCAGGGAAGGTTTAAACGGTGAGAAAATATGGAAAATTTTGTTAGTTACGACGCGCGGACGAAGTCGCGGGCAGTAGCAGCTAAGTTTGTCAGCTACAGTTGGAGTGTAATGTCGACTCCACGCGTCCCAGTCCGCGCGCCGCTCTCTCGGAGGTGAATTTCGTTAGGTTTCATTTGTTTAGCCGTAATTGCTGCAGATATGAGCGCTCCCCCCCACCCCCTCACCCCTCGCACCCCCCGCGTTCATCGGATTGCCTTATTGCTTCACAGGAGCGGCCACTTTGTGTCGCCCCGACTCTTTGTCGATGACACTTGATTAACTACTCTCCAGCACCGATGAACTCCGACCAGCCAATTAATGTATTGTGGTAATTAAGTTTGCAGCTATTTTTCTCTACAACTTCAAGTTAGACACGTCTCCCAACAGTAAATTATTTGATGATAGAAGTGAAAATGTTTTTAGTTTTACATACCTATCATGTCTATAAATCACAAAAAGAAAATATAAGTACTTACCTAATAATTTTATTGTTTATCTTTTTAAATAAATTTATTTCCAAAAATGAGTGTACCTAATTCCCAGAACTAGTCTACTAGATTCCTAAATAATATTCAATATATTATAATATACCTAGTTATAGCTAGAATTAGTAACATTGAAAAATCCTTGTAAACCGGGAACACGTCGGAAAATTGCTCTAGTGTCACCTAGCGGAAGTTGCTTGAAACGTTACGTGACGTGTTTGGTTCTCATAACATGAAGCTCTATCAGCGCCACCTAGCGGTGCGTTAGAGGGAACTTTTAATTGCAAATAAACGCCACAGATGGCATTTGACAATTCCTGATTTTTTTAAGAAAGATTTGGTAAAAATGAACTATGAAGTACCTTTATTTAAAACAAAAACAATTTTAAACTTGAAATACCTAATACATTCAAAATGAAATATTTTATTTAACGTTGTTATTGAAAGCTAATTTTAGACATCTATGTAACTACTAGGTCTGGGCTGCATAGTTTTCGCTGAAAAGTCAAAGTCAAAGTATATTTATTCAATTTAGGTACCTACACTCTACACTAATTATAGACGTAATTATAAACAAAATATGATAATCAGTTACGGTATCTCAAAACTAAAGCTACGAGTAAAAAAAAAAAGTTAATAACATTTAAAGTAAAAATAAATATGAAGTACTTACTTACTTAAGTAAGTGGGTAGGTACGTAAGTAAGTAAATACGAAAGTTTTAAAAGTTTGAAAGTTTTGCTGCACGCCACAATAACTGAACTGATTTAGCCGAAATTTAGAAAGACATTTGGTTAATAATTTGTAAGCTCCAAAGCTTGGAACATCGGCGCAAAGTTGCCTGTCTGTCGGTGTTCGACAGGATATACCTATAATTAATAATATTGGTATCTTCAAATCAAAAGTGAATAGGTAGGCATCTTGTAGGCAAGCGCGCTCCACCGCAGGCTGCGTCACTAAGTAGGTACTTCCAGTACCTAAGTGTGTAAATGTTATTCTGTAAGTTCTCGTAGGAATAATTACCTATCGAATTCTACGCGGACGAAGTAGCGGGCGTCATCTAGTTATTACATAGTACCTATGTAATTGTAATAGTACCCATCAGCTGTATATAATTTAGGACTTTAATGCATTTAAGCTTGCTCCCAAGAAAAATAGCATAATCCTAACATCAAGTACAATAAAAGGAAAGTAAACAATAGAGCACTCTATACCGCGCTGACTCGGCTACAAGCGAGCAGAAAGTTACTCGTAGATATTATAATGTAAGCTTCACTATCACTAGGCCCGCTTAGCTGCAGTTGCGAAACATCGGTATTAATGTACTAGTGTAATAAAATTCCCCGACGACTCGCATCCAGTCGCGCGACGTCGCGCGTCGTGACTCGTGAGACGAGGGAAACGTATGCAAAGTTCTGTAACACGCTGAGTAGGCCGAGATCACTGCCGCTGTGCTTTAGGGCCGACGATACGACGCCTGCACGATGTCGTGAAGCAGTGTGGTCGACCTCAGTACAAAGTGAAATTATTGAAATATTATACTCGTAATGAAGGATGGATTGAGACTTTTACAACTTTTACAATGAATAGGTGATCAATGCAGTGTAAACGTCACAACAAACAAACTTATATTAACCTATATTATCTGCATCATCATCATCACTTCGACCATTGCCGGCTCACCGTAACAGAGCACAGGTCACCTCTCAGAATCAGAAGGGTTTGGCGATAGTCCACCACGCTGGTGAAATGTGGAATGGCAGACTTCAAACACCTTTGAGAACATTAAATTGAACTCTCGGGTGTGCCAGTTTGCATACTCGAGAGTTCTTCTGTTTTTATTCGCCGTTAAAGGAAGTGATATTTAATTCTTTAAACGTCCCCTATGTCCTTTCCCTGGATACAAACTATCCCTATACCAAATTTCATTAAAATCGGTTGAACAAATGGGCCGTGAAAGCGAAGCAGACAGACACACTTTCGAATTTATAATATTAGTATGGATAGGATAATATAAGTATGGCTATGGATATGGATAGTATGAATATTGAATACGTAGCAATTGAATTGCAATGCAAATTTTTTAAAGGCAGTAACTGTAAAGCCCGGTAACCATCCGGCACTATCCGGTCCGGACTGGATGTCCATGAGGATTTTCCCCTCCTACATCAAAAAAAAGTAACTGTTAAGCCACTTTTATTGGATAAAGTAATCCTGAATAAGGATAAGTTGTTCCTGAAGGAAAATTGGTTGATCCTTAAAAAACTCTTTAATCTGGTCATTGGTGTTAATTAAACTGAACTTGATAAAGAGATGATAACCTCTAAGGCTCTAACTTACACGATCGACAGGTAACGTTGCGTCGGTCGTGCGTGGGTCGTGTCGCAGGGTGAGAGTGAGGGCGGATAGCGCATAATGCGCGGGTCGCGAAGGACAATTTAATAAAGAAAGCTGAGCGCACACCGGCCGCCGCCCGCCCGCGCGCCACCCGCCCCCCGCCCGCCCGCCCTAATAGCGTTTGTAAAAATATCCGCAGACATGCGGTTAAGGGACAGACTGCTCAGAGATTAACCAAATTTAGACAGAGTTTATATAAAGTGTGTTTATCAATACTCTCATGGTATTATATCTCCTAAATAAATACTTAAAAGGTGACTGATCGAATCGGGCTGAGATTTGGGGTACAGATGCGAGTAGCTAGACGTAGGCATCCGCTAAGAAAGGATTTTTGAAAATGAAACCACTAAAGGGGTTTGAAAGTATGGAAATCGAACTAGAAGTGAGCGAAGCTGCAGGGAAAACCTAGCTTGATATAATATATTAAGTCCTTGGTTCCACCATGAGACTGTATCTGCAAGTTTGTATTCCTCCACCTGGTTGTCCAAGTGCTCATTAGCAGATTACACACACCATCAATAACATTGAGCATCTGTAGAGGAGTCACGCCGGTGTCCTCACGGTGCGGTGCCTTCCTTCACTGTTAACAGCTGATCGCCACTTGATTCTACAAAACTTTTTAAAAGAAAAGTGAACATTGTTCAAAAGCACAAAAATTATTAAATCAATTTTTAATTACTTTCATCCAATTTACCTACTCCTCGCCAGTTTCATCCTAAGCCTTTCATTCCGGCCTAAATCAAAACTTATATTGTAGGTAGTTTTTGAAGGCGGCGCCAAATTAATGGTGTTTGTCCAATTATGTACCACCTACCTGTAGTGTATACAGGTAAGTAAGTAGTTTGCCTTATATTCGTTACATAATATTTAGTATTTTTCAGTTTGGTTTGGCTCCTTTTTGGAAGTCTATTAAAAGCGCACATAACTTACTCCAAAACTAAAGTAGCTATTGTCTGGGATCACTGTTCTCAATTCACGTCAGTTTAATCGTTTCAACCCATCGCTGGCCCATCTAAGAAGAGAAAGAAGGGTTAAGACCACAGTCCACTTTTCCACAGGCTAAGTGGTACATCATGCCACTTTAAATATTTTGAAGTTCAATTTGCCTACCCGCGAATGTCCTCGCCTTAACCCGGGGTGCGGCCTCATAGAGTTTTATTTGCGCGTCGCCTTAACCCGCGCTCCAATATTAAATTCTGCAACCTCCCCCTGCCTTCCCCCCCCCCACTCGCACTGAATCACAGAAGCCTCCCCCTCCTCCAGCTAGCACTCCCCCCACCGGCGCTACACACTACACGCGGATTACATTATGTACTGCAACTGTTAGCGGTTAGTTTACACGTTAGTGCGCTAATTGGCGCGGGTGTAATATTACTTTATATCATACTTGCTCAGTAACTAGGGATTACTATGGTGGAAAGTCTCCTTGTAAGTTGGTGTTTGCAATTCAAGGCAACATTACGTCGCACTATGCTTGAATTGTAATGTTCACATTACAGTTCAAGCTATGCAAAACTCCTTGGTAAACAATCTCTTTTCTTATAAAATGGTAAGAAAACTTTTTACTGAAAAAAAAACACTGAACATGGCGGCATTTAATTTCCATACATTTCAAACTACGCAAAACTCCTTGGAACTCAGAGCCGTAAAAAAAAAATGGAAAACTATTTACGAAAAAAAAATGGAAATGGCGGCATTTCATTTGATCTGAAAGTTTGTGAAGTTTGTTCGTAAAGTGATTTAAGTTATTTACAACAATGTCAAGCACTTCATCAGATGATGAAAAAGGAGGAGAGCCTGATTTTTGTTTGCTTGAAGCAGAACAAATGATGCAAAACCTTTTGCCGGATAAGTCCAAAGAGCGCTACGTGAAAACTTACGAAGAATTCAACAAATGGCGTGCAAAGAAAGGAATTACATCTTTGGCAGAATGTGTTTTGTTTTCTTATTTCAATATGCTGTCAAAAAGCTACAAACCACCGTCAATGTGGTGTTTTTACTCTATGCTAATTAAAATTTCATTTTGCATTACCAATGTTTTATTTACCTCGCAAGAATGATATAAAGTAGAATGCTTACCTCGGTTGCAAGTAGCTATTACACCCTCGAACTATATTCACCCTCGCTCGCTGCGCTCGCTCGTGTGACTAAATATCTCGGGTGCACGCGATCCATTAGCGCCCTATGCGAGCTGCGCTCGCACTGGCGCCAAATTGGATCTTGTTCTGTAATAGCTTACTTACGTCCCTTGTGTAACAATCTACTATTGTTAACAGCTACTATGAGATTAGAGACATGGCTTATTATAGAACAGGATATTGTACGTAAGTTAATTACAGTAGATGCTAAAATACATGCAAAGCAAACTAATAAACGATGAACTTTTGACAAACATTTTACAACTACTGTGATAGTAGTGTGTAGATAATGGCTGCAACTCAAAAAAAATCATAAATTATTAAGTCCTCAGATGAACTTTTGTAAGTATCCGTTTTCTGGTTGATTCAAGCTTGATTAGTTTTTTCTTCTAAATGCCTCAAGTGCCTCCTCTAATAATTTAAATAAAATTTGATGCTAAGCTTAGTAACCCCTTCTTGGAAAAGGGCAGAGGATACTTACTTTATCTCGCTAAAACCTAAACGATCGATGCTGTATTTCTAAAGCCTATAATCTTTAAGTAGTTATTAGGATTTGTATTAAATTATTATGGCTATTAAATTATTACTATTTACCATCTTTCGCTTCCTGAGTGGTTAGAATAATGTGTAATGTATTCTAATATGATTTCTGTCTTTTACGACAAGGTGTTCTGTGAAGCGTGGTTCTAGTGGGAAGCCGGAAGGCATTGGTCAGTGAGTCAATAACATAAATGTATTACACTTATCGTTTTGGTACGAAATTGAGTGGAACCGGAACAGTGTAGGTAGGTACTCTAGTTTAACAAAGTCGGTACGATTCATACAACTATTATTAAAATAATAAAACTGAAGTTGCACGAATTGTTCTGAAATATATTTTTAAACTCGGTTTGATTGTGATGTTGATCGATGTGGACGATAAGTCGCGACAGCAACGACTCTGGCGCCGCGCCCGCACTCCCCAGCCGGCACTCGGCAGTCCACACACGAGCTGCTGACACTTATGACATCCCAGTAACTGTGGAGACATGCTGAGTGGTTTGAGAATGGATACGTCTCATCGATAATCGAGTGATAATTTATTAATTTAATAATTATACAATTGCTCAATACACCACGTGCTGTGATCGTGTTCGTGTGCAATCAAATCTTGGGAATATTTCAACCGTCGAGAGGGCGTAATAGTCACAGAAAGCCAAACAAATCGCAAACGAAACGTTTATTTAATCCCCATTCTGCTACAACGGCACAGACAGACAGTCACTGAGCTCTTCAATTACACTATGTTATTGTTTTCACAAAAAACAAGTCGCATTAAAAACTCCAATGACAACGCACTGAAATGAATCTTATATGTGAAGAGATAGAGACTAAACTGTTATCACAACGAGTGCACTTCAAAAGGGGTAGTTGTTCAAACAATGAGACCAATACTGAATTAGGGGTCGGAACAGCGCTGTCAACTGCTTACTGCACAAATAGGGCTTAGGGTTCCGCACACAAATAGCTTTCAAGGAGATCATCATTTCGACCCATTGTATTCACTACTTGAGTCTTCTCTCAGAATGAGAAGGTCGTGGCCATAGTCCACCATATTGGCCAAGTTCACACACCGTTGAGAACTTTATGGAGAACTCTTGGACGTGTAGGTTTTCTCACAATGATTCATTCGCCGTTAAAGTGAGTGGTATTTAATTTCTTAAAATGCACATAACTAAAAGTAGAGGTGCGTGTCCGGGTATCGAACCCGCGACCACCCGAAAAGAGGCCAGACACCTCAACATATCACAGGTGAACCTTTTTTTATAGAACTTATTAATATTGTAAGTGAATAGAAAGATTATACCTACTAGTTATTCTAAATCACTGCACTTTAGGCTTTAGTCTTCAGACAAATAATATATTAGCAGTCGTAGTAATAGGTAGTTAAATACATTTTCTCAAACATGCTTGGAAATGTGAGCATTATTTTGACAACCTTCTTCGAGATAAATCGAAATTGCTGTACTGGCCACATACAGCAGAGCAGCGGCCTTCTAAAGTTGTATGAAAATCCATATCTGTCGTGGTTTAGCGACCAAATAAATTACATAGTAAATTCTTATCTGTCGTGTAATTTAAAAATGGAACGATCTTTTACTCCGAAAAATGGCAACCAAGGAGGTAACTTATCGAAGGTTTTATTTAAATTTCGAACTAGCTTGCAAATAGAAAGCTGCCATGTTTATTGAAAAAAAAAAAACAAATGAACACTTATGAACGCGGGAAAAATTATTGTTGTTCGTTGTTCGTCATTGATTTTGAAGTGTATTTGACAAAATGAGTTCAAGTGAAGACAATGAGTGTGATGAACTTACTTTAACGCCACCTGAAATTCAAGAGGCGGCAAGAGCCGTAATAGAAAGTTTGTTACCGCCAAAATCGAAAGAAAAATATTTGAAAACGTATGAAAATTTTGTTCAATGGAAGAATGAAAGGAAATCGAAATCCTTATCCGAAAACGTTTTTTTGGCTTATTTCGGCGAACTCGCCAAGAAAGTTAAGCCGACAACGCTATGGGTCATCTATTCAATGCTAAAATGCACAGTTTTAATGAAACATAACGTGAATTTAAAACAGTATGCAAACCTGACTTCTATGCTCAAAAGACAGTCGGATGGATACAAATGTAAAAAGTCAAAAGTTTTCACCGCATCAAACGTAAAAATGTTTTTGTTTGAAGCACCAGACAGCGTGTATCTGGACCTCAAAGTAAGTTTTACTCTTAATAAAATTAACCTCTTTTTTTAAGTAAAATTACCTATGTGAACGTAAACGTACTTTGTTCTTGTTGCAGGTTATTCTTATATTCGGCATTTTTGGTGCATGCCGATGTAACGAAATTACAAATATTACTATAAAAGACGTAGAAAATCACGAAGGTGTGATAATTGTAACTCTACGTGATACTAAAACCAAGATCGACCGCACATTTGTTATCAAAGATGAATCAGCTGAAATCGTACAAAAGTACGTAGCGCTACGTCCTACTGATGTAAAATCAGACCGATTTTTTCTAAATTCCAAAAATAACAAATGCACAAAGCAAGTAATTGGAAGACACCAAATTGCCGCAATGCCAAAGGCAATTGCTACCTATTTAAACTTGCCAAATCCGGAATATTATACTGGGCATTGCTTTCGTCGATCTTCAGCGACTCTTCTTGCTGACACAGGTGCAAATTTAATTACACTTAAAAGACATGGCGGATGGAAGTCTGACCGGGTAGCTGAAAGCTACATAGAAGAATCGATTGAAAATAAAAGTACAATGGGGAATATGCATGTGATTTAGAAATGGACAAAAAAAATTATGTGTAATCTTTATTGCTGAAGAAATATATACAGATGATTATTTTTACAAATTATCATGTTTATATTAATAAATTTAATTATTTAAAAGTAGTATTTTTCAAATTCCCGCTCAAATTTCCAAAACGCAACGCTATTGGCCGAACGAAAATGACGTCACCGTCCACTCTGTAGTCTGTCGACTGTTGACAGGTCGTTTGTTTTGTATGATTATTGAAGGTTATTCACATTGTTTTGCCGCTGTTATTGATAAATTATTAGTGTTTTTCGGAATTCTTAACTGAAAGAAGTGATTCCTTGTGAAAAAAGACTCGCCACAATGACTGAAAGCGGTTTTGTCAAGGCACAGTCGGATAATCTGCCTAAAATTGATGTGTTCATGATGACTACATACTTCGCAAATAATTTTGACTTTACGTCCGCTGAACTAAGAGGAGTAAAAGCTGCAAGGTAAATAAGTTATGGATATTCGATAAATTTTCATATTCCTTATTGATATACTCGTGAGATGAGTCAATCAAATTATTATAACCTGAAATATATACCGCTAATTTTATTTTTTTGTGACAGATCTGAACGAGAATCTTATGGCGATTCAGCCGTTGGATATGTGCAAGTAAAACGTGAGAAAGATCTCTGCGTGGTAAAGGCTAAAATAACACCAGAGCACAATGTCCGTCAAAAATATTACAATGTGATTACTACTTGTAATGAGACCGAGGGAAATATTCTGTCTGTTCAATGTGAAGATTGTGCAGCACATTTAGGTAAGTAATCACTTACATTATCAATTTCACGATAACAACACGTTATTAAATCAAAATTATCAGTCATATTCCCTCATAATTATATTATAATGGAGGATGGATGTATGCAAGCATGTTTCTTTTTGGAAAAGAAACATCCTTTTACATATATCCATCCTCACAATTTTTCACATTATAATATTATTATACTAGCTGATGCCTGCGACTTCGTCCGCGTGGAATAAGTTTTTCAGTTCCCGCAGGATCTCCTTAATTTGCCGGGATAAAAAGTAACTGTGTAACTCTCCGAGTCCTCAAATATACTCATGCAAAAAATCACGGCAATCCATTGCTCTGGTGCTGCGTGATTGAAGGACAAACTAACAAACACACTTTCGCATTTATAATATTAGTATGATTATAAGGGAATATTACTGATAAATTAAATAGATCCTGCAAGAAACATGATAAACAAGTGTACAGGTAAAAGCTACTGTACTGACTGTACGTAGAATAACAATACTTTTTTTATTTTAGGTGGCTGTAAGCATGCCATTGCCTTCTTAGCCTGGCTTCATAGACGCAGTGAGGATCCACCATCTACAAGTATAGAATGTTACTGGAAAAAGCCTAAGTTATCTTCGGTAGGCACAAGCTTAAAATTTATAAAAGCAAAAGACATGTGTTCATTACCGATGACAAGTAATGATTCAAGGGGATCACAAAATGTCAGTTTTCTCTCAATTTTTAAAGATTACAGTAGCAATGTTGATAATATGGATAGTCAACTTATGAAATATTATAAAGTACCAAATCACTTGGAAAAATTGTCGATTCATTATTTAATAAGTAGCATGCAAAGTAAACCTACAAATGCCCAAGAATTTATAGAGTTTTGTAAACAAACGATGGATGAAAATTCTTGTGAGAAGGCTGCACTTGCAACAGTTGACCAAAATGATTGTCCATTGTGGTATGAACTTAGATATGCTCGTATAACTGCTTCAAAAGCTCATGAAGCAGCCCACTGTAAAACATTGCATGGTACGTTGACTGAATCTATAATGGGGGCAACAAAATTAAAAGACACCGAAGCAATGAAAAGAGGTCGGCTTCTCGAAAATGAAGTGTTAAAAAAGGTTGAACAACTGAGAAAAATAAAAATTAAAAAGTGTGGCTTAAAATTAAGCTCAGAATATCCTATTGTGGGTGCTTCACCTGATGGGCTTACTGAAGATTATGTTATAGAAGTGAAATGCCCTTTATCTGAGAAAGCAATGAGTCAATACATTAAAGATAACCAAGTTTCTTTAAAATACAAAGCACAGATACAACTTCAAATGCATTTTTACAGTAGAACTAAAGCTCTGTTCTGTGTTGCATCAAGTGACTTTGAAAGTACAAAAAATATTAATGTGATTGAAGAACTATATGACAAGGAGTTCTGTGAGGATCTGTTAATGAAATGCACACAATTTTGGTCCGATGCAATTTTTCCTATTTTGTTTAAATAAAACACATTTTTATACAAAATAAAATTACTTTTTTATTAACACATACTGTAAATTAATTAATCCACACGCTATTGTTATTACTTCATCTATTACAGGGATCAAGTTATGGTCAATACAAGCGTGAGGCAGTAACATATGAAACTCTCTTAGTCTACCTATGACACGTTCTACGTGTATTCTTAAAGCCGCTATTTGCTTTGATTGCCTGACATCTTCTTTTGTACTAGGTGTAGATTTTGAAACCGAGGGAGGTCTAACAAGGGTACAGTTCTTGTTTGTTAACAGTCGTGTCAAATCTTTAAAACCCCGGTCTGCCATAACTGCTTTTTGAGGAGGTAAGTATTCAAGGAAACCACAGTCTTCTACTATCATGACATCTGTTGCCCTGCCACCGTATCCATCAGATATATAATTAACAAGACCATCTGGAGTACATGATATCAAATATTTTAAAGTATTACACTTCTTATACTGCGACCAACTTAATGACTGATGCACTGGATTTGTAGGTTTTTCTATTTGTATCTCCAGACAGTCTATTATAGAAACAACATAAGAATACCTAGCTCTGAATGAAATAGGTAATTTTTCAAATATTTGTGATGGTGTTGGCCAAACAATCAACTCTTTCAATGCCTTTGCAATGATTACAATACTTTTAGAAAAAATTCTGCTGATTGCGCTCTGTGAATATCCAAAGTTTAAAGCCAATAAATTAAAAGATTCATTTAATTTTATTTTTCTTAGTGTAATAAAAATATCTATAATAGAAATGGGAACATATTCACTTAATAGTTTTATTAAATAAAATGTGTTCTTTGGTAAACCTAATAACATTTTAGGTTCCCTTTCTAAAGCAATCAATGTGCCACTACGCATTATGTTCTTAAATTGTAGATCATTGTTTGTTTCATCCTCAATAAGCCAACTTGAATCAGATGAACTATGTAATGGTTCATAATCAGTTGATACTGAAGACTGTGAATTAACACTAGTGACAGATACAATATCAGCAGGGTTGTCTGAGAATAATTTTCTTGTTATAGTAGAAGACTTAGCAGATTTTAAAGGAGATGTAGAATTATTTTTAGATGGTATAGAAAACGGAGATAATGCTATACTACTTTTCTTTGCTGTTAAGTTCACATTTACACCTTTGCTTCGATAATGAATTTTACTAGTAACTTGAACAGCTTTGTCATCATGCAATATTTTTTTACTAGTAGCTTCAGTATCTATTTTAATCTCGGGGCTGTTAAATTCTACGTCCATACAGTTTGGTATTGATGCCGTACTGGGACCAGCTTCAAATAAAGAAGCTTCAGCTAGAGCTTCTTCAATCAGTGCTTGTCTGTTCCGTTTCAAAGCACCTTTTCTCTCTGGTGGTAGCCGCAATTTATCTTTTTTCTGACACTGGAATATATGTGGTACAACACCTTTTTTTAATAATAGTGACACTTTTTGTCCATGTTCCAATGTCATTATTTTGTATTTCATATAATTTTGTGTATCTTTTTGAATCTGAAAACAGAAATAATATTATGTGAGTACAAATAAGTAGACTTTTGAACTACTTCAAATAAGTGTCCTTCTTAATTAAGTGGAATAAAAAACTAGTAAGTACCACATCTAATAAATAAAATTCTCTAACAAACACCTCACGGTGTTTGTAACCAAACTCGTCCGAAACGGCTTGACCAATTTATTGTATATTTGGTAGGTCTAAGAATAGGTAGTAAACTATAATTAATTAAAGAGTTCTCGCGGGAACCAAAAACCGCGCGGACGAAGTCGCGGGCATCAGCTAGTAGGTAAATTTTATTTATTCAAAGATATGTAAGTATTAGGAACGTTAAATGTTGAGAACATCTTTATGAACTTTAACAAACTAAGTTGTTTTCGTCAAGGCAACTGAGAAATTCTTTTCCAATAGAACCTAACAACAGTGCAAACAAAAAACCTAGGTAAGTAAGTTTACCGTTTTGTGATCAAAATCAAAAATCGTAGTCAGCTGTAATGTATCATAAATAAGTAAAAACATTGGGAATCAGAATAGCTTTATGAACATAATATAATTAAATTTTTAGGTTACTTTATTGTTTATATTGTTCGCGAGTCCTAATGAAAAAGATTTTTGGTAGGTAGGTAGGTACATACATATTTAATACTCACGTCGAAATGATCTTCACAACAATATAAACTACTCAAGCACGATACATTTTCTCTCCTCATCACCTTGCACCACTTTTTCCTTAAGTTTGCATCTCTGGGCATATGAAAATATATCTTGTCAGGTGCAGTTTTAATATTATTTTTGCACATAGGGACGATACAATATTTATAATAAGCTTTTGGGTGATCTTCCATCACAATAAGTTAATCTTTTACGCTTTACTTCACTCACTTAAAATAAAACTGAATCAAACACTTCGTTGATAATTTATTCAAAGTGGACGGTGACGTCACAGAACGAGCGCGCCAAAATGGGGGCGTTTAAATCGTCCGAAAATGATAGTACTTTTAATTAATTTTTTTTAGCTTATTTAATAAAATTGTGCAAGTGTTATATTTTTTTCCAGTTATGTAATCACTTAAAGAATAGTTTAAAAAAATAAAAAAAATACATGCATATTCCCTATTACAAGTAAAATCAACGAAAGTATCCAATCTCGACCATCGACCTCCCATCAAAGGTTTGAAATACAAAATCACACGGAAGAGACTACTATACAACAAACTTCGACCTCGTTAGAATTATCCCAAACCAACATAATCCCCGGAAAGTCCACTTTAAATTTCAAAAACTGTACATTCAATAACTGTATTTTTAAATAAAAAGTTCTGTCTAGGTACTACTTAGTTTTAATTTCCGCGCATTATTTGAGAAAAGTACTATACAAGCCTTGGCCACAACTAGGCATTGATGGACTTACGTATGTGTGCCTCGGCTTCGCCTCGGCCCACATTTACACGTTCGTCCTTCAATGCCTGTTTTGCTGGCCGCTGCAGTAATGTACTATTATTTTCAGACAACTAATGATAATTATATTCAACCAACTTCCAATAACTACGGAACCCAAGAAATGGTACGACGCGACGGTTCAGATTTATATCGATAGAAAGTAAAGTGGATCTCAACGATTAGAAGTTTCCTACAATGATATTCATAGAAACTGTAGGCAAAGTCGGGGCAAGCTAGTTAATTTACATACCTATAAATAAATGCGTATTTTACTGTAAGTAAATTCTTCGTGTTTAATTCCACGTTGAAAGTGTGTCAAACGAAACTTGTACCAGCTGCCAAGGCTGACGTCACACCCGTGACGCGCTTCCTAAATATGTAGTTCCCTCACCTACTTGTGGTAGTTTACCCTTCACTAGCACTTAGCACTTGGCAGTGCACAGCTGACTGGTGACCGGTAACACGGTAATGTTACGGCGGAACCAGATTCGTATTAACATAGAGAATGTCTTATTCGCAAACTATCCTAAATATTGACCGAGTATCAGCTATCGTTATACCAAATTTCATTTAAATCCGTTGATTAGTCTTCGCGTGATGCGCGGCCACACAGACAGACAGACAAAAATTAAATAAATATCTGTTTTTTGGTTCAGTATCTATAGTAAAGCATACCCCGATATAAATTTTCAGACTATGTTAAATGTACAGAAATCTTCCAGTATATAGCCTCTATAAGTAGGCCTTTTGCAGCGGAGAAATTCCATAATCTCATAAGAAATTGTACGCGGGGACCCCTAGTAATTTATAATTGCAAAATGATACCGTGTGAATTTTGTTAAACTGTAGTAGATGATGCTCCCGAGTATAAGTTTGAAAATCCCAGTTGAATTTTCTATTTTCCGGAATAGCAAGCAGCCTACAATCTACAAGTCCTCAACTCAACCGACGCACTTCAACCAGTTGCTCCGTTGCCTGTTGATTGAAGGACAAACCAACAAATAAACATACTTTCGCATTTATAATATCAAGTAGGTAAGTATATATTATAGCAATTGATTTTGAAAATAATTAATAATTAACCTGCTATAGATACATTGCACTATACATACTTCGATAATTAATAGGTAGATATTATTTTGTAAGTACTTGGTTAATCACAACATCCAAAAAAAGAAATTCTTTCTGGGAATAATCGTTCGTTTCATTTAAAACATCAATAATCCTTCTAAATATCTGCTTACGCGTCGTAAGCGGCGGAAGTTCATTCTCTGTTCACTTTTACTCGGTAACATTTAATTGTTCTGTCTCAGTGTCCATTGTTCAGAAAATATGATCACTTCTTACACAATACTCGTAAGTGTTTGTTGAATGGCGATGTAATACGGGTAGCTTTGCGAATTATTTCGCTTGACTTCACATAATTTGCTTAAAAACTCGTTATTTCTTTCTAAAACATTAATTATCGTCTTCGAGAAGGATGAAAGTGGTTTTATATTATAATACAATATTCTGAGGATAGGCGACTTTCAGGTAGGCTGTGATGACATAATGACAAAAAATAGGATTATTGGTGACAAAACAGCCCACGAGTGTTGCGATGTATAGATAGCTGCCTACATACTTAAGCATAGGTAATTAAATAACTGCCCCAGTGCATGTCATGGTTTTCGCATCCCCATAATATTTTTGAACGATCTATCCATAGGATAGACGATAAACAAAACATACCCAAATTCAGTAGGTACTCTATAAATATATTTTTTTTACCACTCGTTCGCGTGATTAATATATGTAGATTGTAGACCCCTGCCAAATTACAGTTTTCTATAAGAGCCTCTGAGCTAAGCCGCAGACAGACAGACAGACAGACGGACAGACATGGCGAAACTATATAATATAGTGCAGCTACAAACACTTGCATTCACTTTTATTTGTATTTAGGTGAAGGGCCTTATTACTGTAAAATGATTGCGACAGTTTAATTCAATTCAAATTCAAAATTCAAATTCAAATTCAAAATGATTTTTAATCAAATAAGCTTTTACAAGTACTTTTGAATCGTCAAGTGAATCTACCACTGGTTCGGAATGCCATTCCTACCGAGAAGAACCAGCAAGAAACTCGGCGGTTGCTCTTTTGAAAATAATAATAATTTAAAATTTCATTAATTTGTAAAATACATAAGTAACAGCTGTCCTTAGCATTACTGGAGCGAGTCAAATCCATGCTCCTTTGTCATTTACGTAATCTTCAACAGTATAATAAGCCTTTTTCAGGAGCATAAATTTAATGGACTTCTTAATTAATTTTGTTATAAAATAGAATGCTCATTCCCACAAACGACCTTCGGACCTTCTTGAGGCGGAGCGATGGAGTCACGAGCTTATGGCGGCCTCTAGTTTGCCTATCATGCAGATCGCATATTTTTTTGTAATTATGAATGTGCTGTTTTACGAAGATTAAATTACTATAAATATATTGCGAGGCTACTGTAAGAATACCTATTTCCTTAAATTTCTCTCTAAGGGATTTTTAATTATAAATTGCACGTACTTATTGCCCTTTTTTGTAATACAAAATTTTTTTGAATATCTGCTGCTTTGCCCCATACTAAAATTCCGTAAGATATAATACTATGAAAGTAAGCAAAATATACAATTTTTGCAGTTTCAACGTCAGTAAACTGTCGAATCTTTCTGACAGCGTAAGCAGCAGAGCTGAGTTTGCCAGCCAGAGTTGATATATGAGTGCCCCATTGAAGCTTTGAATCTAAGGTCACCCCCAGGAACACAGTGGTCTCTTCTATTTTTAAAATATCATTATTTACCAACGACCTCAATTTATATAGACGGGCCCTGTCAAACAAAGAATGTGGGCGATTTTTAGCAACGCCATCAACGCCATCTAGTCTGAAAAGCGGGAACTTGCTTGCAATATCCGCCATTGCTGAATGACAGCTTGAAAACGTATATGACTCGGTCATAGATTAGTACTAACTGGCCAGTTAGTAAAAAAAAAATCATACAGTTTGCCGCGGAAGTTAAATGATTGCGTAATGGATAAAAATATTAAAAAGGAAGATTAAATAACGTTTTTTTGGAAATGTATGATTGTGAATTGAAACACTTACTGTAGGACCCTATATCCTGCACTGAAATTAAAACTAAAACTTAATTAAAACTAATATAAAACTTATCTCTAAAACTTAACATATAAACTTAATCTATAACTTAAAATCTAAATAAATATAAAATATATAATTATTAAATATTAATCATAGTTACATTCATACTTACAAACATAAATATAACACGCATTCATACATACACCAACGTACTTACCGTTCGGTTGAAAGTCTAACTGACCAAGCCGACGAAATGCAAGTTTGTCTCGATGCATACGTAGGCCTTTGTCTTCAAGTCATATGAAGTTAGCACCGCGCGCCGCGTTTGCTAGCGACGGCGTGCAACCGGCGCGAGCTTCAGAATGGTTCGACTGTTGTGACGTTGCGTACGAGCTGGGCTCTGTTAACTTACCTTATATATTTCGTAAAATAAGTGATCACGAAATTGTTATTATCGATAATTATAGTTGATAGTTCATATTGACAATATAGTTAATAACTTTGAACGTGTGAGTGTGTTATTTGGATCACCTACCATATCCAGAGGAAATTTACCGGTAGGTAAACTCACACCCACAAAAACTATACTTACCTATAAATAAAAATTATACAGTGCCAAACTAATTAAACTTTAGATGTTAACTTAATAATAACAAATTATCTGCACGACGAGCGATCGTGACAGCGCTACGACGGGAACAAAGACAGATGCGGAACGCGTTCCGCATCTCGGCGGCCCGGCGTTTTTCTATGAAAGGGCCCATCTAGTACTTACATATATATCGATGTTATTTACAGTTAAATTTGTTTCCTGTGGACTTGGTATTCGGCAATGCGAATTCAATGCACTTGGTATTCTTTGCGTTTAAAAGTTAATTGTTTACAGTAATGACCTGTAATTGGCCAAGACTCTATCGCTATTGGTCGAAATCCATTGTCGCAGCAAGAATATCACAAAATCACAAATTCAGCAAATCACGACACTGAAATTGTAATCGGTGCAGCCTTTTCGAATTGATTTTCCAAGATGAATGTATGAATGAAAAACTTGTTATGTTAAGACATAGACTAGACATTCCAGGACTATGGTTCTCATAGTGTCTAGAGTTTGAAGTAGTTAAAGTTCGTCTCGTAGAGTCTGTCCGTCTGTCCGTGTGTACGTGTTACTTGTGCTATGTACCTACCGCTGATTGGTAAATAGCACAAATTAAACAGATTCTACTGAAAAGAAGCCAGATAGGTATATATATATATAAATATTTACATATTTCAGTAATTAGATGTCTTTTTTTTCATATAAACGCTATACAATTTAATAATATGTATTCAATATTCCATCTTGTAAGAGCACAAAGCACCTGAAGAATTCGATCAATCACATTGAAAAATTGATTAATAACAATTGAGCAGTGATCTGTCAAATTCCACGTCTCAATTTGAACATCACAGAGAAATGAAATCGCGTGAACATTGAATTGTTGCGAACCGTCATAAGCGCAAATTAATTGATACACGTGGGGCCTCCCCCTCCCACTACCTCCCCCCCACCTCCCCTCACCTCCCCCTCCCCCCGCACATTGTATCCGATCATCGAATCCCGACACAATGATATCAAAGCGTTCCATATTTTGTACAGTCGCGAGCAACAACACCGTGGACCGTGCCGCCCTCGCCCGCCTAATGAATCCGATACAGATCACAAACAAATCGACGCCAAGTCACGGCGACAAGGTTCCAACTCTGTGTAAAAATTGACAATCACTATTGAAATCGTATTCCAGGTCGTGTTATTAAGGTCGAAGCTAATGGCAGCCGGGAGCGGTTGTCGCGGGACAAGCGCCCTTATTGATTGCTCGCAATTAAATTCATCAGCGCTTTGACGGCATTCCTACAATGCTCTTTTATCGGCGGCCCCGGGGATGCCAGCTGGGGAACCAGGAACACCCGAAAGAAAAAAAATTAAATGAGCTATTTCACATTCACTTTTTATCTTTATCATCATAAAAGTCTACTCTACATCAAAAATGTAAGGGTAGTATGAAATTTTATTTTAATTTATTTTATTTTTAACTGGACTACCAACAAAATTACATGTACATTAAACTTAGACATAAATAAACTTAGGGTAGCGGAACACACATAATTACACTTATAGGCAGCCACATCATGCACAATATAAGGGTCGTACCTTCTTACAAATTACTCAAAAACAAATTATTATGTTACTAAATGAAATAAATTATATAAACTATCTAATTACTTATTGCTAAAACAAAACAAAAAAAAAATGAAACTAGACTTATTAACTCACTAAACTTGTTATTAATTTAATTAAGTAGCGCTTTTAACTTAAGTGTTGATAACTTTCGCTTTAAACTTTTTGATTTTGTCGTGGAACACGTCGATAGACTTATCCTTGCTCGTAAGTTCCCCATACAGCCTACTCAGCCGGGGTATTAAATGAAATAAAATATTTATTTCGTGTAGCACAAAGTGTACCCCACTGTGATGTATTATGTCAGGAATCAGGATTCTAAGCATTGAAGTTCGAACTGCTTTAGGAATCGAAAAGCGTTGCGTTGTCGATATCCCACGACTTCTGACCCCCTTAGAATTAAATGCCTATTCGATTGCCAGTTTCCCAGAAAGGTGATCATGAAAACTTACCTTACATGAAACCTAATGTGATTAAATTTTTGTTTATAAAATAGTGAATAATTTCCCCATGTAATGGGAGGTAGCGCGACGCTGGCAACACCGACAACACCGACCCCCTGCTCCCTGCCTACTCAGGTTAATAACGTTGATTAATATAGTTGTGAGCTCGGCGCCGCGCCGCGCCGCGCCGCCAGCGAGCTGTTAATAAACCAACTTGTCTAATATCGCGCCTTAGCTGCGGCGCGGCGGGAACTCGCCTCATTATACACGTACCTACCCGTTCGCAGGAATCTCACAACTTACCCGATGCTATTTAACACTATATTAATTGTATATTGGATACTGATAATTGACAGGTAAAACAATACCGTCACAGATTAGGTATGTCACTATGTGTTAGCAAACATGTTGACCTCTATTGTACTCTCACGGGACAGAAACGGACAGGGTAAAGGGCACCAATCAACAATTCGATGATGGGAATGATTTAACTACACAAATGTAGCTGTTTTTTTTATTTTAGTAACGAATAGGTTTTCTAGTATAAAAGCAATATATTGAGTTAGGTATGAACTCTGTATATTATATATTATATGAACAGAGTGATGATAGCTGTTTCAGGGGCCACACTTCACAACTGCCCCCTGTAGTGCTGCGGCTCTTTACATGTAACTTCTTATGTATCTACATGACTATGACGGTGAAATGAAATGGTTCTCCTTCAAGTTGGACTATTTATGCACTTACTAGCTGACGCCCGCGACTTCGTACGCGTGGATCGAGGTTTTGTGGTTCCCGCGGGAACTCTTTAATTTTCTGGGATAAAAAGTAGCCTATGTCTTATTCCAGACTATAATCTATCTCTGTGCCAAATTTCATCCAGATCCGTTCAGCCGTTGGGGCGTGATTGAGTAACAAACATCCATCCATACATCCATACATCCATACCGACATCCATACATCCAAACTTTCGCATTAATTATAATACTAGTGGTTCGCCCCGAACTGAGACCTCGCGGCGCCATCTATTGACATAAATGTGAAGTTCTATTAAAAATACTGAAGCTCATAAAAAATTAAATAATTCCGTTTCCTTACAATATTTATCTAATTTTAGTATTTGTTGTTCAAGTACAGGATATAATTGAAATAATTGATCAAGTTTCAGGCTCATCCTTTCAGAAAATTTAGAGTTCTGAGGTCATCTTTGGACGTTAGAAAATCTCCACTTTGAAAGTCCCCCCTTTCGTCAATTTTGGGGGAAAAATTAAAAAAATAATAATTTTGGACTCTATTCTTAATTATCTTTAAAATGATATACCGCAACCCTATGTAACTTTATAAAAAATATTTTAATTCGCATTCGCTTCTATGAGAGCCCCCCTGAAATAAAGATTTTTATTATTTTTTAAGCCATATTCGGCGGGAGGCCATTGGTTTACATATTATATTTAAAGCTGAAGGAATTGCGTTCAGTAATTCAGAAGTTATAATGCTCTGACAGACGGACGGACGGACGGACGGACGGACGGACGGACGGACGGACAAGTGCCAATTCACCCAAGTAGACTCAGAGACCTTCGCTTCGCTCGGTCAATTAGTAAGATTATGTGTCAGGACTTTACCACCTGGTCGGAAAGCGGATTCTACAGAGAAGAGAGAGAAAAAGGAGTAGCTTTTTTTTAAATTAAAATTAAAATTTGCCTCCAATAACTCAGGGTAAAATGTTCACTCTGCAGTGTGCGACCGAAATTAGAGCATAAGTAATGATAAAGTAGGTGTTTAATCAAATCGTAACTAGTTGGAAGTTCATCACACGCCTGAACTAGTTCAATACTGAGCTCGTGCAGTGCTCTCGTCTCTCAAGCTCTAGCCGCAAGCACTCGTTCCGGAAGCTCTTTGTGAGCTGTCGCGCTAATCTTTTTATTTTTATACGACTGCCTGAAAAAAGGAGTATATTGTTTTCAGGGTTCATGTATGTATGTGAGTTTGTATATTCCACCATAACTTCTATACGCCTGAACCGATTTTAATAAATGAGGTATCGTTAGAATCCTTAGCCTATTCCGGGTGACATAGGCTAGTAAAATAAAATAAAAATGGATGGGGTGACCATGGTCCCGCATTAAAGACTAAAGTTGAAAAAAAATTAAAAAATAAGAGTAACTATAATATAATCATCATCTAAAAAAGGATCAGTAGATTCCAAAAATATATAGCACTTTTGCTCAATATCCAGTGATTCACAAAAAATATTTAGTAAAAATGTGAATAAGATTCCAAAGGTAATTCAATACGGGCTACGGCAGAGCAGTCGTATTTTTTAATAATTTTAATTATATTCACTTGTTTTATGCACTACAAGCTAGCCCTTGACTGCGATCACACCTGATGGTAAGTGATAATGCAGTCTAAGATGGTAGCGGGCTAACCTGTTGGGACATGGCAGTTATATTAAACCCATACTTCGGTTTCTACACGGCATCGTACCGGAACGCTAAATCGCTAGGCGGCACGTCTTTGCCGGTAGGGTGGTAACTAGCCACGGCCGAAGCCTCCCACCAGACTAGACCAGGGTAAATTCAGAAATTATAAATTCCCAAATTGACCCTGCCGGAAATCAAACCCAGGACCTCCGCACGTTAAGGCAGCGCTACTGCGCCTTATACGACCAACTGAGCTGGAGCTATGAGTTCTAGAGGTATCTAGTATCTACTCCCTGAGACGGACCGGGGGGTTTTAAAACTGACGTTTTATATGACATGCCTTGACGTCCCTAAAATAAGGATTATTTTGATACAAGAGCGCAAACAAGATTATAATAATACTGCTTGAAGCGGTGACAGTACACCCCCAGGAACAATTACGATGTTAGAAACAAAAAAAAATGCACAAGAATGGCGACCTAAAAAATTTCAAAGTTTACCCAGTTATGATTAGAAAATGTCAATAGCGATTATCAATCGAGTCTCGATCGGTGTCGCTCAAAGGCTGACGTATGAACATTTCAGATGCGATTGCATATCTACTGTTTGTTGTTTACGCTGCTTTGACCACGAAACACGCCGCCCGGCCCCCGGGGCGCTTGCACTATAGCAAGTAGCAACACATAGGTATGCATGTGTGACAAAATCTAGATTATTTGTGCTGCTGTGAGTCGGTCTCTTTGCACCCGCTAGAGACCTGGGCCTCGGACCAGTTTATACATATTATGTATATTAAAAATATATGCCTGGAGCCATACTGCCGACGCTCAAAGCAATACTCAAAATGTCAAATAATTTGATGTCACGTACCTTGATTTTCCTAAAATAAGGATTATAATTCTAAAACCCGAAAGCCAACAATAATGAATCAATATGGCTATCCCAGCGCAAGCGATTTTGACGACATTTGGTATTGCGATAGCTTGCCATTCCATAAACTTTTCATCCCGTAATATCTCAGAGTTCCCACAGGAATTTGTGAAATCTTATTCGACACCGACGAGTCATCATCTCTTCGCAGTTAGTCGTAGTATTGTTAGTTCTCTTTGGTGTCATTATACGACCAACTGAGCTGGAGCTATGAGTTCTAGAGACGGGCAGGGGGGTTTTAAAAATGACGTTTTAAAACACATGCCTTGACGTCCCTAAAATAATTTGATAAACCTTGTTGTAAACCTTGCTCTAGGTGCTTAGAGACAACTGTCTGATACGATTTGGATATTATTATGAGTTTAGAAGGAACTACAAGTTTCATTCGTTATAATCTGCCAGCAAACAAATCTTTTTTTTTAAATCTACTACAAGCTAGCCCTTGACTGCGATCACACCTGATGGTAAGTGATGAAAACAAACAAATCTATGTAGTACAGCGAGTATTTTATTTTATTTTTTTATTTTTTATAAACAATTACACATTAAATCTTATTATCTAAACAGAAACAAAATAAATAAAACTAATGTGCAATACACCACACCATCCACGGGTTAACAATTTAAAATTCTGAAAATGAAGGCGACAAAATGTAACAAACTTATCTAAATTATATATGTTATACATAAAATATAAAATAAAATGCTAAAATAATATATATGCTAAAATATAACACTAAAATTTAAATTTACTACTAACAATAAAAAAATAAACAGAAACAATAAGAAAATAGAATAGAGGAAATAGGATAGAGAAAATAGAATTGAGGTACATATAATATGGTTCCAATCTCTTGTCCAATGTAGGTAAAAATCAATCACCATCCTTATAAAAATTGTTTTTCCTTCAAGCCTTTAATGACAGCCTCTTTATGCACGTGTAGCTTGCGATATTCACCGGCCAGTAAGCCAGATTCGCACCGGCACAACACAACACCACACCACACTAATCTTCCAAATCATTCTCAACGTACAACGTACCTACCTAATGCACGACTGCAAAGTCGCAAATTTTGACTTCCGCAAATTAATGCCTGCTTCTACCTTACAGTTGTAGCGTAATTGTAGCGCAGCGGAGACCAATCCCAATATCCAATGTTATGACTTTTTCTTTATTTCAGTCAACTTGTGAGCTATTGAGGCTTAACTTAATTCCTGGTAAGTAACCCCTGAGCAATGAAGCTAACCGCTTACCGGCATTATTATCAGAGTTAACATGAATTTCAGTTGACAACGCCTACTTCAGTTGACAGTACGCGAGAAATATTAGGTAATAAATTCTTGGGCAGAACGCAAAAACAAATAACCCCAATAAAATCTTCTTTACCCGTCTTATCTAAACAATAGCAGAATCTTCAATTAGCGGTCGACGAGTGACGCGAGCAGATACCGAGCACAAACAAACAAACAAACGACATGGCCCAAAATTTTCATTACATTTTAAATCGTTATCCGCGCGTTGGATAATAGCTCGTATGGTGTGGTGTTAGGGTCGCTGTTGTCGCGGCGGGAGAGGCGCTGGATCCTAATTACTTTTCTACTTTCGTTTTGCGATTCGTCAGCGGGTCCCGGCAGTCCCGGCAGTGCCGGCGGGCCCGCCCACGTCTCCACGTCTTCGCGGAGTTGTAATTGATTCTGTTACTGGATGTCTGGCGGTGTCTGTTTCACCCTTATACTATTTTGATACCCATATTCTATGTATACTCAATAATCAATTCAACTGTTTTAGCAAACTTTTACAAGGGCTTTTGAATCGTCGAGTGACTCCACCACTAACTAAGTCTTCTTGTTATGAAGTCGGAACGACATTTTATGATATCCGCGTGGGCATTGGTTTAACATTCCCAAGGATACCTAAAACAAAATTTCTTAAAAATCGGTTGCAATTTTTGGTGTATTTATCTATTATTAAAATAAAATAAAAAGTAGGTTTCATTCATTAAACAGCTCGGTGAAGGTCGTGGATACGGATCTTAGACTATCAGACCAGCGGGCCTCTGCTCGGGATCCTTGAACTACGAAATGATAGGAAGCGAGCATCGCAACACAAGTACAATAATAGAGTCTATTGTAGTGGTCTATTTAGCGCAGGTGTTGTACCTACTCGTAGGTACAGCAGCGCGAGCCGCGGCGCCGCTGATGCAGACGGCAGACGCGATGACCGATGACCTTAGCAGCCACACCGCGCTTCAATGTGAATAGCACGGCTATTTGTGACTGCGCCAACACTGCAGGTCCCACCAGTTAAGGAGGTCGAACAAAACAATGAACTTGTAGAAAGATGCAATAAAACCTATTCTACCATATCATAGGGAACAGATTCATAAAATATAGCCATACAAATGGAAGACCACATGTTCACCTTCTGCGCCTGTATACCTCCGCGAGACTAGCATGATGCCCGCGACTTCGTTCGCGTGGATTGAGTTTTTTTGGTTCACGAGGAAACTGCAGAAGCCTTTGTCGCTCTCCAGATCCTGAGGATCTCTGCTGCTCGTTGCCCGATGCGGCGTGATTGAAGGATAAACCAACAAACATTTACGTTTAGATTTCCAGAAAATCCTAACCATCGAAGTTTGGTTGAGTTAACCAATAGGCAAGCTGTACCTAATAGCTCACCTGCCTTTACTGGTATTTCTGAAAATTACTTGGGGTTTTTAATTCCCAAACGTCCCGAAACACGTAGAATCTTAATTTCATGATTAACCAAAATATCTATTTGACCAATTTTCATTGATTTATATTTAAAAAGCACAACTGATAGATTGACGTCAGTCGCCAGTGCGGAGTGTTGGATTTGTTTTAGATTGGTCACAAAATATAACTCTCTATCAGTCTACTCTGCTAACCCTATCACCTTACCAAAGTTTGCCAACAAGTACATGTTTTAAAATCATCTGAATTAGGCTTAGATGAAGTAAAGGGTTATCTTCAGAGTATAATCCAACATGGATATACCACACATACTACTGCTAAAGCTGGAAATCACAGGAAATGCATTTTACTTGGTCTTAGTGGTGAATAAAATTAGAGAAGCTACTTCAATGTAGTGTTGAAGACCGAGACATAAAATGTTAATGATTACAACGTGTATGTTGTGTCGTCATCGCTCCGTCATTACTTCACACCATACGATCTCGAAGACTAACTACTCGTACTATCTCAAACTAGTCGTGCAGTCAAATCGATTTTAGTTCAGTCATGAATGAAACCGTAAATCATGAAATGAAATAAACAAACGAGTTTTTTGCCACAAGCGGCACACTAAACTTCTCGCGTGAAACCCAAGATGCCGGAACCGGGAACACCAGCGGCGCGGCGAGCGCACTCGAAATACATTCCACGCGCGCGCTATTTTTGTGACTCGACGCAGAAAAAATAACTTTATAAATTAACGACGAGACACGCCTCGTGTAGGGATACTTTTAATTTATTAACTTCTGAACTCTTCCTTTGCACGATTAATCCAGTAAGAATAATTCACTGGCTAGTTAACGATTTCGCGTCAACCGAAGACTCATTCAGACAACGAAACATAAACAGAGACTAACGACCAAATCGGAAACAAATAATAACGATTGCGATCCAACCATCGACAAACCAAAACAATATGAGTCAGAACACGGTGCCGCGACTAGTTCAAAACATTGGCTGAAAATAATATAGTGAGTGTCGTCACACCGGTGTCCCAGTGCGAGGCCGGACGGGAGCCGGCTATGCGGCTATTCCTAGCGCGCCGCATGCTGCCGACTGCGGCTCGTGGCGGCGACGCGGGCGCGCGAAAACCGCGCCTGCGCCCAGGGAGCTAGGCACAAATTTCAGTGGCGACAGGCGCCTCCCGATTTCGATAAAATTAGAAAATGGTTCGGACGCGGGAGCTGTCTTGACTATTTATGGTAGTGCGTGCGTCGGCTAATTCAGAACACGTGGGGTAGCCTCGTGTCTAAAGTTAGCCGGCCGAACGCCGCCGCCGCCGCCGCCGCCGCCGCCGCCGCTCAGCTCGGCAGGAATGCTAGATTCTAATGAGTTGTATCGAATGCTTGTCGATAGCTCTGACTCAGGATTGACCCACTTCCGGCAGGTGCACGCCCGCAGGCTGGCACCGCTGCCCTGTGACGTCTGTGACGTCACTCCACGTCACGGCGTCGCGGCGATCGTGCCGAGGAGGGGACGAGGGGCGGGGGAGACTAATCAAAAACGAAAGTCAACGTGTGTATAAAAAGAAATGATGTAATTAAAATAAATAAATTAACCGTTTATTTATTAATTACATTTTGGCGCGAGATCCACAACGATCCCAAATATAATAAAAATAAAAAAGAAAAATTAAATTTATATAAATTTTACAATAAATTACATTAAGATAGATGGCGTTACATTAGATGTTCAGTTCTGTCAGGTATCACTACGCACAACGCACGAACGCTCGCGTTCCTCTCGAGCAGCACAACACACGGCACTCGCTCACGCGGCGGCGGCGGCGGCGTCGGCGGCGTCGGCGGCTTCGGCGGCGACGGCGGCGTCGGCGGCGGCGGCGGCGCGAGGGTTAACGAGATGCTTAGAAGCACTTGCGGTGGACGATGCCGGGGCCGGACTCGTCGTACTCCTCCTTGGAGATCCACATCTGCTGGAAGGTGGATAGCGACGCGAGGATGGAGCCTCCGATCCATACGGAGTACTTCCTCTCGGGGGGAGCGATGATCTTGATCTTGATCGTGGAGGGCGCGAGCGCGGTGATCTCCTTCTGCATCCTGTCGGCGATACCGGGGTACATGGTGGTGCCACCGGACATCACCGTGTTGGCGTACAGGTCCTTGCGGATGTCGACGTCGCACTTCATGATGCTGTTGTACACGGTCTCGTGGATGCCGCACGACTCCATGCCCAGGAAGGAAGGCTGGAACAGCGCCTCGGGGCAGCGGAACCTCTCGTTGCCGATGGTGATCACCTGTCCGTCAGGCAGCTCGTACGACTTCTCCAGCGACGTGGAGGCGGCGGCGGTGGCCATCTCCTGCTCGAAGTCGAGCGCCACGTAGCAGAGCTTCTCCTTGATGTCGCGCACGATTTCCCGCTCAGCGGTGGTGGTGAAAGAGTAGCCCCTCTCCGTGAGGATCTTCATGAGGTAGTCGGTCAAGTCGCGGCCGGCCAAGTCCAGACGGAGGATGGCGTGGGGCAGAGCGTAACCTTCGTAGATGGGCACGGTGTGGGAGACGCCGTCGCCGGAGTCCAGCACGATGCCGGTGGTACGACCGGACGCGTACAGCGAGAGCACGGCCTGGATCGCCACGTACATGGCGGGCGAGTTGAAGGTCTCGAACATGATCTGCGTCATCTTCTCCCTGTTGGCCTTGGGGTTGAGGGGCGCCTCGGTCAGCAGCACGGGGTGCTCCTCGGGGGCGACGCGCAGCTCGTTGTAGAAGGTGTGATGCCAGATCTTCTCCATGTCGTCCCAGTTGGTGATGATGCCGTGCTCGATGGGGTACTTCAGTGTGAGGATACCTCTCTTGCTCTGGGCCTCGTCACCCACGTACGAGTCTTTCTGGCCCATGCCCACCATCACGCCCTGATGCCTGGGGCGACCCACGATGGACGGGAACACGGCGCGCGGCGCGTCGTCGCCGGCGAAACCGGCCTTGCACATACCGGACCCATTGTCCACCACCAGCGCAGCTACATCGTCGTCGCACATTCTGGTTTCGGGTGTGTGTGTGTCGGGACGCGTGGAAGTTGACTCTACGGCAGCGAGACTGCGAGTGCGGCCGAGAGCGCGCCGGGACGCTTATATAGGCGGGCGCCGCGACGCGCCGCGCGCCATACAAGGCGCGCCTCGCTCCCGCCCGCGCGGCCGCCCGACCGCTGCGCGCTGCCGGCTGCAGGGGTGCAGGGGTGCAGGGGTGCAGGGGTGCAGGGCACGCGCACCCCTGCTCGCCGGCGCAGGCTTCGCGGGCGCGCTGCGGCGGCGCCGCTGCACGCGCGCGCCATTTGAGGCGTTGCTCGGCGCGCGCTGCGAAACAACCGACAGTCAAATGTTCGATAAGAACAAAATACTTATCTTTCCCAATAAACAATTATTAATTAAGACACTTTACCTGAAGTGGCACAGGTAGCTTGATAAACAAAAGATGAACCCTCTGAGAAACTGGATGAAAGATTAATTAAGAATTATTCTAGTTTAAATTGCAACCTTTTGGTTCACGTACTCGTACAATAATTAAATTAAAGAACCGAGAGGTGAAGGTGATTATAATATTTATTGATAAAATTAATCACTTATTGTCTTTTATCTAAGAATGCTCCGCTCTGGGCTCGAACATGACTAATTAGGTCTGCTCATACATGACCCACTCATAATATGAGTCAAAGGGATTCTGCCTGAAAAGCTGTATTCGGATCTCGTAAGTATATTACCAAACAAAAGTAACCGCGTACACCTGTGTCCACAAATAGCCGGCCAATGCACCCGCATGCACGTGCGACATGCATGCGGGCCTCGACGCGAAGTCGAAACTTCCATATACATCACCATTTTTATAAGAATGCCGAAACATTGCGCTAGATCACTTTCAGAAATGTAAGTCAAATAAGTTGAAAATAGCGTAATACATTTCAATTATGTGATCTTAGTACTCTTTTCAACATTAATAATTGTATCAATGGATGAGTTTAGACAAACAAACATACAAACACATTCTACGAAAATCTAGATACTAGATGCAGGATTCCCAATGTGTGACCACGACAAGAATGGAAAACATATCTGAATGTGCCCCAACAAGGAATTTGAGAGCAAATGGTGACATTATTCTATTCTAATTTATCGACTCAATTCCGTAATACCGGTTAACTAAGTAGCTGTTGATTATTGTCTCCGAGTCTACTTGAGTGAATTTGCACTTGTCCGTCCGTCCGTCCATCTGTCACTTGACATCTTGACTTGACTTGAGTATAAGGCTTTATAACTTCTGAATTACTGAACGTAATTACTTCAAATTTAAATATAATAATATGTACCTAAACCGATGGCCTCCAGCCGAATATGGCTTAAAAAGTTATATATAAAAACCTTTAATTCAGGGGGGCTTTCATAGAAGCGCATGCGAAGTAAAATATTTTTATATATCATTTTAAATAATATAAGGAAACGAAATTATTTCATTTTTAATGAGCTTCAGACATTATTTATTTTTAACAGAACTTCACAATGAAGTCAATAGATGGCGCTCAAGTTTATTCGTTTTATGGGTATCCATAAAACGAATAAACGCGAAGTCTCAGTTCGGGGCGAACCACTAGTATTATTATAGTATTGGTGGACGAAGAATGATTTAAAAGATTCCTTCTCTACTGACGCTTAGAAGTTTTTAATTAGCTTGGTATGTTAGCAAGTGATCAGATCTTGCAACTGGATCAATTTAGAGCAGTTTCCCTCAAACCGGAGACTTTGGGACTTTCAAGAACTCCGTAGCAATGCAATAATTCTGAACATATTTTGTTCCTGTTTCGGCTCGATGGATTTGACTTGACAAGTACTTAGACGTTCAGAGCCTGATTATTGGAGTAAAGCTTTAGTTTTTAAAATGTTGAATAATATAATACTAAATTATTCCCGCGACTTCGACCGCGTTTTAATTTTTCGGGATAAAAAGTAGCCCGGGATGGTACTCTTTCCTGTGATGCAACCAACCTTTGTACAAAATTTCACCACAAACGGTTGAAAAGATGGGCTGGGAAAAAGTATTAGCCAGGCAGATAGACACACTTTCGCATTTATAATATTAGCATGGATGTTCAGCTTGCGCGAGGCGCTTGTGTCAATGTAACCATCGTACAAGAGCACGCATACAACAGTAGAACTAATAACCGAAACGACAACGACCTTGATATAGAAAGCGAAGTGTCAACTGCCAACGACTCACCACCTGTTGCAGAATTTGTGCGAAAGCTGACACAACAGGTATTGTTACATCATTCAATACTTTCATCGCCCTGCGTCGTATTCCTTATTACTGAGGGTCGTGACCCCTTTCCACTCATCAAATAATGGTAGGAGTTTTCTTGTGATAATAATGCGGTGGGTTCCCTCATTCTTCCGCATACGACTCGACTTATCAGGTTTTCGTGAGGATTATTATCAGATGTTAGTGATAACAGCCGGGACCGAGTGACGGCTTCACGAGGAGACGAACAGGCCAAATTTAAACCTCCAAATTCGGTCACCCATCCAGTTACGACTTGGGTCAACGTTGCTTAACAATCGCAACTAACTGATATGCGTTGTCGCAACTGAGCCACTCGTCCCCTCTGCTCGTCGTACTTTCATACTTTCATACTATAATAATATCAATCCGAAAAATAACAAAAAATAACTACAAACCATGATGGAAAAGCTAGCTGCTAAACAACCGAGGCTGGTCAATCGCTCTAGGCCACTGCTGCATCAGGACAACGCTTCGAGAGACCACACACTGCACAACAGGCGGCTACCAAATTAGAGGAGCTTCAGTTGGAATGTCTAAGACATCCACCGTACTCCTCGGACCTTGCTCCAACAGATTACCAGTTTTTTTCGAAATTTGGATATTTAAAAAAAACGACTTTATGTTCCTCCCTTACAAAACGGCAATTTCATATTATGTAAAGACCAATAATATATTTGTTAGGTTAGACTTGTCACCCAGTGCTAGCTACTTCACTGTATCTAGTGTAGGTACTTCCGTCTCTTCAGTGCTACGAGTAGATGATAGATCAATTTGAAGCAGTTTCTTGGCGGCTCTTCTCAGTAGAATTACTTTTCGAACCAGTGCAAGTGCATAGTCTTTGTTGACGTCATTGACGTATCATAAGTGATAAAAGTTGTGCTATATGAAAACAATCTACTTTTCACTTCAATTGCGAGAAAATAAAATAATTAACGATTTTTAGGGTTCCGTACCAAAATGGTAAAATGGAACCCTTATGGTGCGACTTTCTCCGTCTGTCTGTCTGTATGTCCGTCCGTCACACTCGATTATTTCAGTAACTACCGAAGCTATCGACATGAAATTTGGAATAGTTGTGTATATTAGTGGCCCAAAGACACTGGAATTAAAAAAAATTGGATTTTTTTTGTTCTTATTTAAAAAGGGAGGAAAATCGGAGGGTTGAAATTTAAAAGTGAGATAACTGTACTGTGTGGGGTATCATATGAAAGGGTTTACTTTGTACATTCTAAAACAGATTTTTAATTATTTTTAGTCATGATAGTTTTTGATTTATCGGGGAAAAAGTCTAAAAAATACCGTTCCCCCCCCCCTTATCTCCGGAGTTTACCAATCGAAAAATCTGAAATAATTATGGTCAATAGGAATATATGTATATTTTACAGGAAAACTATAGCCAATGCTCTAACTAGCATAGTTTTTTTGATATTAACAGTAAACCTCTACAAACAAAGTTAGTTTTGCGGTTCATTAACAAAGGTAATTATTACCGTTTTATATCTTTGGTCGTTACAGTTTTCAGTACGGAACCCTCGGTGCGCGAGTCCGACTCGCACTTGGCCGGTTTTTAATTATTTCTTTGCCTTTCCGTTACATTTTCATATGAAGAGTAAGATCTTTATTTTCACTTGATGATACACAAATAAATCTACACTAATATTATAAAGAGGAAAGATTTGTATTTTTGTATGTAACGAATAAACTCAAAAAGTACTGGACCGATTTTAATAATTCTTTTTTCATTAGAAAGCTACATTATCACTGAGTAACATAGGCTATATTTTATTTTCAAAAAAATTAGAGATCCTTACGAAAATTGCAATAATGTGAACTAAGTCGTCGACTAAAAAATCGTCTCTTCTGAGAGCTTACGCGGCGTGCGCTGCGTAAATAGTTATAGTTCGAAAACAATGTATGGTGAAATTGTTTCTCTTAAAAAGTTCTAAAAAATAGTCCGCGGTAGCATATATCTATCTTTTAAGGTTGACTCACAATAACCATTTTTATGATTTTCAAATTTGGTCTAAACCAATGCTTTACTTGCGAAGGTGTTTTTACCGACATAGTATTAATCCTTATCAAAATAAATATATTAATCATCTCAAGTATTTAACTAAGATAAAAATTGTCGTTTACACCATTTAATTTAGATGAATAGCTTATGAGATATCATAGAAATAATGAGGACGGGGCGTACTCTTACAATGTAATATTAAAATGTAACCTGCCCACTGCCCACTGGCTATATTGGGTAGGTATATATTAGGATTATTAGTGCTACCCGTGCGCAGCCGGGGCGGATCGCTAGTATAGTCACATAAAGTGAATTTGCCTGCCTGGCGCCTGCCTTCACCTTGTGCTTAATACGTACTGTGCATCGAATTTTGAAATGTATTTAATTATCATCCCATAAACATCCATTTAAATAAATTTAATAATCACAACTATAAAATCTATGATTTCGCGGAAAATGCAATACCAATTTTATTTTTCTCCGTATCGTCAATAAGGAATTTAAAAATAATACAGTAGTACCATAGACATAGACCTGTAGGATAATGGTAGGATAAGATGGGTAACATTGACATTCAACCATGGAACTAATAAGTATTACGTTAGTTCCATGCATTCAACTAAGTGACATAATTTTTTTGGTTGTTGATAGTAACCATAGACTAAAAATTTTGGATAACCGAATGAGGATATCACGCATACCGATATGAGGATAGTACGGCAATTATTAAAAAAATCTTACTTTAATATTTAGACCCTAAATGCTAACTTTAGTTTGCCTACGTTAAGCTATAATGACATCTTTTTAGAGCATGAGAGGTGAAAAATCATTTATCATTTTGATAATCTAAGCACTGAGCGTCAAAGATGGAATGATATTTATAATAAGTCACACAACTTAAAGCTATGACGTAAGTATATCGATCAAAGTGTGGAGATATGTGGTGTGGCCTGAGAGCTACACAATCATCTCAATGGTGTATGAAGTCTGCCAATCTGCTCTTCACCAGCGTGGTGTACTACGGCCTAAATCCTTTTCCATCTATGAGGAGAGCCATGTTCAGCAGTGAGTCATCGATGGGCCGATGATGAACATTTTGTGCAACAGTAGAGATAAGTGTGAGTAGGTACATATTGGGCCACGCTGAATGCCGCTAGAGTGCAGTGGTGAGGTGAGACGCCGGCTGGCTATAAATAGATCGCAAGTTCAGTGCCGGCTGCCCTCCGAGCCGCGGGCCACGCGCGCCGCGGATGCATTACTCCTATCGGGAGGTTGCATGTCCACTGAAGCGGAACGGAGCGGATCGGAGTTGTCAGTGGCGTGCACAGATTTTGAAGCGAGAGTAGGCATTACTTAGTAAGAATACCAATTTACTAGCTGTTTTGATGAAAAATGAGCATTGACGTATTTTCATTTGGGTAAGCAGTGCTTTTATGCTTCTATGAACTGCACGCCACTGGGAGTTGTGCCACACAGACCAATCAAATTCCTGACAGGTGATTCGATCAAATTACAATAAAAATTCTTTCCAAAAAACCGACTTCCAATTTTAGTGTACTCTAAATCCCCACGGCTTAGGAGTGCAGTACCCTGCAGCATCAGAGTTGAGGAGTTGGGACTTGAGTTTAAGTATGAAGTCGTTGCTTGACACCTATAATATGACTTCACCACAAAAAAATCCTAAATCGCTATTTTTAAGGAGTTCTGTACCCTGCAGCATCAGGGTTGAGGAGTTGGGACTCAGAATTGAATCATATATACGTGACTTGATACCTACTATATGAATTCACCATCAAAATTTCCTAACTCCCTAGTTTTGAGGATTTTATGTAGTACGGTACACCTATCAACATCAGGATTGAGGACTTGGAGTCAGATTTTTTTATGGGACCATCTCGGAAGCTTCCTCTAACCACTGAAAAAAAATTATTCAAATCGGTTCCGAAACCACGGAGATATGGACCGACATACATTTTAAAAAAAAAATACGCGCCGAATTGAGAACCTCCTCCTTTTTTGGAAGTCGGTTAAAAAATGTTTCGACCTAATTTCGGCTACGGCAACCTATCTCCAGAGAGATTTGCGGGAAATATTACAGTGCACAAGGTGCACTCTCTGTTCCTTTACTCTCATAGCCCGATGGGAGGGGAAATCTGACATACAGGAGAGAGATCAGGCACAGCACCGACGGCTTTTCGTGCTCTCCGAGGCACGGGGGTAACACAACTCCAACTAACTAACTCCGAGCTAGTACTGAGAATTTCTTGTCAGAAAAACCCAATACTTGGCCCGACCCGGGACCTCAAACTTGAGACCTCGTCGGCCGCAGCCCAACACGCTAATCGATAAATAATCGATAAAATTATCGCGTCATCCATTAACAATCCGTTTGGTCCGTCCAACACATCTCCCCTCCGCTCTGCTTCAGTGGACAGGCAGCCTTACGTCCTACAATATGCACATTAGTAACAATACCTACTAACACGGAACTGACCAACAATGTTTTGAAAGTGTCCCATGTTGAAATGGAGATGGAAAGGCAAAAGCAAAATCAAAATCCAAAGTTTATTATGCTGTTAAAAGTTTGAAAGTGCTTTTGAGCCTTCAAGTAGATCTGCCTCTGGTTGGGAACGTCCTCTCTTTGTGTATAGAACCACAAATGATCGAAGCGGATAAGGTGGAATAGAATACTACGTAACAGGAGGAGGCATGTGGGATGATAATCCTGGAGCAGACATGACTATGTTCAACGAACGACAAGAATTAAAGAATTAAATAAAAGAAGTAACCTGGCACTAGTGTACAGATGAATTAACAGGAAAAGTAGTCGGGTAACTAATATTAAGATCCTCGTTGTTATTATTGGGGTTAAGATACTTTAATATTTTAACTTCGAATAATTCTCGTATCTTATCAAAATGTAGTTTTCAGTGGTTATAGTGTCCGGTAAATTGGAGAATTTAATGGTAAATTAAACGCCGTGTGGTGTGTAGTAGGCACATGTTGGGATCTCAGCACATGTTGGATCGTGCGCTTCGTTATGAGCCATCTATAAATATTATTAGCCTATTAATAATTATAATTATTATATAATAAAGTAGCTGCAGATTGTTTAAAAAGTTAACCGAGTAAATACAAGTTGTTTAAAATTAAAATGAATGAATGAGTCAAAAATTAACGTTTAAACATTATTAGACAAATCTGCGTCCATTTGAAGTCACTTCAGTATTGATATTTAAATCTTTTATCACTGACCAATCTCCCAATTAGCGGTCCGCGTAATTGATACACTGCGATAAGATCATCCGACGTAATTGCCGATAATCGACATAGAGGGTTATCCCCTCAGAGAAGCGGCGCCAGTTGAACGTGCAACGCGGCTCCAGTGGCCCCACCCGGCTGTTGCAGCAAACAAAAGTAAACCTTCTGTCCTGGAAACACAATTGGTTTTTTATTCAATATATTGTTGTAACATACGGCTTTGGGAAGATCTCTAAGCGTACAATCCAATTTAGTATCTATTGTGAAGATATAGAATTGATTTTGAGAATTACTTCAAGCGTTGCTAAAACGAGTGGATGCAGTCCATACTGCTGCAGTTCTATGAAGATTAAAGCTAATGTTATTCTATTTGTGGTGTTCCCATGATTCCCATGAGTATCTAATATTGTGTTCAGGACACGCTAACAATTTTAGGATTTACTGAATTAACTTATGAAGTTTGACAATGATTTAATAAATTTTCAAAAATTCAATAACAGTGACAAATAATAAAATGAAACCTTAACTGTTTGCGTGTGTAAACCTATAGAAATAAAGAATAGTATAACTACTTACTATAACTAGTGGTTCGCCCCGAACTAAGACCTCGCGGCGCCATCTATTGACATAAATGTGAAGTTCTGTTAAAAATACTGAAGCTCATTAAAAATGAAATAATTCCGTTTCCTTACAATATTTATCTAATTTTAGTATTTGTTGTTCAAGTACAGGATATAATTGAAATAATTGATCAAGTTTCAGGCTCATCCTTTCAGAAAATTTAGAGTTGTGAGGTCATCTTTGGACGTTAGAAAATCACCACTTTGAAAGCCCCCCATTTCGTCAATTTTGGGGAAAAAATTAAAAAAAAAATATTTTTGGACTCTATTCCTAATTATCTTTAAAATGCTATACCGCAACCCCATGTAACTTTATAAAAAATATTTTACTTCGCATTCGCTTCAATGAGAGCCCCCCTGAAATAAAGATTTTTATTATTTTTTAAGCCATATTCAACGGGAGGCCATTGGTTTACATATTATATCTAAAGCTGAAGTAATTGCGTTCAGTAATTCAGAAGTTATAATGCTCTGACAGACGGACCGACGGACGGACGGACGGACGGACAAGTGCCAATTCACCCAAGTAGACTCAGAGACCTTCGCTTCGCTCGGTCAATAATACTACCAACTATCTTAAAAAGGATTCTTGCTCCTATGTAATAGTAGGTAAGGATATTTTATAAGAAACATAACATTTGGCGAACTTTGTACCTACCTACTTGAAGTTTGTGAAGAGGGAGGGAAATTAGTGAAGCTTTATTGTATTTTATCGTATCCGACAGTTTTAACATACACTTACACGTAGATTTAGGTTCAAAATCTAAAAATTGCTGGCAACATCTAGTTATAATACAAATCTATTACAAAAAGTGCAAAGTAAATCAAAATACGTAAATTTACAGCTATTAAAAAAGAGACAAACAATTCGGTGACACGAGACCTGCGTGAAAATGCTCTGACACAATAAAGATGTCGCGGATAGATTATAAATCAATTAGCAACCGAATTGGTGCAATAAAGGGCTGGTTACAGTGTGCCGGGGAGCGGGAGCGGGGAGCGGGAGCGGGCAGGCTCCCTAGAGGCTTGCAGCGCAAATAAGCTGACAAATTAAATCAACCGAGATTCACAACACAAAGACTATTTCTAATCGCAGACTGGTAACTACACATTTTTCTTACACTTAATTATGCCTACTCAGCTTTTAAAACTCGGTTAGTCATGTGATACTTAGGTACTAATTCATTTGTAAAGGTTTGTGTTTGAATCTAAATAATATTAAGATTTTTATGAAAAATCAAAAATATTGTGAGGATTGAAATACCTACATTTATAATAGAAAGCAATTACTTCTATTCGTTTTTTTGAAGTGAAAACCTCTATAGCCACGTTGAGCACTTTTTGGTAGGGAGTAAAAATATAGATTCGCGTGACCGTGACCGACATGCTCGCGTGACCGACATGCTCGCGAACACCGACATGCTCACGTGGTTACGAAGACAAAAAGTCTTAAGTTTAATTATACTACCTTACAAATTAAACTTTATTACTTAGTGTTAAGGTTTCTATTCTTATAATTTTAATTTAAAAAAAAAATTATTCGTTTTCACTTCTATCGGCAGTCCTTATGACTGCCAATTTATTTTTTAGGCACAAAACTAGTTTGTATCATGAGTTTAGACTTTTTATCTTGGAAAATAAAATTAATCGAGTCACGGACATCTTCCATCACCTATTCAAACCTTGACTTTCAACACCTAAGATTAATGGTGAAAAGTTTCGTCACGTACCTACTTCGTACTGATCAGTACTTCCCCGTCGCTCACGTCCGCAGGAGCTATACCTTCTACCTCCCTGCACGTGTCCCCTGGGTGGTGACTGGTGCTAAACGAGCGACGAACTTGCAGGCGAAATAAGCGTTCTTTTTATAAAAACGCTTATTCAAATAATTGATCAAGTTTCAGGCTCAGCCTTTAAGAAAATTTAGAGTTCTGAGGTCAACTTTGGACGTTAGAAAATCTCCACTTTGAAAGCCCCCCATTTCGTCAATTTTGGGGGAAAAATTTAAAAAAAAAATTTTTGGACTCTATTCCTAATTTTCTTTAAAATAATATACCGCAACCCTATGTAACTTTATAAAAAAAATTTTACTTCGCATTCGCTTCTATGAGAGACCCCTGAAATAAAGATTTTGATAACTTTTTAAGCCATATTCGGCGGGAGGCCATTGGTTTACATATTATATTTAAAGCTGAAGTAATTACGTTCAGTAATTCAGAAGTTATAATGCTCTGACAGACGGACGGAAGGACGAACAAGTGCCAATTCACTCAAGTAGACTCAGAGACCTTCGCTTCGCTCGGTCAATAAAACTGATCAGTAGATCAATCAATATGGAAAACTTGTTTATTTTAGCATCGTAATCAGCTACAACAATTAATGCAGCATAGATTACAGTAGACGCAGAATATATGCACCCGTGAAAGAGCTTCAAACCTAAGACATCCTGTTGAGACATGTAGGCGACAGAGGTCTATTTACAATAGCGGGAGTGAGAGTTTTTTATAGCACACGATTTCTGCAGGCAAGATCGGCCTTTTATCGTCCCAAAAAGAGGTATCTAAGTTACATCTGTTGTAGGTACTTGCATGCAAGAGTTCTTAAAATGGCTGAAATTGTGTAGGCAGTAGTCACAACGCCCGTGTCGCGTCTGCTCGGCGCTCGCTCTGTGCGCGGCGCGTGCGAGCCGCGTGCGCGCACCAATCATAGCACTAATTGGCGGCCGGCCGCTGTGCACTGCTGGCCAGCGGAATAATACACTCCTACAGCCTACAGATTGGCTTCATGCACTGGATACTTGTTATACGTATTGCTCATACGTAGAGCTTTCCAACCAAAACATGAATCATACTAATATTATAAATGCGAAAGTGTGTTTGTTTGTTGGTTTATTGGTTTGTTGGTTTGTCTTTCAATCACGCCGCAACAGAGCAACGGATTGACGTGATTTTTTGCATGGGTATAGTTGAGGACCTGGAGAGTGACGTATAGGCTTTATAACCCGGAAAATTATAGATTCCCGCCGGAATAAAAAAAACTTAAACTACGCGGGCGAAGTCACGGCCATCAGCTAGTGAATTAATAAATTTTACACAAAGTCAAAATCAAAGTGACGTAAATAAAACATAAGACATAATTTTCATAATTTTAACAACGTATCTTAAAACAAAGCTACGATGATTCTAAACGAGCCCTGGTCTGAATAGCACATCACAGATTAGCCAGAGGTTTTTCTTTCGTTTAGTTTGTTTATTTCTTCATCAGTCTATAACAATTTTTTGAAATAGTTTTAGTACTGATTCCATTTAGTTATTTATATGTATACTAGCAGACAGTTCTCCGACATGTATATCGAAGATTTTGTATATTTTAACGTGGCTTTTTTACTTTACTCTTTTTAAGTTGTCATAGTCTAGCAAGCATCTATGTTCCCACTTCTGAACTCAGGAATTTTTCAAGAGCACGCTGCTATAGCAGTCATGTAATATATCATATTATATGACTTGCCCACTGCCACTTCAGTTTGCTAATGAGCTGTGCCGGTCGCTTTTGTTCTTCTTCGAATTTCTTCATTCCAGATTTTATCTCTGAGCAGAGCTGGCTCCATAGCACGCTGAGCGTGATGCAACTAGTGGACGAGGCCACACGTCAGTGTTTACGTTTCCGCTCTTGCCGTATTTAATATTTATTTCCTCACTAGCTAATGCCCGCGACTTCGTCCGCGTGGATTGAGATTCTCGGTTATCACGGGAACTCTTTAATTTTCCGGGATAAAAAGTAGCCTATGTGTTATTCCAGACTATAGTTTATATCTGTGCCAAATTTCTTCCAGATCCGTTCAACTTTCGCATTTACAGTATTAGTATAGATTACCTATTATATTTCCTCATAAACAATAGATACTTAAAACTAAAGAACGGAAACAACTGCATATATAAATACATACTGTGTGTTTTGTGTTTACCTTCCTCTAATAATAACATGCAATAAATGTTTTGATACTTAAAGTTACTGCTCTGTACACCCTGGCGGCGGGCGGGTGCGCAGTTTCCCGCGCCCGCAGTGTCTCCCCGGCTGGTCCCGGGCGCGCTGCTATCGCTCGCGGCTCGCCGGACGCATTCACTGCCTGCTGCCGCCGCCCGCCATTGTCGCCAATTGTTGCTCTTTTGGGACGCCACGTGACCATTATTAAGTTGACAGATTTCATTAGCTCTCCTCCCGTCCCGCACCGTCCCGGCCAGTCCGAGCCTGTCAATTTGCTCGTTCAGTGATTTAGTGACGGTGCAAATTGCTCGGAAATTAGAGTTTATTTTGTCGAATTGCTTAATTTGGCAATTATTGTCGTCAAATTGACTGAATGTCCCGAAGGAATATCAAATTGGTGGTAATTTGATTGGATTACAGCATTGCCCGCTTATGTTACACCTACTATCAGTATTGAATCCCTTCAATGCTATGCTACATATCTCTACATATTCTTCTATGTGCGGAACACCACTCGCTCACTAATCAGTATATCTCAGGAACTATGAAGCATACGAAAGGTAGCATTCAAAAGAATATGCGATCTGCATGACAGGCAAACTAGAGGCCGCCATAAGCTCGTGACTCCATCGCTCCGCCTCAAGAAGGTACGGAGGTCGTTTGTGGAAATGAGCATTCTATTTTATAACAAAATTCCAAAACCTATCTTAAACTTGCCTTTTCACAAGTTTAAGAAGTCCATTAAAATTATGCTCCTGAAAAAGGCATAATAAACTGTTGAAGATTACGTAAATGACAAAGGAGCATGGATTTGACTCGCTCCAGCCTGTGGCTCCAGCAATGCTAAGGACAGCTGTTACTTATGTATTTTACAAATTAATGAAATTGTAATTTATTATTTTTTTCAAAAGAGCAACCGCCGAGTTTCTTGCTGGTTCTTCTCGGTAGGAATGGTATTCCGAACCAGTGGTAGATTCACTTGACGATTCAAAAGTACTTGTAAAAGTTTATTTGAATAAAAATCATTTTGAATTTTGAATTTTTGTAGGTTTCCTTTGTGGCGTAGAGATCAGGTAAGAGTCGGTTTTGAGAAATCAAAACCGTTGAGAGGTCAAATTTACTATTCGTTCTACCTTTGTGAGCTATCTTAAGCTATATTATCCAACATTGTTATAGCTTCTATAGATAGGCTTTTGCAGCAGGAACATTTCATAATCTCAGGAAATCAGAAATTATTATTTGGAATCCGCTGGCACCGGCACTATAAGGTAAGGTGTGGTGAACGTATTTGATAGAATCAGCGGTAGTGTTGTCAACGTCAATATTGTATTATTACCTACGTAGTACGTATACGTATTGAAGTGTTCGCGAGTGATTCCCAGTTCCCACGCTGCTGCTGCGGCGGCCGAGCGGCCGAGCGCGGCGCGTTCCGAACTGTTGGGTAAACAATAATACAATAGGGGCTATTTGTGATCGCAGGGGTTGAGGCGCTGCTAATGATCGATGTACCATTTAACATGCTGTCCTTCTGTATAAACGTTCACTGTAATGATGCGCCAAGACGATGATGTTAAACACATGAAACTTGATTAAAAAAGTCTCGGATCTACACGACGAGATATGATCTGCTTTTATGTCATCTAGCTGTTCCATTGTCTTGTGGCTAACCAGGTAACCTGCTTGTGTCATACAACGTGAATTTTCTTTCAGCGGAAAGGTCGTTCTGATAGCCGTAGGATGGAACAGTCCACAGCCGACACTCGGCCGCTAGCTAGGGGCCACGGGGCCACGGGGCCACGGGGCCACGGGGCCACGGGGCCACGGGGCCACGCAGCGAGCGAACCATGTGCCTCGCCCATTACTACTTCAGCTTTGCAACACGCTGAGCTGTTACTCCTACGGATCTCCCCGTTTCTGATTTGATCACGAAGGGATATATAGCACAACCCACTCCATCGCCCGCTGAGTGACCCCAAGCCTTCCTATCAGGACCATAGTTAGCGACCGAGTCGTGGTCGCTAACGGATGCGTAAATCATCACTGGCACTAAGACTTTGGTCATCGGAAACTGAGAAACAGCCTGCCTTAGACACACAATAATACAAAAACTCGACAACAACCCACCCGCGGTCGGTAAGCGGTAAGAAGGTATATTTAGCGCGCGGCGCAGTGTGTCAGTGTGCCATATTATGCTATCATGCTAGGCCGAAACGCTAAAGCGCAAAACATACAGGGAGCGGGCGTGGGTCGGGAGCGGGACGTAACTCAAATAATTGTTTTTTGAAACTGTTATAAAATCTTCTTCTCTCTATCTTCTCACTTCATTGGACTTTACACACACTGACACCACAATATGGCCAAGTTTTTCTATAAATAATTGCAACCTTTCACCTTAGGTTCAAATTTAAATACGCGTCAACTGTAAATTTCGATCGATCGAAATCGATTACACTTTAAAACACTTTAATTTCTGGTACAGATTCGTTTCTGTTACAGAAATATAAGTGTTTCGGGCAGAATTAAAAACACATTCAAAAGAGTTTCAGCTTCGATTCTGTTACACTTTCATTCTGTAACACTTATATTATTAGCATTTATTTTATTAGAATTTATTAGTATTTATATGGACGAAATCACACAGAACGCGGGCGCGGGTCGGGCGCGTGGCGGGCGACGCTCCCTGTGTGTATTGCCCTTAAATCGTTCGAGGGCACAGCTTTGTGCGTATTGCAGTATCAACTAGCTATATGACAGTAGCCGGAGCAGAGAATTTAATTACTTCAGCTTTAAATATAATATGAAAACCGATGGCCTCCAGCCGAGTGTGGCTTAAAAAGTTATAAAAATCTTTATTTCAGGGGGGCTCTCATAGAAGCGAATGCGAAGTAAAATATTTTTTATAGCGTTACATAGGGTTGCGGTATATCATTTTAAAGATAGTTAGGAGTACAGTTTTTTTTTATTTTTTTTTTTTTAAATGGGGGGCTTTCAAAGTGGAGATTTTCTAACGTCCTAAATTGACCCCAGAACTCAAAATTTTCTGAAAGGCTGAGCCTGATGCTTGATCAATTATTTGAATTATATCCTGTACTTGAACAACAAATACTAAAATTAGATAAAAATTATAAGGTAACGAAATTATTTAATTTTTAATGAGCTTCAGTATTTTAACAGAACTTCACAATGATGTCAATAGATGGCACCGCGAGGTCTCAGTTCGGGGCGAACCACTAGTTTAAAAAATTCAAAAATAAATAAAAACCGACTTAACCTCAAACACTAAAAAAAATATTTAAATCTATTACCGAATATGTTATGTTTAGAAAAGTTAATGTAGTTCAATATTATTATATTTTGGAGTCGGTGCCAATTATTAGCTGCACGAATCGTTTATGCTTCATATTGTTTTGGGTCCTCATTGGCACCTCATTGTCTAATATGCTATGTCTGGTTAAAAACCTACTGTTTACTAAGCTATTATACTAAAGTATGATCTATCAAACAAAAAAAGAATCATCAAAATTGATTCCTAATTGGCGGAGTAATCGCCTAACATACATGCAAAAAAAATATACAGTCGAATTGAGAACCTCCTTCTTTTTTTTGAAGTCGGTAAAAATAGAAGCTACAAGACATTTGTTGAACAGTTAATTTAGGAATTTAGGGAGGAAGAAAGTGCAATTTGGAAAAAAAGGGAATAATAAATGGTATCACCTTTGTATAAGACTCGTAGCTTTAGTTTTAGGATACCGTTACCCATTCTCACCATCATGCTTTTTAAGTAAGTAATTTTTAGACGAAAATAAGTGTACCTATATTTAAAAAATAAATGACTACGACTATGACTATGACCCTAGCGCGAGTCCTCGAGGCGAGCTGGCGAGGAGGTACGAGGCGAGTGCGAGGAGGAGTCGTACACCTAATACGACGTCGTATCATGTCGTATTAGGTATACGCCTACCTCAACCTTCCAATACTTAAACTTAACAGAACTGAATATTTTGTTTAGAATAGGGATGATTTAGGGTGTCGAAAATTTGCATAAAAATATTTTTATCATATGATGTAATTAAAAATTTATACTTTTCGCAATTTTTCCTTTATCTCTGCTATATGACGTTGCTTCGTACCAAATTTCAAGATTCTGTGTTCACGGGAAGTACCCTGTAGGGGCTGTAGGTTTTGATTCCCTTGCGAGTGTCGAAAATTTGCAGCATAAACGGCTGTATCTTTTGATTGCATTGGCTTAGAAGTTTGATTTTTTTACAGCTCCAAGGGACTTTTATCTAATTTAGGATGATAATTTTGGCAGATGTCGTTTGCATAGTACTCCTTCAGTCTGTCTCACTCTAGTCCTTCACTATTGCTATACACCTCTCATCTGTCAAAATGATCATCCTAAATTAGACAAACCATACGCTTACTTGTACCAGCTCGTACGCGGTCACCGCTCAAGGACACCACTCGGCTCCAGCGACCGTCGCTCCCACAAGCACGGTCTGCCCACTGCCACTTCAGGCTTACTGACGGTTGGGGCTATGTCGGTCATTGCGGATTCTATCCATCAAGGAAACTCCTGGCGTATAGCCCTCAGACAGAGCCATTGCATTGCCTACTTTAACCATTTTTAACCGACTTCAAAAAAAGGAGGAAGTTCAATTATTCGTCAGAATCTTTTTTTTTTTAATGTATGTTCCCCGATTACTCGAAGACGCCTAAACCGATTTTGAAAATTCTTTTTTTGTTTGAAAGGGTATACTTCAAAGGTGGTCCCATATAAATTTGGTGAAGATCTGATGAAGATCTTCGAAGACAGATGTTCCCCGAGATCTTCGAAGACAGATGTTCCCCGATTACTCGAAGACGCCTGGACCGATTTGGAAAATTCTTTTTATTTTTGAAAGGGTATACTTTCCAGGTGGTCCTATGGTCATTAGGTCTGATGATGGACTCCTGGGGAAATCAAAGGAACTTAAATTTTATAAGGACACGAACCCAGATAGTTATTAGGTACAGGTCTGTCTACCTTTCGAGAACCTATTTTTCTTTTTTTTTTATATTTACAGCAATAAAAAGCAAACAATAAAATTATTTTTAAATAAAAAAAAAACCGCCTTCAAAAACTAAAAAGCAGAAAATAATTGGATATATTTACATATTATTATTTGTACCCACTATGTTGAAGTCGGGCGAGCCTTGCGTCAACTTTGCTTATCCTTGTTATACCCGCCCGGCTTCAACATAGTGGGTAGAAATAATAATATGTAAATATATCCAATTATTTTTTGCTTTTTAGTTTTTGAAGGCGGTTTTTTTATTATGTTATGCTTAATATTATGTTGATGAACGGTCACGAATATACTCTCTGGTTACTAGGGGTATTTTGGTTATGACAAAAAGTGTTATTTTAATTTCGAATCCTTAAATTTTTCGGCTATATACGTTGTACATATTTAAATTATCAGCATTTTTAACTACAAGGTTTTGAAGAAATAGGTCCAATCACAGATGGTGGGTCCAATAAGTTGTTACAATATTTTTTGATATCTGTTATAAATTGTAAGTTGTAACTGAATAATATTAAAACTGGGTTTCTATTTGAATCAACTTGGGTACCTATAAGGTAAAAATTGGATTGCTGCAGTGTAATCGCAGTCCGTCACTCTCTCTCTCCCCTGAACAAAATCCGATGTACGAGTGTGTCGCAGCGAGAATACCATACAATCAGCAAAACAACTAAAATTGTATTCACGATTCACGGAGCTTTTACATAACAGAGCCGCAAATGTCAGGGTTTTTTATTGGGAAAAGCCCACGTAATTGTATTTTAGGTTTCCTTCTATTTTAAGGCCATGCGTCCATTGGCCCTTCTAAGGCTACGCATAGCTCGTAGCGCCTGCGTAGCGTGGGCCGACTGTAAACACGTCACTACTCCACGTGCTATTCTGACACTCGTTCAGCGCGAGCGAGATGCCGACACTGCCCCGCTGAAAGTAACGTAGGCGTGAGCGAAACGGAACGACTGCAGCGCGACACCATTTCAGGCGATACCTATTGCAATGCAATTTTCTAGTAGAGCGTACGCGATGACACGCTGCCGATTTAAATTCAACCGTATTACAAGCTCATTGAGTTTATTTCGATATGTGGTACTTAAGTTCAGTTATTCCTGGATTTACACAGTGTGGAACAAATTTCATTTCAACCGCTAAAAGTTTAAAGTGCAATTTAAATATTGCGGGCGGCGAGATCCACCGGCGCGCCGACTACAGGCACACCGCGGCGGCTCCATCGCAGGCACAGAGCGACACAGTGTACAAACACCAACCAGGAATGCGACTCTGTGCCGCGTTTTCCACGCAGTTGGAAAACACGCGAAGACCTACGAAATACAATTTATAATAACAGACAGGTGGAGTACGAGAATTGAAGCGCCGGTGCGAGCTATTCTGAGCTCTGTGCCGAGCTATTAGGGTGCAGATGAGCGTGGCGCGCGATGCTCGTGAGATATTAATAGGATGGTTCATGGTGCAGAATGCGCGTCGGGATGACTTATTTGGTGAGAGCGCGTACTCTGCGGCCAGTGGCGCCGGCTCGCAGTGGAGTACGGAAGCAAGATGGACTTATCAATCATTCATTATTATTAACGGTTCATTAAAATTAACCTGAAATTGTAATGAGTCAATGACTCATACCAGTAGCTTCTTGCATTTTACAAGAGAAAAGTCTGTAAAGATCGCTTCTTTTTTTCGCTAAGGACTATATTATAAAGAACACCGCTCGAACTATCTTTAATTAACGCTTACTAACCGACTTCCAAAAAGGAGGAGGTTCTGAATTCGGCGCGTATGTTTTTTTTTTAGAATTTTTATATTGCTCTTTTAAAGTGAAAATTTTAATTTTAAAGATCACTTCGTTGCCCGTGTGTCTGTCTGTCTGTCAATTCTTTTTCTCGGGAACGCGTGGAGGTATTAAGTTGAAATTAATAAAATATTTAGTTCCACGGTCCCTTGGTGACTGTAAAATTCAAGCTTCTAAGTCAAATTATATACGGCCGTTTAAATCGCATATTTTGCGACTCGCCAATAAATCAAACGGGTACCTACTTTCCGTTGACCTAGAATCATGAAATTTGGCAAGAAGCAAGGTCTCGCAGCACAATTATCTGGAAAAATCCTAAAATCGATAATTCGAATTGTTTGTCAGACGCCACCAGCTTAGCGCCATAATTATGTGAGCCAGCTATTTCACAGCTTTGATTACGTGTTGTTGGACATCTTTCTAAGTATTTACTAAAATAATTTATATTGGGGTATGGAACCCTTTGAGAGCGAGTCTAACTTGCACTTGACCGGTTTTTTCATTAACCTAATTAAATACTAACTGTCATTTTTTTATTGATCAATCAAATTTGATTCCTGATTGGATCCCTGGCAATTCGGGAATTTATAACTTCTAAACATTTTTCTGGTCTTGTTTCTGGGCCTCCGATCAGGCCCAGATCAGAAAAAATTCAGAAATTATAAATTTCCGATTTGGCCCTGCCGGGGATCTAACCCGCGACCTCCCACTTATAAGACCGCAGAGCTCATACACAGTGCCAGGGAGGTCGTCAAATAATTCAAATGCCTGATTCCAGCACGCTACAGCACCGCGAGCCTCCCGGCGCGGGCTCTAAATAAGGCGCGCGCTCGCGGCCGCGGCCGCACTGCCAACGCGACAAGCAATACCTAAGTAATATTACTCTAAATGACAGAACGATGTCACGTACCTTGACTTCCCTAAAATAAGGATTATAATTGTTGAACACGAAGGTCAACAATAATGAAACAATATGGCTTTAAACGTTGGTGGTATGGCCTCGTATACGTGAGACGGCGAGCTTTCGCTACTTTACCGCCCACTTGGCTGCACTTTGTTCCCACTAGTTACGAGTGTATTATTACGACGCTTGTACGAGTACGTTTTACTTACTACTTATTTAGTGCTGGAGCTTATAAGCTAATCTCCAAGTTAGAATAAACTAAGCGTGTCTGTTTGTAAAAATTAGTGTAGGCTGAAGTGTGCAAGTGTTTATTCGCTTTATATGAAGCTATTCTCTCTTCCTTCTAAAAAACTAGCTTTCGTCCGCAGCTTTGCCCACGTAAAGTGCGATTCTCATAAGATTCAAATCCCTTTTTTACCCCCTTAAGGTTTGAATTTTCAATAATCCTTTCTTAGGGGAAAAGCTACTTGTATCTGTATGCCTTTCGGCCCGATCAATTTCGGTTAGAGCTGTGCGTTGATAGGTCAGTCAGTCAGTCAGTCAGTCAGTCAGTCAGTCAGTCAGTCAGTCAGTCAGTCAGTCAGTCATTCGGTCATTCCTTTTACACTATATTTAGATACTAGCTACCGTCCGTGGCTTTGCTTCCGTGGGAATTTCGAAAAATCTGGCCTTGATCCGGGATAATCATTGTGTAGGTTTCAGATATAATATCTACCAAGTCATCAATTATCCGTCGCTTAGTAATTTCTGATCACAGGTGAAATTGTCATGAGGCATCAAATCATGCTAACAGTATGTACCTAAATGCGAATATGTGTTGGTTTGTTGGTTTGTCCCTCCATCACGCTGCAATCATTTGCATCGGATTGACGTGCTTGTTTGAACGATTATTTAGTTGAGTACCTTTAGAGTGGAATAGGCTATATTTATTTTATTTAGGCTACATTTTATTTTTATTTTAGGCGTCGGAAGCCGTGGGAGGCAATCAGTGAAACTTTTGTAAGCAAATGTATACACAGACCGCTTGCAGTTTCATCGGTATTCGGTATTCATAATAATATAGAGAGGGAAGAATACGAGTACATGCGGCTTTTAATAGTTCAATATGATTACACAAGAGAGTTGGCTTTGAATGACGTGACGTGAGCCCGGCTCCACCGCGTCACGTCAGCGCGCTAACCGACACAGCTGAGTGTAACGCACACGCCGACCAGCTGGCGCGGTAGTGGGCGCTGCGGTCTTACATGTGGGGGATCTAGCTTCTTATTTTATTAGTATCTAGTACTAGCTGATACCCGCGGCTTCGTCTGCGTAGAATAAGTTTTTTTAATACCCACGGAAACTCCTTAACTTTCCGATATTAACAGTAGCCTATGTTACTCTCTAGGTCCGCAACTGAACCCATGCAAACAATCACGTCAATCTGTTGCTTTGTTGCGGCGTGATTGAAGGACAACCAACAAACCAATGAACCAACAAACCAACACACTTTCGCATTTATAATATTAGTATGAAATATGATGTTTGGGAATTTTCCCTGGACTGTAATCGTAGGAGGCATCGGCCGTGTCTAGTGGCTGATTAGAAACCGATTAGTGGTAGGGGTTTAGTAAGACTGCCTTACCCTTACCTGGTTAGGCCACCGCTATCTTAGACTACATCCTCATTGACCACCAATTGAGATCGCAGTCAAAGGCTAACTTGTATGCATCAAATTAAATAAAAATCTTAGAAAATAATAATAATCGTAATACTTGTAACGAGCAACTGCTGAGTTTCTTGCCGGCTCAGTAGAAACAGTTTTCCGAACCGGTGGTAGAGTCTTGACGTATCATAAGTGACACAAGTTGTACTATGTGAAATAAATAAATCATTACATTTCATTTCATATATGATATTAATCCAAATCACGATCCGCAATCAAGTTTTATAGATGGCGCTCGATCATAATAATTTATCTGTTATGTGTGCAGCTCAAAATAACTGCGGATTGGCAGACTTCACACCTTTCAGTCATAGCATACTCGAAAGTTCTTAATAACGTTTTCCTTCGCCGTTCCCAATTCGTACCTTCGCAAGTATACTTAAGTAATTCTTAAAAACGCAAAAATTAGAGCCCGGAGAGAACAGGAGGTCAACCTGAACTAACCAAATGAACTTAAGTAAGGAAAGGTATTTTAACAGATTTCTATTACAATAAAGTCTAATTGATTTGTCAGTACAAGCAAAAGGAAACAAAACATTGTTTGACGATAAAAAAACAGCCCTAACTAGTAACAAAGCCTTAATCAATGATTAAGTCGATAGCTAACCGGCAGCAGTGAGGCCGACCGAGTGACGTCACAGGTCGTCTCCCGCGCACATTCCTCAGTCAGCTGTTTCAGTTTCAGCTCAGCGCGCGACTGCGCAGCGTCTCGCTCCACTCACAACTTACTGCTTTCCGTAAATATGCACGTCACGATTGTTATGACGAAAGAGACAAAGAAGAATCTTTTTCATTCAAAATTTATTTATGCAAGCAGTTTTTTATACATATTTTTTATTGCAGTGCGGTGATTCATAAAAGAACATATCAAGTTGAGTGAGGATAATATTTACTTGACAAGAATGTATACACTAGTGTGCCACGGAGACAGCTTCTCGTGATGCAGGACCCTAAAGTTGGAACAAACTCTAACTCAAACTCATATTTTTTAAATTCAAATAAGCTCTATTAAAAGTGCCTTTGAATCGTCGAGAGAATAATATGTCTATTGGATTTGATTTTACAATCTGCATAATATTTTGGATGTTGTAAATACAAAGCAAATGAATGGACTTCCGATTCGGCGGTTGTTATGACAGGTCTTAACGTTATCTTTTACTAACCGTCTATTTCAGTAGCCCTCCCAAAACTAAGTCGTGAATTAATTTTTCTACACAAAGTCGTGAATTATTTTTTTTGAGTCCTTTAGATGCTTTGACAAGTCTTGGTTAAGGCTGATTATGGTTTTCACTTCATCAGAGGGACTTCGATTTTCTTCCGGTTGCTGAAATTTTCAATCTCTGAAGTAGACACTTCAGAGATTGAAAATTTCAGAATTGTATCAGTTTAACAAACAGAAAGACAGACCCATTTTTGTGCTATACATATATTTAAGCTTCGCTTCTGCGTAACTGTTGGGAGTTCTAAGCTTTTGAGTACATACTCGTAGTTATATTACGTGGTAAAGTTAATGAAAGTTCTCAAATTGCTGAACTTCTGAACTGAAATTTTCTTAACGTTATTAGTTGTGCGGTGATGTTATTAATTAAATCTGTGAGTTTATCGTTTTTCATGTAATAGGTCTCTCTCTGCGTCGTATTCCTCATTACTGAGGGTCGTAATCCCTTTCCATTAATCAAATGGCACTCGACAGGGGCTTTCTTGGGATAATAATGCGGTGGCTCACAGGTCCTTCGGCATACGACTCGACTAACAATACTATTTTCAACTCTTAGGTTTCTGGCGATTATTATCAGACGTGCTCTCCGAGGCACGGGAACGAAAAGGCCAAATTCGGACTACTAAATTGTGTCACCCATCCAGTTACCGACTCGGGTTAACGTTGCGTTGTCGCAACGAGACCACTCGTCCCTCGTGTAATAGGTACTAGCTATAGTTATTGGATGTGTCGATGTGTGGGTACAGGAATTAAATCATAGCTTTGCGATTCCTCAACATCATAGTAACAACGTCTCTCGAGTTAATCGCGTGTTTCCGCCCAATCGCTCGCCTCACCGCAGCGGGTGTGAGCCGCGTGTGACACTTTTGTGCTCTTCGCCGCCAAACCGCACCAAAATACACAAAAAAATATTCGAAAGCCGCGCGAATAAGGTTTTTGGGTCAAGTTTTTTCCTAAATGTCTTTTCAAATAGGTATCTATTAGTTATATTAAATAGAATTCGTATTAAAACTCGTCCGGGCGTGCTAACTGCTAACAAATGGCATTCGGTGTCGTTGAAAGGCGTGATTAGGTGTACCATGTGTCAGCTTGCCTGTGAGGCTGAATGCTCGTTTTGTGATCATTTTTGTCCCTTTGCCCTACTTAATACCTACTTTAGTCATTTCTTGTATTTTCCATCATAATATCATATGTGTATTGTGTTCCTTAAACTATGTTACCACAAAAACCATTGACTTTTCTATTGAGGTGAACTTTTCGACGAAATTAAAAAAATCCTAATACCTACTTCAATAATAATTAATTTTCTTTCATCTTTCAGAGCAGAAATACACTAAGGATATAAAAATGGTATTTGTATTTGAAAGGATATAATGTCTGGTATTACGGTCACTTCATTCACTTTTGCATAGAGGGTGCACACCAGCGCGACAGGTACAGGACAGGACAGGACGTGGGTCCCCTTCTACACGGGCGTTTTCTTCTGTCCGGTCTCCAATCCCCATGATGTTTTGCCTTATTGGAGTTTAGAAAATTTCTAGGGATTAAAATCAAACTTTCTCCGTTACGTATATGTTTCTATGGTAACACATGGTAACCATGTCTATGTATTTTGACATATAAATTATATAATTCATATAAATAAATATATCAAGCATGCTTTCAGTAATAAATATAAAAAATGCGTTTTTTTTTCAAACACATAACTTTTTTTTTCAATATCTTAGTTTTGCTTAGTACTATTATATTATTCTGTGGTTTTGCTATAGGTTTTGACTATTGACTATTGACTAGGTACTCTAAGTATGTAGGGAATGGGGACTATCACTAGTGCAGAGGTTTCTATTAACAAACGAAACATGATTGAACGACTGGTGAGTAACAAACAAACTGGTACTTCAACTGAAGTTAGCTTTATCTAATAACCTTAACACAACAAATAAACTTCATCCCGTTAGACATATTTCGTTAAACTTTTTATCGGTTCCAAAAAACTGTAACAACAAAAGCGTTACCCTTCCGACAAAGCAAATTAAAATGATAAAAACCAAGGGATTATTTTTAAAATTTATTTAATATTTAGCCAACATGTAACCGGAGTGGCCATTAAGCTCTTATGCGCGTAATCTTCGGTGCGGTAATAACATAGTTATTGTATAGTTTGTGTACGGTTGTTGTATAGTTATTGTGCGGTAAGTAGCCCGTCACAATACCGATCCTGTTGATATTTGTGTTATTATATTTTGGCAGCGCTCATTATGCTCGCCTCAGCGAGGCCGTGTTAGGGCGCGGACACACTGCGCGTGTTGCGGGCTCACGATTACGGTTCTAGAAATATACCCGTGTATTGTATTCATATGCAATATTTAGTCTTTCCAAATAAAATATACAGTTCTTTGTTTCATATTATAAATTCATTCTTATCCATTTCTACACTAATTGACCGAGCGAAGCGAAGGTCTCTGAGTCTACTTGGGTGAATTGGCACTTGTCCGTCCGTCCGTCCGTCCGTCCGTCCGTCCGTCTGTCAGAGCATTATAACTTCTGAATTACTGAACGCAATTACTTCAGCTTTAAATATAATATGTAAACCAATGGCCTCCCGCCGAATATGGCTTAAAAAATAATAAAAATCTTTATTTCAGGGGGGCTCTCATAGAAGCGAATGCGAAGTAAAATATTTTTTATAAAGTTACATAGGGTTGCGGTATATCATTTTAAAGATAATTAGGAATAGAGACCAAAACTATTTTTTTTTCCCCTCAAAATTGACGAAATGGGGGGCTTTCAAAGTGGAGATTTTCTAACGTCCAAAGATGACCTCAGAACTCTAAATTTTCTGAAAGGATGAGCCTGAAACTTGATCAATTATTTCAATTATATCCTGTACTTGAACAACAAATACTAAAATTAGATAAATATTATAAGGAAACGAAATTATTTAATTTTTAATGAGCTTCAGTATTTTTAACAGAACTTCACATTTATGTCAATAGATGGCGCCGCGAGGTCTCAGTTCGGGGCGAACCACTAGTATTATAAAGAAGAAAGATTCGTTTGTTTGTAATGGATAAACTCAAAAACTACTCAACCTATGAATTATAATGGTGATAAGTGGTACCCGTGCGAAGACGGGGCGGACCGCTAGTAGGACTGCGTAGTTTTCAGTTATTATACAGAACTCGTTCAATCTTGTATTATTTTAATTTTTTAGCTTTAAATTTTATAACATCTCGCTTACTACTTTTCACAAATAAATAATCGAATTAGGTATTATTTCTGCTTTAAGATCTTTAATTTCAAATATTAATTAAGATTTTAATAGACATTTTAGATACGTTTTATCAAAGAAAATGTTTCTTAATCCTTTCGAGGTACATAAATACACCTATAATATGATAACCTTGCGCAGCAGACGCTGGGTGTGCGCGCGGCCTCCAGCCGGCCGCGCCAGTAACCGTGGTAGGGCGGCTAACGAGCTCGCGCACAATGTCTCCGCGGGCGGGCGGGCGGGCGGCGCGCCGGCGCTGCACCGCGCTGCTATACTGCAGCTAGAACAGCTTGAGATGTTTGTAATATATATATATATATGGCTACAATCAGACCTTCTTGCTTCTTGCAGCCTGAGGTGGAGCACACTTGCCTAGAAGATGCCTATTTCACTCTGTTTTGAAGGAACCTATTTTAAAAGAGGATGGGAAAGTGGAAGCCGGAAAGGCATTCCATTTCCTGGTTGCTGAGCTAGCTCTGTAGCGACAATAATATATCATCGTCATCTATTCCACGGTGATCGATGTGATCGGTTCGATCACATTAGCGTTAAAGTAAAATGAACCTTAACTGCATTGATTTAGAGCTCATTTGGTGATAATGAAAAAAAACCCGGCCGAGTTTGTTGTGGGCTCTTCTCAGACCAGGGCGCGTTTGGAAGACCCTCGTAGCTTTAGTTTAAGATGTCGTACTGTCGTTATCACCATTATTTTGTTACTCGTATATGTTATAAATAACCGAACGTCAATAAGTGTAGTATACCTACAAATTGAATAAACGTTCTTTGACTTTGACTTTGACTTTGATTTCATCATTTCGTGTATTTATTCACAGCCAGCGCTCCAAACGCTGAATTTGTGACTTTAAACCAAGAGCTTTTGGGTCCATTTTACTTTGACGCTAATGTGATCGAACGTTCAATACGATCAATCGAATTCGCAATATAAAAACTCAGAGTAAGCATACTGCATTATTACTCCTGGATTAATCTAAAATTCTACATCAATGCCTGGATTGGTTGGCTTCATACAATTGACAGCTTAAATTACCGACATAATATGTGAAGTGTGTGATAGTCGATAGATATGTGAGTGTACCTGGAACCAATAATAATATTTGAAACGTTTGGCGAAGCAAACAAAGCATTTAGTTCCTTGGACACTCGTATCTGCTTACAATGGCTAAACCCCACCTTCTTTAATTTGTATATCTAACATTTGTTTTTGTAAGAGTTTGTAATTTAAGCGTATTATTTATACACATAATACTAATTAAACAAACGAAAATTTATATTTGTTTTATTTTCTCGTATAGCATGCATTAGCTTCTCTTTCATTTACAGCAGCAGCCTTATCACCTTCAACAATCGTCTCCGGTGGATTTTTGTCAACAATTAAAAGTTTTTGACATTTTTCATTTTGAGCCTACGCCCGAGTGCTCGAGTGCACTTCCGGTGCCGTTCGCCGCTCACACACAATGCGGACAATCACACAACATTTGTTAATACACACGTTACACTCTATTAAACTGCGGTCTGCAGAAGTTATACTTCGTCTGCCTAGATAATTGATACCTTAAATTTCTAATGTTAGAGTACAAAATTCATAAATCTGATTTTACTACAAAGATGTGATTGTATTTCAAAAAAATCGCCGGCGGGTCTGTGTGTAACTGATACATTACCATTTATATTTCTCCCGCAATAGTAACAATCTGTCGGAGCATAAAGGTGTTGCTTAAATCTCAATTACAAGGTCGCTTTGAGTTCTGATACAAACGGAAGTTCGTTTTTATGAAGCATTGCATTTTAAGCACAATATAATATACTTAATACAATTTGTAAGTAAAGAGTGAAAATATAGGTAAGTAAGTATATCTGCTGTTTTAACTATTTATAGTAAATTATAGGTTATAATTAATTATTATGTTATGTCTGTCTGTTTTCCCTATAAGCACCTACCGGGATCCCCGCTAAATAAAAGGATTTTGAGGAGCGTCGGCCGATTAGCTTGATATTATCCATACTAATATTATAAATCCGAAAGTGTTTGTTTGTCTGTCTGTCTGTCTGTCTGTCTGCTACGCTTTCCCGGAACATCTTTTCAACCGATTTTGCTGAAATTTGGTACAGGGATAGATGGTATCCCGGGGAAGGACATAGGCTACTTTTTATCCCGGAAAATTAAAGAGTTCCCGTGGGAATCAAAAATCTTAATCCACGCGGACAAAGTCGGTGCGAGAACAAAGCTTTCATTTAGATCTTAGTTCCCCGACCAATTTTTATTACCTATTCTTTATTTTTACCTTATTTTTATTAATGAATCTTACTTTTTAACAAAGTGATAATTTTAAACTTTTGTTTTGCTTTTAATTTAATTTATTAATGTACTTTTTTTTTCTTTTTGACGTAATACTGTGTCTGTTAAACTATTGCCTGAAAATAAAAATATTATTATTATTAATAATAATATATTATTATTGTCTTTCAATAGACGTGTTTACGTGTTTTGCATGCGCAACAGAGCGGAACAGGTGAAGAATTAGCACGGAATTTTTTAAAACAAAAATCCACGCGGCTGAAGTCACGAGCATCAAAAAGTTTTTAATAAATTGCAAAACGGAAAAAGTATAAAAATACTAAATAGAAATGGATTAAGTACCTACATAGGTACCTATGTTGCATTTGTAGCATTTTCTATTCATTTTATTGTTAAACGTAAAGATAAGTTAACTCAGTAGAAAATAATTACTGGGAAAGTATTAGTTACCCACAATTCTACAGAGGATTATTCCAATGGCCACCCACATCGGTCAAATCCCAAAAAAATTGCAAGCTATTCAGAAACCTATTTCGGTAGCAGTAGAGGCGTCGTCGTAAGCAACGAGGATACACGCCTGAGCGCCACATTGCCTGTGATTGTGTAAATATTAGTGTACATTAGCGCGACTCGGCGGCGCATTGTCGTATCACACCACACCGGCACCGCTTATGCACGATATCGACTTGTAAGAAACTTGTGGATTCGTTAATTGCCTTCAAAGCGGTTTGTATTGAAATCGCTATAAAAGTTTCGGAGGAGCACATAAGAGTTCCACAAACTAGAGTAAACACGTCCGCAAAGTACCTATAAATAAAACAGTCTTCTGGTGTTTGATTCGAATGTAATTGTAATTGAATTGTACGTCACAGAGTCATAAAACAACTATAAGCCTGCGATGTAACAGTATGTTATTGCTATATACTATATAGTATGTGAGTGGGAGATGTCAGTAGAACTCTCCGTCGGAGAGCTTGAGCGCGTAGAGATGCAGCGCGCGGAGGTCGCAGTACTGGTCGGTGCACCAGCCGCCGCGGCCGTCCGTGCAGCGGCACGAGTCGCACTCGTCCATGTACTTCTCGCCCGGGATGCACTTGAAGAATGGGTTCTTGATCACTGCGGACAAACATAGACACATAGACACTCGCTCACCACTCGGCTGCTGGCAACGTATACATAGGAGAGGCGCGGCGGTGGTGCGGCTTCGGGAGTACGAAAGGCCACGCACCGGAGCAGCGCAGGCAGGGCGTGCTGCGCTCGGCGAGCGCGGTGACGGTGGGCTCGCAGTACACGCAGGACGGCATGGCTCTGCACGCGCCCGAGTCCTGCGCCTCGCACAACAGGCAGTTGCGGTTCTCCGGCACCAGCGTCTGCGCCGTCTCCTCCTCCCAGTACTGGTGCGGCGGACGCGGCTTCACCATCTGCGACACCACGTACCTGCCCACGCACACAGAATTATTAAGAAAGTGGCACAGGGCAGGCATTCATGCAGAAAATGAGCTGCTCAGGTGGAAGCGTTGCAAAAGGAAGGCAGGGTGAGTCGAGTTAAAGCGGATCGTTAATGGATCGGTTCAAATAGGAAAAGAATGAAGAAGAATAAGGAGATTCAATTTCAGGAGTTCAGCCGGTAGGTACTCCTAAAATTGAATCCTAAATAAAACTACCAGATGTTGGAGAAAGGGGAGGAGGGGTTTTGATGCCTTCAATTAGAAATAATGTAATGCCAATGGCACGTTTGTCTTTCTTTGATTTTCTGTTGAACTATGTCTCGAGCATCGAGGCTGGACTGGATAAATGGTAAAGTAGGTAGTAGAAAGTAGAATACAGGTTGATGGAAGGAAAAATGGACCGTCACACCATCATTGCGAATACTCGTATTTAGCAATGTCGAGTTCTTCTCCATGGACTCAAGCTTAAAGTATCAAAGCCGGGTTTCCTCGACCAGACGTGTCTTCTCAGTAGACCTCACTCCTGAGCAGTGATCGGTGTGTGCACTCACGCCTGCGAGCCGGGCCGGTAGACGGGCGGCGAGTGCTCGGCGCCGCCGCCCACCGAGCTCAGCGTGCCGGCCGGCGGCGCGCCGCGGCGCGGCTCTGCGGCACGGAACAGTTCATGTTTAGCTCGCGTACCACCGAACTCCTAATCCAACTATGACACAATATGAGAAATTTGTAATAACGGACTTTTTAATCCTCTCAGGGTAGAAATGGCCTTAAAATCCATTAGATTTAATTTCATTAGCTCAGACAATCGGACCTCTGGTCACACGCGTGTTACCTCCTTCTCCATACGCTGCGACCGCTACGCTGCAGCAAAGCACGCCGATCAGTGCACCGTGCATGCTGGCTGGCGTGTGCTGAGTGTGTGCTGCGGTGCGCCGGCGGCCGACCCGCGCGCGCTAATTGATCGCCCAATTACACCGGATCGGTTTGACCGACGCCCGTACCACTGCACAGGGTGCTTCGGTTATATTTCTCTTTCAATTCAGAAATGGACGCTCAGCTTTGTTCGAGTATTCGAAGCAAAGTTGCCTGTCTGTCGGTATCCTACAGGATATATTTCGGAGTGTGCTTAAGAGGTATTCGATCTGGTTCCTCCATCACTGTTCGCGCCATATCGATGGTCGCAAAGTAACTGTCGATGCTCGTTAGAAGGACTAGAATTCAGAGCCGTTAAACCACTTAAATAATAGAAATGTTGGTGCTCTGCGGTCGCCTTTCGACTTTGACTGCTACGAGTAACTTCATGATTATTAGCTCTTGTCGGTGACGTTTCGAATTAGTCACAATGATTTGTTAATTTCCGGGCTTCGATTCGCGTGGCTGATGAAAATTCCAGCGACCCGGAAGAAATTGGTGTTGATTCGAGTTTTGATGATCGGGTTCGTTCGCCTCGTTTTGGCCCTGAGTCTCGACGGTTTTGAAATCCTCGCCTTGAGCATGACCTACCTTATATTCCGCTTGTGGCCACGTGTTTAGTGTACTTAAGCAATGTACCAACCATCTTAAGAAAACCTAGTATAGACTTAGGGTTTAGTGATACACTTAAGTGAAGACAAAGTGGTAGCAGCAGTGCTTGCAGTGGAGGCCTCTGAAGGCCTATACTCCTCGGAGGAGGCACATAACTTCTCAACACACTCCACTTTACATATAACACACTCTCAAACACACACAAAAGCCCCTCCTAGGCTTTAGGAGTTTGGAGGCTTGAAAGGTAGGTCTAGTCTTTAAGTTTCGTTTATTAGTGTATATATGCGTTAGTCACCTCAGAGGTTAACATTTAAATATTATAGGCCCTGACACAGTGACCCTTGATTTAGTAGCCGCTAATGGGCCTCGGCCTTACGGTCAAGTGGTTTGTCCCACTGGGCAGGCTCGCAGCCAACAGTCACCTTTTTATCATCGAACCGCAAGGCATCGACAAGGTCTGCACCCTTATGCAGTGGAGATTCCGCGGACTCGTACGAAGCGATTTTCTTCCTCGGTCCTAATTCAAATCGGAAATGCCTGTGGTCAGTTGGAAATTAATGAAAGGCATCATCATATATGACATGTTTGTCAACAGATGACCGAGATGGCTCAAAATCCTATTTTACCCGAAAACGGCAAAGCCAAAAGGAATGTGTGTGTGAGTTTTTGTATTTATGTGTGTTCCACCGTAGCGCCCTCAATGCTGGGCCGATTTCGATGAATGAGCTGTCAATAAATGTGTTATTATGGTGCGGGTTACAAAGGCTACAGTTTATAGGAACAACATCGACGTGACGGATGTTAAATCCTAAAAACTGGTGGTCTCTGGGTTATTGTACTTACTTGTTAGTAGCAGTATAAACTTGAAAAGGTTCTTAATAAGTTAGACTTTTCAAAATCCCATGAGAAGACCTTGATTTTTGTGTGTAAGTGGTACTTTGGAGACTTTCAATTATATCCATGCCATAAAATACGTCGATACTTTGCTGCGGCGTGACTCAAGGAATAACCGACCTTCAAACACATTCGCAATAATATGACAAGTGAATGTTTGAAGCAGCACTGTGTCGAAGCAGCCTGTACGCCGGCAGTCACCACACTATACACTATAGTGCACCAATTAGCGCCTTAGTGCGATACCGCGCTCGTTACGGCGCAGCTCTGCCTGTAGCCTTCAGCTCCGCTGCATGTACATACGTATACCTATCACATACTGTTGTACTAATTGGACATCCAGTTCACCTGAACATGATTTTATAGTAACTATGCTAAATGTGACCGGACAGACATAGTCGCGCGACGAGGGTTGCAAACCTACATTTTAGGTACGCAACCCTAAAAATATTTCATTTTAGTTTATTATAATGTTTATAAATTATCTAGCTGATGCCCGAAACTTCGTCCGCGTCGATTGAGGTTTTTTTTTCCCGCGGGAACTTTATACTTTTCTGGGATAAAAGTACCCTATGTGTTATCCCAGACTATCTGCCACTTAGTGTGTCTCAAAGTTCTCTGTGTCAAATTTCACCCAGATCCGTCCAGCAGTTCTGGCGTTATTGAGCAACAAACATCCATCCATCCATTCAAAATTTCGCATTTATAGTATTATACTTAGTGTAGATTTAATATGCGTTACGAGTTTAAGGATCATTGGTACACATTGAGATCTAATTCGGCGCCAGCATGATCTTTGTATGATCCCTGTATCTTAATAACTTAATTCGCTATTCTTGGATGTGAAACAAAATCTAACGTAATAAATCTATATCTATATATATATATATATATAAATGAAACCCGTTTTCCTTGGTCACGGCATCACGCGTGAATGGCTGGACCGATTTCACTAATTCTTTTTTTGTTGTATTTGTTATTATTAGGAGAAGGTTCTTACGGAAAAAAATATTAAGAAAATCTCTCAGAAATATTGAAAAATATACATTTAATTTTGCATACTAAGGCGGTACGAAGTTCGCCGGGTCAGCTAGTATAATAGAAAAATACTCTACGTATACACTTTCGTAGCATTTATTAGAGAAAAGCCTGCTAATGGATATTAAGTATCCATATTAAAATTATGAATCTGAAATTGTATTTGTCTGTTTGTTTGTTTGTCTGTCTCTCATCCGTTCAACCGATTTGGTAGACTTAGGTTGCATCCCGGCCCGGGGGACATAGTATACTCTTTGTATCGGAATTAAAAGAATTCTCACAGGATTTTCAAAACACGGACGCAGTCGCGGGACAGCGTATAGTTTGATTATTAGGGTTCTGCAGTACCTCAAGATGAAAAAGGAACCCGTATAGGATCACTTCGGTGTCCGTTTGTGTCTGTCGTGCACCTTTTACTTGGGAACTCGTGGAGGTATCAAGTTGAAATTAATAAATAAAACTAAACCTAGGTACTTACCGTTGACCTAGAATCATGAAATTCGACAAGAAGCAAGGTCTCTCAGTACAAGTAAGGATAGGAAAAAATCCGAAAATCGTTAATTAGGGTTCTGTACTCATAGGGTGTCGGATTCCAGTTTAGCGCCTTAGATACTTGTATATAGCCAGTTATTTCTCAGTCGATTACGTGTTGTTATGGTGTTGTCTTTCTTGTTATCTACTAAAATAATTAACTATATTGTGTGATGGTACGGAACCCTTTGTGCGTTAGTCTGACTCGCACTTGACCGGTTGTTTTTGTTAGACAGCTGCTTAAACAACGTAAGTTCACATGATATTATCCTGTGACATCTTGTTCATTATACTCGTACCTATTCGCATACGATGACATGTAACAAAATGACAATGTTCGTGATTTACCCCACGCCCCATTAGCGCGCGCCATCCATCCTGGATAAAGCCTGGATGATGGATTCGGTGGACACTAATTACTATTTATTGTTTGTACATTATCGACGAGAACCAATATACCTGCGTCCTGCAGTCGCGATAACCGCCCTCATATAATGTGTTTAATAGATTGGGTTCCCGCAACCGGTAATTCAATAAACTACAACACACGTACATGCGATCACAGTGAACGCTTCTGTCTGTTTGTCGCCATGTTTTAATACTAGACAAAATCATGTTCCATTTTTTTTAATAATATCGGACAGATAGAGGGACGAGAGGCCTATAGTTGCGAGAATGCATATCAGTCGATCGCGATTATTGAGTAACGTTGTCGGATGGGTGACCGAATTTGGAAGTCAGAATTAATTGGCCTTTTCGCCTACTCCGTGCCTCGGGGAGCAAGTTGATACGTAATACACGAGCTGATAAAACAGTGTTCAGTTGCTGTTGGAGCCGAAAATTTGGAGCTTCTTTAATTCCTCCCTGTCTCGAAGTTTGTAAAAGTTTTTTGAAAAATTACAACATCTTCTGAATAAATCCTAATATGTATACAATATTATAGTGTAGAGATACTTGTTAGCGTAGGTATATTAAGTTTGTAAATGATAAGTTAATAACTTAATTAATAAAACCACACAAAATTAAATAAAGAAATGACAAATTCAGAAAAAACTATTACTAATTATATTTACAAAAAATACACACCGTCCAAGTGAACGATAATGGGCATGGTGCCCAAAACACTGGCGCTATTACCTCGTTGAATGGCGAGGCTAAGCCGTTGGGCTAAATAAGCGCCAGCTCTTTGGTCACCAGAGGTGTGGATCAGTTTTTGGGACACGACATTTATAATATTTTTCGTGTCCGATGACCTTTTACTTACCGATGGGCCGGTGTCAGGGGTTTCAACTAGCGTCTAATAAAATGATATTAAAATGATAAGCGATAAGAGAGCGCGGGAACAGACAGCTGGGAGCTATCAGCTTATCAGCTCGCGACCTGACACCTGCAGGCTATTTGTTGTTGTGATTCCCCCATTCTGTGAGTAATTAAAGCGATTTAAATTAATCTTTTGACGAAAATACGAATTTTTTCCTAAAATAATAGAAGTTTAATTATTCAACAATGCAGCACGATTGTAAAACAAACATTACAATCACAACGGTGAATTTTCGAGTCAACATCTCCTGAAGATGGAGCGGTGTCGGAGTGAAACGTTCGCTGAGAGTCATTTATTTATTTATTTATTATAAATTAGTTATATTCGCCGTTTATAGCGAATTTAACTTCTAGTTTCTTCAATAACATGGACTTTCGGAAAGTAACTCATATTTCTATCCAATATATAATAATTACTTGTCCTAAAATGTACTTGTAATTTACAGCTGACATTGAAATGACTGCAGTTTCCCATGAACACGAATACGAGACCACTTATTCAATTAAGAATGTTTATCATGCAAATTTCTCAACACTAAATGGTCGTTGTTCTCGCCAATTTCGCATATTAGTGTACCAACACGAGCTATTGTGAGTTAATGACACGGAGCGACGCGTCCATTGACGACTGGGCGGCGGGTTCTCACGCGACTCCTCTCACTTGTGGCGCATTAGTGCGAACTCACTGAATGTCGCGAGAAAGTTGCGTGCGCACACCGGACCTATACAATTGAAGTGCTTTACTTGGTAATTATTGTTCAGTCGGATATTTGGAGAGGCAGGCTCGGATATTTGGTCGTAGAAACATTTCGGATAGCTGGAAATACATCAAAGTTGTGGCTCGTATGGTGAATCGAGGATCTTTTTTGGTCCGGATTCCCGCAGTAATTAAAATATACATAAACACCCGGATGAAGTTGTGGGCATCGTCTAGACGTGTACAAATAGTTCCTGTAATGGCGAAAATTAATAATAAAAAACCGACTTCAAAAACCACAATCACTAAAAAGTAAAAAATAATTTAATTTATTATGTAGGTATACAAGAGTTAATGTAGTTCTATAATAACATTTTTTGGAGTCGGTACCAATTAGCCGCATGAACCGTCTACCTACTCTTCATTATTGTTGACGTGACTCCACATTGGCACCGACTCCAAAAAATGTTATTATGAAAAATGAAAAATGAAAAAAATGAAAATGATTTATTACCATATACAATATGAACAAGTTATTGTGGCTGAGGCCTTCTGTTAAGCATAAGAATACCTGTGTCAGAAGGCCTAGCTCTTCCAATTTTAACAATAATTAAATATTGGTACAATTTTGATACAGGTTATAATCATGCAGGCATGCAAGTGAGTGTGTGTGTGTGCGTGTGTGTGTGTGTGTGTGTGTGTGTGTGTGTGTGTGTGTGTGTGTGTGTGTGTATGTGTGTGTGTGTGAGAGAGAGAGTATATGAGTGTATTGTATGAGTGTGCGTATCCATGTATTCCAGTTAAAGCCACAGTTACACCTACCGAACAATCTGCAGAAGAGCCTCCGTTTCATCAAAAGATAGTGTTTTTAGCCAGTCTTTAAGTGTTCTTTTACAGTCATGAATTTTCTTTGGGTAAATGTTCAGGATTTTGTTAACTTTATTATATAAGTAAGTAGATTTATGTCGGTATTGATACCCAGCAAAGGCAGATCTTGCATGGACTAGTTCCACAACAGTATTATTTGTTCTTTTCTTTAAAATACTTGGATCAAAATATAGAGTTTTGTGTAACTTAAGGATAGCGAAAAGGACATATAATTGCCTTACTGTGAGTACATTACTTATTGAATACAACATATCAGTATGGTATCGATAAGGCTTAAAATGCATTACCTTCAGTAAAAAGCGCTGAGCTCTTTCTGCTTCAATGAATCTAGTCTTTGCAGCACCTCCCCAAACTGGTATACAGTATGTAATAATTGATTGGGCAAGAGCTACGTAAATTTTATGTAGTAAGTCAGTTGGGGCGATGTGTCTCAATTTCTTGAAAATCCAGGTTAGTTTCCTTACCCTACTTGCCACAAGTTCTATTTGAGGATACCAGGACAATCTTTGATCCAGGATAACACCCAGATATTTAGTAGAAGTTACTTTATTTATAGGTGGACAAGAGCAAATTTGACTATAGGTGTCTCCACAATTATGTATCTTAACAGTTAAATCATTATTTGGTTGCATATTATTTTTAATCGAAAAACAAATATAATTAGTTTTAGTTACATTAAGGGTTAATAAATTTGAATTAAGCCAAGCAGATATCTTAGCGAGGCCTTCCTCACTCGTCCTCTGTACCTCTTCCCAGGTGCTGCCAGAAAACACAATAGCGGTATCGTCAGCATATGAGAAAACCTGACCATTATTTAAACCAAGGTTACATAATCCATTAATGTAGACTAGAAACAGGGTTGGCCCCAGAACACTTCCCTGAGGCACTCCATAAGCTATATCTATCTCAGAACTAACATATTGTCCTATTTTGACTCTTTGTTTGCGATCACTTAGGTAACTGTTAAAAAGTTTCAGTGGTATCCCTCGAATTCCCATTCGTTCCAGCTTGTTTACAAGGATGGTGACAGAAACGGTGTCAAACGCTTTTTTTAAGTCTAAAAATACACACAAACACTTTTTCTTTTGGTCAAGTTTCTCAACAATTTTAGAGGTTAAATTAATAATAGCATCTTCGGTAGATTTTCCCTGTCTAAAGCCAAATTGAGAAGTAGAAATTAAATTGTATCTGTCTAAGTAGTTAACCAACCTTTTATTCAAACATTTTTCTAGTATTTTCGAGATTGCTGGAAGGACAGATATTGGTCTGTAGTTGTTAACATCATTTCTGTCACCATTCTTATGAACTGGTGTGATAATAGCTTGTTTTAAGGGAGACGGAAAAGTACCACTTGCAAAACAGAGGTTTGTAAGGTGACAGATAATCGGAGCGACCACAATTCTGGCCAGTTTTAAGAAACTAGTCGAGATGTTATCCCACCCTGCTGAACTGTTAGATTTTAGTCCAGATATCACGCTGTGTATTTCGTGGACTGAGGTATCCAGAAGAACAAAGGACGAGAGTTGGAGGTGAGATATTTCTGAATTAATATTAAAATTAGAGCTATTTCCTGAAATTATTTTCTCTGCAAGGGATTTTCCAATATTAGCAAAAAAATTATTTACGTCGTTGACTGAGTCAGTAGGGGATGGCTTGATATTCAATAATGGGGTATTATCTGACCTATTTGAAGTTAAATAAGTTACATTTTTTATATTTTTCCAAAGCGCTTTAGAATTTCTTGAAGATTTAACTAATTGGTCTCTTTCGTATTTATGTTTAAGCTTCTTGATAAGACTATTACAGTAGTTACGGTAACGTTTGTAAGATATTTTTAAAGTTTCATCTAGCGGATTAAGTTTTAACTTCTTTTGCATTTTATTTCGGTTTCTAATACATCTAAGGATACCTGTTGTAATCCAAGGTTTAATGATACGTTTGTTTTTAGGGATTTTAACTGTTTTAGTATTCTCTTGTAAAGACTCTGTTATTTTCAGAATAAGCTGTTCAATTACGAAGTTAGGATCATTACTAAAAAGTAGCAAAGGAAGGTTTTTTAAAGCAAGGCTATTTAATGAGTCGTTAAAATTTGTTACAGTTTTAGTTTTTGGGGCTTGAATTTTGTTTCTGACCGATTTTAAATTAAGAAGAATCATCGAATGGTCTGTGATTGTAGTATTTAGGACAACTGTATACGCAGAAACTTTATTTTTGTTTATTTTCAGGAAGATGTGATCTAGACAATTAGCCTCTCTTGTTGGCAGTACGTGTCCTGGTAATAATCCATGGGTGGAGAGCATATTTAAATAATTCGACCTGTTGTTTCGTTCGTAACTTTGTTCAGTTAATTTTGGGGTGATATTTATATTGATATCTCCAGTTAATATTAAATTTTTATGCGTTTTTAGATTACCCAAGTAGCTGTTTAGAGAATCGATAAAAGTATCTGCGTAGGCGTTGGAGGGTGAGCGATAAATCCCTAGAATAATGTTTCTGTCAAGTTCTATTTGCATACATGAGGCATCCAGTAAAATTATTTCGCTAGGATTAACAGTTAGTGATTTTATTGTATAAATAACGACTCCATCATTTTGGTTTAATTGGTTTGTTGTTGCAAAGGAGTTATACCCCTGTAATATTGGTATAGGTTTATTAGTGTTTAACCAGCATTCTGTTAAGACAATAATGTCCGGATCAAAATTAAGAGTTGAAAGAGTAATTTGTAGATCGTCTATGTTACTATAAATGCTCCTAATATTTTGAGATATAACTGTAATATCTTGTTTTTTAATATGTAAATGTTTAGGTAAATCCTCAACATCACACTGGAATGACTGCGAGATCTCTGAATTGTCAATTTCATGCACATTTGTTAAATTGCTATCCATTATATTTCATGAGAAAAAAAAAATGATCGAGAGAAGAAGAGGGCCCAAAATAATTTATATCGATATTTCTTTTGAGAGATCCACTTGAAAAAAAAATATATGTTATAAGCGAACACATTTAACAGCTCTTGACTTAGGGTAGTGTGAAAGTGACAATGTAAAATTTGTGGTATGTGAGAGTAGTTTAGACGTGTAGTAAAGTTTTTGTGTAACGTTAGACATTTTACAACATAGTTTAATAATTGGCAAATGATAATAATGGTTTGTGTAAAAGCGTAGATTACAAGCATGCATAAAATACAATAATATTGAAAAATAATCCTTGTATTTGCTAGTCATTTAACTTCTCCTCCAACTAGGTTTGTAAAGCTCTGTTCCGACTTAATATAAATAAAAGGAGCCCCCTCCCTTTTACGCAAGTAGACTTTTCCATGGGATGTCCAACAGAAACTATAATCGTTTGCTTTAGCAAACTCTCGTGCTTGGTAAAAGAGCCTTTTTGACTTAAAGGTGAGGGCCTCCGAAATAAATATGGGCTGGGAAGGACAGTCAAGCTCTAGGGTTTTTGTACACAGCCTATCACTGCCTCGGTGTTCCCTGTTATAGTTTTTAAATGCATGTAAAAGCTTTTCTTTTGTAATTACAGAGGCAAATTCTATGGTTATGGGTTTATTTGTTTCAGGCTTAGAGTTCACCCTATAGACATCACGGATTTCATAGCTTTCCAGAGGCACTTTCAACGCCAGGCTTAATTTTTGCGTCAGATCTAAAAGTTGTGACTTACTTTCGGATTTCTTGGTAGGGATGTTTCTAATTTCTAGGCAGGGTGACTTAAATTTTTTCTCTAAAGACTCTATCCTCTCTTCAATCTGTTCTATGCTGTAACTAAATCCTTTTTTCTCTTTTTCGATTTTTTCTATTTTCTTCTGTATGCCTTCGTATTGTTTAGATAAAAATTCCATTGAGGATCTAATTTCCCCATTTTGCTTTTTTATATCCTCGATTGTGACAAACAGTGATTTTTGGAAAGCCCTGAAATTTTCTTCCTGTTGTGATCTGAACTCCTGAAACATTTTCTTCATGTCTGTCATAAAAACACTCAAATCGTCATCGTGTTGTCTCTTCCGTAACCGCGGTTTAGACATGGTAACTGGGTTCTCTTGTGTGTCAGTATCTGTCATCGCAGTAGAACTTAGGTTGGAGTCCGAGTCAACTTGTAAGCCTGATGAAGGCAGGGCAGGAACTTTCTTTTGTGGCATGAGTGAAAAGTTAAACAGTTCTTCTTCTTATGAAAAGTACGTTCATAAACACCAGGCAACACTCACTCTTATGGTCCATACAAATAGAGTCCAAATTAGTTGAAGCGATGAGCAGTGCACGAATGTAACCAGCACGATCGCGTGAAATGAAGATGTGCAAGCGCCGACGTCACGTTATCTCACTTGTTCTCGACGCGCAGCGGATATGTAATCAAAAGCCGTCCTCCTCTACCTGTGTCCTCTACGGCGTGGCGTGAAGCGAAGTAGTAAGCGAAAGGCAATGTGTGCAATAAGAATTTGCCTATGTGTGCAATCTGTAATAGCGGTTAAACTCTTCGTTTTTATAGAACTACATTAACTCTTGTATACATAATAAATTAAATTATTTTTTACTTTTTAGTGATTGTGGTTTTTGAAGTTGGTTTTTATTTTTTTTTGAAAATTTTTTATTTCACAATTTTTAGTGGCCCCACTGTTTTAAAATACAGTTTTAATAACCAGAACGCTAGTAAAAACTTAGCGTTATTAAGAATAACGTCGTTTAATCGTTCCTCGTCGACTTGTCTAACTTAGACAAGTCAAGTACAAAGTCCATATGATACCCCACTTGGTATAGTTATCCTACTTTGAAATTTCAAACCCCTGATTTTCCCCACTTTTTTAATTAAACTAAAAATTTTTGATTTCCATAATATTGGGCCACTATTATATACAACTATTCCAAATTTCATGTCAATAGTTAATAGTTACTGAAATAATCGACTGTGACAGACGGAAAGAGAAAGTAATAAGGGTTCCATTTTTACCATTTTGGTACGGAACCCTAAAAAAAAAAGATATGCTATGCATGGTTAAAACATACTGTTTACAAAACTATCACACTGATCGCGAGCAATTTACTCTTATCCATTGAGGAGTTCCGTTCTCCATCTCCGGAGATATTCATCAGATCTTCACCAAATTAAAATGGGACCACCTCTGAAGTATGACCTACCAAACAAAAAAAGAATTATCAAAATCGGTTCATAATTGGCGGAGAAATCGCGTAACAAACATACAAAAAAAAAAAAAAACATACGCGCCGAATTGAGAACCTCGTCCTTTTTTGGAAGTCGGTTAAAAATGAAATAACACGTGGCGTCACCACCGGGCCAAATCCTCAGTTGAAGCAACCCGACGCAGCTCTGTGCTTAAATTCTCTTTAATGAAAACTTTTTTCATTAAAGGGAATTCATATAAAAACTTCCAAATAGTCCTCTAATACGGATAATCACGCCCTCATAAAACTAATTTGCCGGCTCGGGGCGGGCGGGGCGGCGGGCGGGCGGACAAACAGAACAGTTTTTCTACCCTTTTAATAAACCTCAGCGGTGTCCCTCCGCCGCGCCGGTGCTGCGTACACACAGACACACAGACACACGCGTCTCGCCTTCGCTCGCTAGACGCAGCCGGCGACTTCGACTGTATTCAACCTGTAGGAGCTCGTCCGAGATGTTATGAACGAGTGCAGCTGAGTGCAGCAGACTGCAGCAAACTACAAAAATAAATTTTAAGCTGTGAAACCAAAAATTCTACATGTAATTTTTTAACCGATTTCTAAAATGGAGTCGAGGAGCTCTCAATTAATGTTATTTCACCGATTTCCCTTCCAGACATCGAACGTCAAAATGTGAGTTAGCGTTGTGTGGTGTGTGCATGTGACGTCATCAACTTTCAATGCACTTTTGCTTTAAAACCGATATTTTAAACTGGTTATCAAACTTAAAACTAAACGGTGGTGTAGATTTTTCACCAAAAAAAGATGGAATAAGCGTAATTTTAGAGTAAGTTTGTTATTTAATAGATCTTCCTTCGCTCTACTTTCACAATTTATATACCTACCTAATTTCAGTTTAAAATACGTATTAAAGTGACACACATCGACTCAGCCTGTCGTGTCGTCCGTGTGTATACCGCAGGGCGAGCTCGCAGATCGCTCTGAATTAACTAATAAATGTCGGAGGCGGTCGGCGCTCGCCCACAGATGAAATTATCTCGTGACAGCCGCTTATGAGAGGAATCAATACGCGATCATCGCAATAATAGCTCCAGATGTTTGCCTTCACCCCCTCCCCCTCGCTGCTCCCCCCGCTGCCCCCCCCCCCTCCCCCGCCCGCCCCGCCCCCGGCGCCTCAATTTGCCCGATATTAAGTTTATACAGCGATTTGTACCCTTCTTTACAGTGAGCGCGCGCCGCGACGTGTGACGAACTCTGATTTTATGACTTTTGTTAAACTATGTACCTAATTAGTTTTAATGAGACACAAGAGCAACTGCTTTGTTTGTTACCAATTCTTTTAGTACACTCGCTTTCCGCACTGTGCTAAAGTCTTGACATACTCACAAGGCTCATTTTCAAAACTTCGCTAGACCGATGCGTGCAATAAATGACTTGCATTGTGTAAACACTGCACTAAACGTTTCCGCTTCTAGTCCAGTCATTTGGTAGTTTTACCTGGAAAGTTTCTCGGGAGTTTTGAAAATTGGTGTAGGTATTTCGTAGATTTCGATGTGCTCTTTCCGAATTTTCACTTTGCCACCTGGTATCTTTGCCGCTCGCGCTGCTATATTGGCGCCGCCAATTAGCGCCCAAACAGTTTTTCGACAATAACTCCTTTCGGACTAATTTTACAATAAAAATAGTTATGTAATAAAATAAACTAGAGAAAATTTCCTACAGTTTATATACCTACTAACCTTTTTTTGTGAAATCAATAGTTTCATCGTACGAGGTGGCAAAATGAAAATTCGCAAAGAGCACGTCCAAATCTATAAAATACACCAATTTTGAATACTCCCGAGACGGGAGTAACTTTCCAGGTAACCCCCTTTTTGAGCACCAAATGACTGGACTATTGTGACACGAGTGGTCCTGCGTGAAGTAAATCACGTCACCGGCGTGTGACGGCGTCAGCGCACGTCGCGCCGGCACGCGGCACGCAGTCAGGGTGGTGTCACCAAGGACCTTTGTGTCACACCTCACACGGACCACTGCGGGCTTACACCTTAGCATTCACCTGCCACGACGGAGCGGAGACGTCCTGAGAAGGTTCTTTGATATGCCTACTAAGGGGCCATGGGCCATGGGCAATAATAGGGTGCTGCAATCAATACGATATTTGTGAAATGGTGATTAAAAGAAAACCCCCAGTTGAGTTTGTTGTGGGCTCTTCTCAGACCAGGGAGCGTTTGGAACCCTCGTAGCTTTAGTTTTAAGATACCGAGGTTACTAATCACCATCACGTCTTATGCTTTGTAAGCTCGACGTAACAGAAGGTATTGTAGGTATGTAGGTAGGTAGGTAGGTATTGTGTAGGTACCAATTTTGAATAAATGTACACTTTCAGTTTGAGTTAGAAATTATACTTTTATTTTATTTTTTACCATACAATTTGTCTGACTACTACCTATCCCGTTTTTGATGCCATATTTTATTTAACTGCTACTTTGTGAGATTGCCATTTTCCCATGACTTCGTCCGCGTGTAAATAAAGTTTGTGTTTCTAAAAATCCTCTTACTGACAAGTCTTTTCGGAGTAGAGTGGGGAACCAATACCACCCAGTACCCAGTACAATAACCGACATCAGCTATGAACAGCATCTCAAGTATCAGTTAATCTATGTTTAACACCGGTCTTGACCAAAAGTGTATTAGTCAGACTATGGCGACATTGTTGCTGTCAATAAAATATAGATAACTAACTTAATATAATTAAGCAGAGATTGACCGATACTTTGAAACAGCTGTAGGTGAGTTCTGTTTATTAATAAAATACCTATTGCAAAACCTAAAAGATTTGGAGCCAACGCGTCGCGTCGGTTGGTCGTGCGTCGAAGCGTCCATAAATGAATCTCTCCTCCTACATAACGATATCAATAAACGCAAGCAAGGTAACACGATATTGCTTGCGGAAACAATTAACAAACTGCAATCAGTGCGGCGGGGCGGCGGGGCGGAGGGGCGGAGGGGCGGAGTGGTGTCCCGCAGCGGGTTTAATAATAATTGAGATAGAGCTCATTAGCGGAGGTCGCGGCGATCAGCGATCTGCAACAATGCTGACGTCACAAGCAGGCGCCGACCCTAGCCCAACCCCCCTCCCCTCCCGCCCTCCCCCCATCTCCCCCCCTCTCCTACACCGCTGACAGCTGCAGCAGGGCCGAGTGACTCACTACCACCAGTCATTCATAATGAAATTGCACTCGAAAATACATACTAATCTTAAAATACGAAAAGCAATGCCCCGACTCAGTGATTCACAAACGCGCCCTGTGTACAGACCCTTAGGTACACCTTGGGTCCATGAAGCTGGAGTTGAGCTCAGAAATTCCGTCTAAGTACATGTCGAGCGGGATTTTATTAAACTCCCACTCCTGTGTGTCTGTCACCGTTCCTGCACCTACACCCATCTGCTAAACAAACTTAGACCAAATTAGTACACAGGCAGTAGGTGTGCCTCACACAGGGTGGATACGTACTTTTTAACCGACTTCAAAAAAGGAGGAGGTCCTCAATTAGACTGTATGTTTTTGTATGTTTGTTACGCGATTACTCCGCCAATTATGAATTCATTTCGATGATTCTATTTTTGTTTGATAGATCATACTTCAGAGGTGGTCGCATTTACATTTAGTGAAGATCTGATGAATATATTCGGACATGGAGAACAGAACTCCTCAATGGATAAGAGTAAATTGCTCACGATCAGTGTGATAGCTTAGTAAACAGTAGGTTTTTAACCAGACATCCATACTAATACAATAAATGCGAGTGTGTGTCTGTCTGTCTGTCTGCTACGCTTTCACGGCCCATCTATGCAACTGATTTTGATTAAATTTGGTACCGAGATAGGTTCTATCCCGGGGAAGGACATAGGCTACTTTTTTTATCCTGGAATATTCAAAGGTTCCCGAGGGAATCAAAAAAATTATCTATTCAACCGATTTTAATGAAATTTAGTAAAGGGATAGGTTGTATCCCGGGGAGCTCTGCCGGAACTCTTTAATTTTCCGTGATAAAAAGTAGCATATATGTGTTATTTCAGTCTATCTACCTTTCTGCCAAATTCCATACAAATCCGTTCAGGCGTTCTAGCGTGATTGCAGTAATATCCATCCATCCATTCAAACTTTCGAATTTATAACATTAGTGTAGAGTATAGATTACGTATTATTTGAGGTTTACTTCTCAGATAATACGTTTATTACAAAGAGCACCACGTTGCGAATTTGACAAAAAAATCGTGGACAATGAAAGAAATACTTAAAAAATACCATTAGAATACCTACCTACTGTGTAACATTTGAGGAAGTGGATGGATAGCATTTGGCATTTATCCGACTGCACACAAAAGGGTTAGGGGTGCAAGTAATCGAGTGTAAATATCTGACGGTTGTCTTATGAAAAACAACAAATAACATTTGAAGCCACAGTCACATTATGCGGTCGCATAAACTACCTCAAGCTCTTGGTTACGGCATTTGTCTTCGAGCTTCTTTACTGAGGATTCCGTTCCAGAAGATACTGCTGCAGATAACACTTCTGTAGCAAAGCTCGTTATCTGCCCTTTCAAGCCTTAAACTCTGGTTCAGACTTCAGATAGTCACGACATTTTTAATACACGAAATGAAGTCCACATATCATTATATAAATTGCAATATATAATATAATATAATATAAATTATTATACATATATAATATTATAATAACATAATAATAGGCGTCGAAATATTATGGTAATACCGATGTTAACAGTTAATTATTTCAGCCGTTAGGCTGTTGACAGATTTTCTCTTAGTCGCAATATTTTATATTTATATAATTTTGTTTCCTTCAAACGCCACCAAAAAGATATTATTAAGTTTTATTCAAGTGAATTGCTGTTATCTGTTGAGGAGTTTTGTCCTCTATCTCTGATAATATTTATTTAATTGGGCAAAACTTACCTGATGATACCTTCTAATAAAGAAAGATTTATTAAAATCAGTTCAGATTTGACTGAGTTATTGAGTAAAGTCAACAAAAAAGCCCTATCCTGGAGGAACCTTATTTTCTATCGGGATGAAAACTATCCTATATAGGCATTGACCCGGAGTATCAGCTACCGCTATACCAAATTTTATTTAAATCCGTTCATTACTTTTCGCGTGATGCGCGGCCATACAGACAGACAGACAGACAAAAAATAAATAAAAATCTGTTTTGGGCTCAGTATCTGTAATATAGTAAAGCATACTCCGATTAAAATGTCCAGAATATATTAAATGTACAGAAATGTTCCAGTTACAGTTTTATTATAAGTAAAGATTAGTAAGTATAATGATCGGCCAGCAGTGTGCAGTGCAGCGCAGCGCAGTGTGGTGTGCAGCCTTGCCGCGTGACCGCGCTCCGCTCGACGCGGTGATTGCATTCCGCCGGGCGGCGCGGCGCGGCGCGGCGCGGCGGGACCTGCGCCTGACGAGGGACGACTCACTCCGTACTGTCTCTCTGGAGTCGGCGCAAACCTTTGTTCTTTGTGAATTACATCTACTAATTATACCTACTTATACTAGCTGATGCCCGCGACTTGGTCCCAGTGGAATCAGTTTCTTTTATTCCCACAGGAACTCCTGTTTTTCAAGAATAAAAAGTGATGTTACTCTCAACTCTGCCCATGCTAAAATCACGTCGAAGTGCAAACCAACAAACAAACACACACACTTTCTCATTCATAACATTAGTATGATGATCGGCCGTACCTACGTCCACTGGAGAGAGGCTGTCTGTCTCATAACATAATATAATAACTTTACATAGCTCTATATTTTATAGGTTCTTACTTGTCTGGGAGGAGATCACTACCAGAAGACCACCCTCGCGCACTTTGTTTTCTGGACTGGTTATAACTTTGTATTAAATTTTTTCGTGTGGCAATATAGAATGTATCCATCTATCTCTATATAATTCTTCAATCTTCATGCACATATACATATTATAATGTATCTATAGTTTAAGCTCTTTGAGTTGACTTGTTTAGGGGCCATAAAATAAACCTAAAATGAGTTTTAATTTTCGCTTAGATTTTTTCAGACGCTCGATCCTAAAGCTACCTATATCTGAACGGGTCGGCGGTCTTCACATTTGCTGACATGTTATCGCACAACTTCAATGATCTCTTACAAACACAATAAGTCTTCAATAAAAAGCGCATTATACTTCAAAAATTGAAATATTACTGCCGAGAATCGAACCCAGAGCTTTGAGAATCTAAGCAGTTATATCGAAGTTTTGCAGTAATGTACCTAGAGTAAATTTTAATTTCAATTTTGCCTACTTGGGTAAAACGCCGCCGCCCGCGACGCTCAAACTCTGGCCCGATGTGCTTGTCCACAGGATAAAAACTTCCCATATCGGCCTAAGTAATCTCAATTCAGCAATTCCGCGTGAGCTCCCCCCGCTGCGGTGGCCGGTGGGAGTGGGAGGGGGTGACAGTGGGAGCGGGAGGTGTTGGGGGGAGGGTATCAATTGGCGGACAGCGGCGTGACCGACCCGCTGGCACTGGGCAGTTCGCTAAACACGGCATGGGAGTTGAACTGATCGCGAACAGATTGCGGTAACGTACCTACGTCGGTTTATATATTGTTATCATCGCCGTTAAAGTGTACCAATGAACGGGTTAAAAAACATTGAGATTTTGCATGTTAGGTAGATTTGATAGGTACGAGTAAGTTACATCCCGGGAACCTGGAAAGACATAGGGTATTTGGCATTACGGAATATCTGCAGAGTTTCCACGGGAATTTTAAAAAAAACAACGCGGACGAAGTTGCGGCTTTAGTAACTATTTGATATTTTATTTTATTAATCCTACGAATAGAACATGCTGGCGATTTCTCTTCATTGTCCGATTTCAAGATAGGCTTGCGCTTGACGACGACCATGCTTAGTGCAGACTGCAGACTGCAGAGCAACGATGGGGTCTGGGGGTTGGAGCGCGCTCGTCTGGAAGATGCCTGTACTCTATTGCGTTGCATAATAAAGACACAAACCTGCCACCTATCGTGCTTAAATTGAATAATGAATGGCATGTTTACATTAGATCACCAACCGACGCATTCGGTAATACGACGGCAAACAAAAAGTTTCCATAAGTCCGAATACGCCCAACCATGATAACTCATACTACGAGTAGGTCGGTCACTGCAAATGCGCTGCGACCGAATTCGGCCAACCGAATTACAGTTTACATTAGTCGGTGACCGAAAACGGCTGCAGCCGAACGCGGCGGAACCGCGACCTAATGTAAACGCGCCATGAGGCAACTTTTTTTACTCTCCTTCCAGTTAGCCCGTGCCTGCTCTCACCGGGATAGACAAGAACACGAATTAAATCGTCTCTAGTGCAGTTAACACCGAAACTGGAAAACAATGAAAGTTAAGCCCTCTCTCTATACAGAGAGTGCTTAGGCTCAGCTTTGCCACCGCCATACCATACCGGGACGGTGGGACCGTACTCTCTTCTACAGCTGCATATTATAATCGAGCATTTTCAACACGAGAGCGTTGGTACACCACACAACTCCATGTTCACTTCACATAATACACAATTACATCTTCTATTGTTAGCGTCATAGAGTCCATTATGCATCACATTATCGAGTACGCAGGTCGGCGTATGGCGGGCGGTGAGTGGGCTCAGCGCGCGCCCAATTTTTCCCAAATTAATCTTTCTTCAAACACTCCGCGTCTTTGTTGCGCTGCAAATTACATCTTGTGCCGATCGCGAGTGATGCGACTTGCGGCGTGATCCGTGATCCGTGATCCGTGATCCGTGATCCGTGATCCGTGATCCGTGATCCGTGATCCGTGATCCGTGATCCGCTTACAATCAATATTACACTTCTATACCTACGTGTTTAATACCAAAATTAAATTTCAATTTGGTTTGCATTGTTATGAAATCGATCTCGGTATCGTATACTTACTTCGTGTAGCCTGTGTTCCGTCCACACTCCGCGTGGACTCAGTCGTTTCGAAACTACTGTAATATTTCTTTCATTTTCTGCGATAAAAACTAACCTACGTCATTCCCCGGTATGTATCTACAACCTATTTTTGTATCAATTTTCATCAAAATTGGTCGAACAGTTAATGACATGTATCGTGAAAACGTCGCAGACAGACGGTCAGATAGGCAGACACACTTTTGCATTTATATTATTAGTATGAATTCACCAAGACCAAGCCTATTAATTATGCTTCTGTAGGAGGCGTCTACCCTCGTTAAGAAAGATAGGGCTAAGTTTCACTAATCAAAAGTCCAATTAAAAAAGACATTACAATCTAAGTTATAGCAAACGTCAGTCACACCGCCACAGTAAAGTAAAGCTGAAATTAACGACAAAAAGCTGAAGTACCTATAATATTATGCACATCACTAAAGTGTGTATCAGCCGTGGCGGGGGCTGAGGGGCTCTTAAACAACGCTCCAGACTGTGTGGCGCAGGAGCTTGTATCGGACACAGATTCGATTGTTCCCCACACAGTATACACATAACACAATAGTACTTGAGTGATAATGTTCGTTCACGGACTGGCTGACTATTGACGGTTATACCTACATCCTTAATATTATTAATATTATAATAATTATTAATTGCAAAAATGATATGTTTTACTAAAGTGTCCTAAGTTATTATCCTATTTTGATGTTATTGATTTCTGTACTTGACCAGAGGTAAGATTTTCATTAAATTTTCAAACTCTGAAAAAGCTATATTGACGAAAGAAATTCAACGTTAGATAAAGATTTTCTAACAAACTTAATTAAACTATATTGAAAAATCTTTATGATTTTAATATTTTTTAGACCAAATTTTAAGATTCAGTTTTAGGTTTTGCAAAGGTGGGCAAAGTAGAAAAGAAATGAAAGATGGCGTGTAATTTCTGATGTATTTTATTGACAGACTACAGTGATAATATTGCAAACCCTCTACAGTCTACAGTCTACAGTCTACAGTCTACAGTCTACAGTCTACAGTCTACGCTACCGCAATCAATAGAACTACTATACAACCGGCGTACTACTGACTCTACACGCGACATGGAAGATGTAAGCACAGATATAATTACACTACAATATTATGAAATCCTGGTATGCAGATGTAGGTTCCTATAAAATCTCTAAAACGTATACGATCCAAGCATCAAGGAACTGTGAAATTTTTGAACTGTTTGCCTCCCAGGTAGTTTGATCATAACAAAATTTATTTAAGACTGAGCTTCTATATTAGTTCCATATTAGCTTCATAGCATACATCTTTCATATCGAGACGGCACGACGTTGTTACTCCTTTTATCAATATATTATATTAACTACATTTTACAATATTTACATAGCTTATAGAATAAATTAAAGGCTATCTTACTCGTATATTTACATTATAATTTATTTCGTATTTTTAACACTCAACATGTTACCGGATACTAAAGACATTGTTCGTGACTGACTGAATATAAAGCACAGCTATTTCTATTATTTATAGCTCTAATCCAATAATAACGTAAAAGTTCATACTAATTTGACTAAATGTATGGAAACTTATTATACTCTCAAAGATAGAACTGTCGCGCTATCTCCATTGTTTAGTGCTTGCCGATGTACGGAGTGAACGCTTTCAATAAGCAGAAGCAACTGGAAGGCCTTGCTGATGACTGCAGCAAATATCGGTGCTACAAGGTGCCTACAACTGAGATGAATTTTGTTGTTTTTTATTATTGCGTTAAAATTTAGTAAATATATTTTTTTGAATCCCACTTGGAAAAAAACTCTCGCATTTGACAAAAATAATTCTGACATAGCTTATTAAAGGGCTACAGATTCATAACAGCTCGAGTGAGGAGTGTCATTACAACAGCGAGCAGTAAGGCACGCGAAGCTGTCTGCTTCTGTACTATTCACTGACACGTTGTTACATTTATGTACGAAGTAGGTACGCGAATATCCTTTGTGTGTGTCGGTTAAACGATACCAATATTGACTTATCGCTATTTACAAGATTGAATAAGTACAAAATATGTACATAATAAATGCTTCAAATCATACTTGTCACTATCGGTGGGATGAAATACAATATTTTTCATAATCACATCTCATAAAATATTTGCAAAAACATGTGATTGTAATGAATATTGTTTAGTACTATATACTTACAGTATACACAGCACCTAGTGATAGTCTTGTCTCTACAAAATTATAGTAGGGACTTAGCCCCAGGCAGACCGTCGCGTATATACACCGAGATAATACGCTGAGTTGCATGAAACTATTTAAAAAAAACCGGGCAAGTGCGAGTCGGACTCGCGCACGAAAGGTTCCGTACCATTATTAATAAATAATTACCTTTGTTAATGAACCGCAAGACTAACTTTGTTTGTAGAGGTTTATTGTTAATATCAAAAAAACAATGCTAGTTTGAGCATTGACTATAGTTTTCCTGTAAAATATACGTAAATTCCTATTGACCATAATTATTTCAAATTTTTCGATTGGTAAACTCCGGAGATAAGGGGGGGGGAACGGTATTTTTTTAGACATTTTCCCCGATAAATCAAAAACTATCATAAGTAAAAATAACTAAAAATCTGTTTTAGAATGTACAAAGTAAACCCTTTCATATGATACCCCACACAGTACAGTTAATAAAATAAAATAAAATAAAATGAGCCTTTATTGCAGTACTGTACAGTTTTACTAATTCTAACTTAAAATATAACACTTAAATTATAATGATAATTGCTCTGCGTGTCCTTCGACATAGGCCTCCTCTAAATTTTTCCAGGCATTTCTATTTTTGGCTAACCTTGTCCACATACTACCAATCAAGTTTCTTATATCATCCTCCCATCTTTTAAATTGTCTGCCTCTTCTTCGTTTTTTGTTCCTGGGGTACCACTCTAAAACTTTTTTGGTCCACTTCTCCGCATTTTCTCTTATCATATGACCTGCCCATCTCCATTTTTGTCGTTTGACTACTCTTTCAACACTTTTAAAATTTACTTTTCTTTTAATGTCTTCTAGCTTTATTCTGTCTCGTAGTCTTACACCTAAAACACTTCTTTCCATAGAGTTTTGGCAAGTTCTTAATGTTGTGAGGTTTTTCTCTGTAAGCGCCCAGGTTTGTGACCCATAAGTTAGACATGGTAGGATGCAGGTATTGAAAACTTTCCTCTTGTTCTTGATGGGCATGTATTTGTTTTTCATCACTTCGCTGAGCGACCAATATCGTTTCCAGGAGTTTGTCACCCTTCTGTCGATTTCTTTTGTCATACAGTCCTTGGTTGACAATAAATGCCCCAGGTAAACATAATCATCGACATACTCAATTGTTTCACCATCTACTTTGATTTGTGTTTTGTCAGAGTTTGTCATTATCTTGGTTTTGCTAGTATTCATCGTGAGTCCTACTTTGGCGCTTTCATCTGACAACTGCTGCAGCATGTGTTCTAATTTTCTTGGACATTCTGAAAATATTATCAAGTCGTCTGCAAATCGTAGATGGTTGAGGTTTTCGCCATTTATATTGAGACCCTCGTTTTCCCATTCAAGATTCCTGAATATCATTTCTAATACAGCCGAGAACAGTTTGGGAGATATCGGATCTCCCTGCCTGACTCCCCTTTCTATTGGAAACTCTTCACTTGTTTTATCCAATTTAACACAAGCTGTACAGTTGGAATATATTTTCTTCAAAATGTTTATTATTTTTCCATGTACACCCTGTGCTCTGAGGCATTTCCATATTGCATGGTGTTCTAAAGAGTCGAAAGCTTTGTTGTAGTCTACAAAACCTAGATAATATACACAATTATATTCCTTGTATTTTTCTAGTATTTGTTTTACTGTGTATAAATGATCTACGGTCGAGAATTTCGCTCTGAAGCCTGCCTGCTCTTTGGGTTGATTTTCGTCTAGAATCTTAGAGACTCTAGATAATAATATCTTCGAGAATATCTTATATATGTTAGACATTAAACTTATCGGTCTATAGTTCCCAATATCATTTTTATCGCCTTTTTTATAAATCAATGTTATAGTTGACTTTGTCCAATCTACTGGAATGATCTCCGTCTGTAATATCTGGTTAAAGATTTCTGTTAGTTTTGGTGCAATTACAGGTGAGGTTGCTTTAAGCATCTCATTTGATATTTGGTCCGGTCCTGGTGCTTTGTCGTTTTTCTGTGATTTTATAGCTGAAAAGCGGAAGCAGTACAGTTATCTCACTTTTAAATTTCAACCCTCCGATTTTCCCCCCTTTTTAAATAAGAACAAAAATAATTTCCAATTTTTTTTATTGGGCCAATTGTCTTTGGGCCACTAATATACACAACTATTCCAAATTTCATGTCGATAGCTTCGGTAGTTACTGAAATAATCGAGTGTGAAACACGGACAGACAGACGGAGAAAGTCGCACCATAAGGGTTCCATTTTACCATTTTGGTACGGAACCCTAATAAGTGCTAGTCAACTAGCTTAACTGCCACTTAAATTTATGAATTTGTTTCGTGCAACTCGGCGTTCGGTGTCCCGTTTGTCGGTCGGCACACAGTCAACCTGGATCATTGATTTTGATCCGTGGACCGTGGATCAATACTGCTAAGAGTCCATAATAATATAGTGCGTATGGCACATGCACATGTTACATGTACATCCACCGTTTTCGCCATTCACTCGTCACTCACTCGTATAGAAACTGCGCCAAGAACTAATCGTAGAGTAATAGTTTATCGTTCTCATCAGAACTTAGTACCAGGAGCGCAGCAGTGTGGCGGAGGGTGGGCGGCAGGTTACGTGTGCACGCGGCTGTACCGCTCGTGCAGCAGGCGCAGCGGCTCGGCGTGCGGCGGCGGCGGCGGCGGCGGCTCCGCGTGCGGCGGCGTCGGCGAGCGCGGCGACGGCGGCGCGGGCGCGGGCAGCGCCAGCACGTACCTGCCACAAGCACGCGCGTCACTGACGACGAACACAACAGCTGACGACAAGTTACACGCAAGCATAAGGACGACTCTCGCTAGGCCGGGTCGGCTCCGGCCCGAGCGTCGGCCGTCAGTCGTCACACGTAGCATTGTCCAATGCTCGGCTGGCACTCGGTTCACGGTTGACGCTCGGTGTAGCGTGAGTGTGTCCATACAACCGTGCTACGGCCGACGCTCGGCTCGGGCCCGGAACTGTCGGCGTGAGTCATCCTTAAGATTTGATATCGTACCTACAGAGTACAGACGCGTGCACAATCAACGTCGGTACTCGGTAGGCATGATTCCATAAGACACATTGGCGTTAAAGTCGAATGGATTTTATTTATGGTCTTAATATCGGTAAGCGGTCTAGTTTTCCTGGCAACAAAAGCTGCTGGGCTGAGTTTCGCTGCTAAGTAAATTCCACTGGGGCCGGGCGCTCATATAGACATAATATGAGCGCCCCAGTGAAATTTACTTTCTAAGGTCACTACACCAAAAATCGTGAAGTTCTCCATTTTTAACCGACTTCAAAAAAAGGAGGAGGTTCTCAATTCGACTGTATGTTTTTTTTTGTATGTTTGTTACGCGATTTCTCCGCCAATTATGAACCGATTTTGATAATTCTTTTTTTGTTTGGTAGGTCATACTTCAGAGGTAGTCCCATTTTAATTTGGTGAAGATCTGACGAATATCTCCGGATATGGAGAATGGAACACCTCAATGGATAAGAGTAAATAGCTCGCGATCAGTGTGATAGTTTTGTAAACAGTATTATCTTTTTTTTAGGGTTCCGTACCAAAATGGTAAAAATGGAACCCTTATGGTGCGACTTTCTCCGTCTGTCTGTCAAAGTCGATTATTTCAGTAACTATTAAAGCTATTGACACGAAATTTGGAATAGTTGTATATAATAGTGGCCCAATATCATGGAAATCAAAAAAATTGAAAATTATTTTTAGTTTAATTAAAAAAGTGGGGAAAATCAGGGGTTTGAAATTTCAAAGTAGGATAACTATACCAAGCGGGGTATCATATGAAAGGACTTTGTACTTGACTTGTCTAAGTTAGACAAGTCGACGATTAACGATTAAACGACGTTATTCTTAATAACGCTAAGTTTTTACTAGCGTTCTGGTTACACCCTGTATTTTAAAAGAGTGGGGCCACTAAAAATAGTGAAATAAAAAATTTTCAAAAATAAAATAAAAACCGACTTCAAAAACCACAAACACTAAAAAGTAAAAACTAAAAAATAAAAATAATTTAGTCGGTTTTTATTTTTTTTTTGAAAATTTTTTTAGTGTTTTACCATTCATCACTATAAACTCTAAACACAAATTTTTTAACCAATGTGATACAGGCGATATAGCACCATTTACAGCGTCAAAATTCTTCATATTTATCAACTTAAAAAATTGTAATCATCTACAAGCAGTACAATATCGCAAGCATTGTTAACATAGTATGGTAAGTCATTTACATACACCAACAATAAGAAAAGACCCAAGATTGAGCCCTGTGGAACACCCATTAAGGCAGACGATCCCTGAGCCTTCACTTTACTTATGCACACCTATTGAGTTGTCACACACGTAAGAGGCAATGAGATTCAGTGCGTTTTGGATCCCATACGTAGTGGCTAAGTTTAAGTAGCAAGGTTCTGTTATCAATACAGTCAATGACCTCAGATAGGGGACAGAAGACTCCGATGTCATCGTGTAAATGTTCCCAGGCATCATAGATATGCTTTAAAAGTTTTGCGCCGGTATCCGTTGTGTTACAGTCTTCAGTGAAGTCTTACTTCTCGGGGAGAACTGACTTATTTATGCTAAAATGATTAAACAATTGATTAAATATGACTTTATCGAAGACTTAACTAAGAGTGGGCAAGATACAAATAGTTCTGTAGTATTGATTGATGTTCTGTAGTATTGTAGTATTGATGTCGCGAGTGTCAGTGGTCACCTGTGCAGCAGCGCGCGGAAGGCGGCGGCGGGCGGCGCCTCGTGCCACAGCGGCGCGCCCAGCCCGAGCCACCACTCGCCCGCGCCCACGCCCACGCCCACGCCCACGCCGCCCGCCCACTCGCCCACGCCTGTGGGTAACACAGGGTATGCTACAGCATCATGTGGTCATCAAAAACTGATAATATCATATCACTAGCTCATGCCTGCGACTTCGTTCACGTGGATTGATATTTTTTAGGTTCCCGCCGGATGATCAAAAAATCGTGGACAATGAAAGAAATACTTAAAAAATACCATTAGAACACCTACCTACTGTATAACATTTGAGGAAGTGGATGGATAGCATTTGGCATTTATCCGACTGCACACAAAAGGGTTAGGGGTGCAAGTAATCAAGTGTAAATATCTGACGGTTGTATTATAAAAAAACATCAAATAACATTTGAAGCTACAGTCCTTATTTTCTATCGGGATAAAAACTATCCTATTTATTGACCCGGAGTATCAGCTACTTCTATTATACCAAATTTCATTTAAATCCGTTAATTAGTTTTCGCGTGATGCGCGGCCATACAGACAGACAGACAGACAAAAATTAAATAAAAATCTGTTTTGGGCTCACTATCTGTAATATAGTAAAGCATACCCCGATAATAAAATTTTCACAGAATTAATTAAATGTACAGAAATCTTCCAGTTACAGTTTTATTTTATGTATAGATATCTGATAACAGTTTTGTATAGAATCTAGATGCTATACTCGCGACTTCGTTTGCGTGGATTTAAATTATTGCAAAATCCACTGGGAACTCATTGAATTTGTGGTATTAAAAGATAATAATACATTTGGCGCTGGATCTAAGCATTATGCTGAAACTTCTGAACCAAATGTTGCAAAAATCCCAACAATGTGAAACATATACCTAATGGGCAATCTTACTTGTGGGATCCATTGTAAAGAGATAAAGTAGCTTAAAGATTCTAGTTTTCTAGACCCACTATGAACTGTAAATAATCGTATTATCAGTTTGTGTTAATAACTATAATTTTATGCCTAATTAAGTTTCTCAAAAGTGTAAATCTGTCATCAGATTACATTTTTGTTCACAAATAAAAATTTAACCTGACGACATTAGGTAATAGGTATATGAAAATATTAAACTGTTCTAGTGAACAGTAAACTGATTACTTTAGTGATAAATAATAATAATGCCTACTTCACGTTTTGACTAAACTACGATTATGTTTCAACAAAAGATAAGAAATAAATCAAATAACGAAATGATTGACCCGACAGGTGGCAGCGTCGAGACGGCTGCAACTGCAGTGTTTACAGTACACTATTATTATGGGTACCTACTTGCAATACAATGCAAGTCATTATACTATACGGGCACCTGGTTTCTTCAGTTAAAAAATAATATTAAAAAAAACTATCACTAACTATCAACCAGTATCTATAGTGCGTTATTTTATAGGTATTACTTTTGATTTATATAAGATTAGTCACATAAGTCCAATAACAACTGTAAGTTACTTGTGTGAATAGGTACGAGTATTATAGTTCAAAATCTCATAAGTTATTTGAAAAGTAATTAAGAAATTGAAAACTGTTTTCATACTAAATGACAAACAATTCCATAGATCCATACTAATATTATGAAAGAAAGAAGGAAATAAATTATTTACTTGTATGAATGCGAAAGTGTGTCTGTGTGCGAAAGTGATGAAATTTGGTAAACGGTTAGTTTGTGTCCTGGGAAAGGACACATGCTACTTTTTATCCCGGAAAATTTAGTCGTTCCCCGGGGAATAAAAACCTTAATCCGCGCAGACGTTGTCGCGGGCAACATCTAGTCCTTATCAGTTTCCCGCACTGTGACAACTGACAAGATAGTGATCGCTAATACGCGGTAATCACTGTCGGCCGACAAACTGTGGCGCGTTGTCACGATACAAATAGCAGGTAGCCCCGCACCACGCGCCCTCACGACGCGCCCCCGTGTAGTGATGTAGTTATGATTCTCGACTGATAACTGTCGGTAATTATAGTTCCTTGTTACACCTTCAATGCGTTTGGATATAGGTGTTGGCACGCTTGCGACATACAAAGGTCTTGCTGATCTGCTTTACGTTTCAAAACTGCAATGTAATACGTAAAGTCTATGTGTACTTTCATTCTGAAATATGATTTTTTAACCACTACAAGTTAGACTGATAAGTGACTGGTAAGTGATGATGCAGTCTAAGATGATAGCGGGCTAACCTGTTAGAGGCATGGCAGTTATATTGAACCCATATCCCTATTCGGTTTCTACACGACATCGTACCGGAACGCTAAATCGCTTGGTAGCACGTCTTTGCCGGTAGGGTGAATTTATGAAAAAAATATTTTGCAAAAATCTTATATAAATATGCAATCTTCATCACATTTATTTTATCCAATATGTCGAATCTCTCTCATAGCAATCATACCTTATTACAAATATTATAAATGGGAAAGTGTGTTTGTTGATTTGTCTCCCAATCACGCCGCAGCAGAGTAGTGGATCGACATGACTTTTTGCATGGGTATAGTTGAGGACCTGGAGAGCGGCATAGGCTTCTTGTTATCCCGGAGAAACAAAGATGAAGTCGCGGGTATCAGCTAGTATTGTATAAATATAACGCGTATTGTACCTATTTATTATAAATCAATGCGTTTGAATCCTATTTATCATATTATTTGTATAGAAACCGATACAAAACTATCCTACCTAGTCATTAAGTAAGTATGTATAGTGTGAAAGCTAATTGGTATTTTTTCATTGATAATCATCACATCAGTAGCTAATAATTGTAGAGAGGTTTACGATACAAACACCTGTTATAATCATCTTGCATCGGCTTTTGTAAATAAAAGCTATATTTCTTTATATCGGTAATAGCGTGCGGTCCCGGCCTGTAATTAGATAAATAATAATAGCCCTAAAACGATGAAACATTTGGGTGACATTAAACCTTCATTAAACCTATTCCCTTCGGTTTGGTGTGACAACAACGGTCGCGGGCCGCGGCCTGAAGGGGACACGTCACACGTCACACGTCACACGACGCACAGATCGTGGACAGATATCGAACATCGGTGGATTGCCCGATAATGTGACTGTAATTGTACGCTCCGGTTATTTGTATGTAGTTGTAACAGCCTAGTGACTAGTCGTTACAAAATTGTTTTGCATTTGATTTACTTTAAGGGATATTTTAACATGAAAATTGTTTGGATACGTACAAGAATAATATTTTAATTGGAAAGTCTATATCGTCGGGTAAACATACTAATTACACGTATTACGCGGTAGAACTTCTGAGATGTAGATCGAAACTCCTGTATGACAATACCCATCATATTTATTATTTTCTACTTAATTGAGTTTAGTAAACCAAATATGGAACTTCTGTACAAGAGATATCGTCATTTTTCCCTGTCGTTCGGCGTGCGCTCTGGCGTGAGTAACGGATCGAACGAGTCTAAACTCGATGGTGTTACGTCGCTATATCACAGAGTTCCCGGAGCCGCATAATGTCGTATTGTCATCGGATTAACATCATATTATACATGCACAAAAAGTGGGTCATATCTAAATTGCAAAGATTTGGTTGCAGACAGACACCGGGACAGGTGAAAGCTTGTAATCAAATAGCACAGTTGATTCTACATCAGTATGTAGAATCTTCTCGGCAGAACTGGTTTCCGAGCCGGTGGTGGAGTCCCGACAGTCGGTAGTCCTCCATGCAGCGAGCACTGACCTGGGTCGTGATGCAGGAAGGGCGCGTGCTCGCGGCCGAGCGCCTTCTCGCGCTTGCGCCACTTGGCGCGCCGGTTCTGGAACCACACCTGCGCACACGACACACAACTATTACATTACTGACAAGTGACAGCTAATTTGTTATCAGTCGTTAGATGGACGCACCGCTGTGGGGTGACAGGGACGTGACGGATAAAACTGATAGAATTTCCGATGCCCCTAAGGGACGGATCCTCCCAGTTTAGGGGTCAGGAATTCATTGTTCTGTACGTTAATTGATTCCATTATTAAAATTTTCTATTTCTACTCTAAATTCTAATGTCAAATTCGTATGCAGTTTCCTATATCTCTCTTAACCATAGGTAGATATTATGTTCTTTATAATATTCTTACAGTGGGTTGGCTCCTACACAAATGACAGACTGCCATGATAGTCGTGACACCTGCCACCTAGAGGTACGGTACTCTCACCCGTTGTTCAGAGGGGTAGAGGGGTAGGGGCATACTTTGAGATTAGTGTAACCGAATTTTGTATCGCAAATTCTATTCAAAAAATCGTCTTCTGTCACGGCCTTGTCGCTCAGTCTAACTGCCTCCGTCGAACGACTTTAGCAAAGAATCATTCTGTCATGTTACATCTTTCCCACTAAATATCAGTGGTTATCTGTGAACTAGAGCACATGTAACTTCTGACAAATAATATTATTGCCTGTGAAAGAAAATCTATAACGCCAGTGTTTCTGAACTTACAATATGTAACATAACATTCGGTTATGTCGAAATCGCACCAGAACGCTAAATCGCTTGGCAGCCATGGCAGCACGTCGCGCGCCGGTACTGCCACACTACCACTCTACCAGATTAGAGGAAATTCTGAAATTAGAATTGACTGTACCGGGGATGGAACCCGGGAACTCCCGCTTACAAGACAGCAACGTTTACCACAGCGCGGCGTCGGCGAAGTGGTCGCAGGCCGAGCCAGGCGGCGGAGTCTCCTCGTCCACTTGTAATGTTTTCATCGCGCAACGGCCGCCAATTTGCCGCTCTCCACGACAATGGGGCCGTAATGAAAAGCAATTACGCATACGTGGTTTTCGCGCGCGCGCCCGCACATTGGAGTTCCAACTCTGCCGCTTTCCGATTGGATCCACATTTGCATGGTGGCGGCGGGAGAATAGAAACAAATTGAGCTAGTCGAGCCGCATTGCGCTAATAAAAAGACATTGTAGCCGGCGAAAGGCAAAAATGCTGTAATTTCATAATTGCCAAATGAGTCCATTCGCTGCGGCGACGTCGAGGGGGGGGGGGAGGGGGACGCGATAGGGGGAGGGGATGGGTGTTGTGGGGGGGCAGGAATAAATTGACTGAACTTAAACGCAACAATTACCGCGAGACGCTCGATTGAGTCCGAACCATTGAAACGCTCGAGAATAGAAAACCGTACATACGTAGGTACATTGTAATAGTGTTAAGAATTTAGATAGGTACTTTCTTCAATATTTCTGTTAAGTTGCAAAAAAAGACATCCTTGTCTAATATCTAACTACTAAATTGCTGTTATACCTACATAATAATTTCTCAGAGAAAAGAAACAAATTAAACTAGACCTGTCGTCGATAACGTTAGAAGTTAGAAATTAGAGTGAGTAGGTACCACTGTGTAGTGTGTAGTGTTAAATGTAAAAACAAAATGTTTCTTCACCTGAATAATTTGATTTGATTTAGGGAAAGTTATAGTAGTAGAGTTGAAAGGGTAGTAGTAATTGGTAGCAAGTGTAGTGTGCAGGGAAGTCGAGGAACATCTCAGCCAAAGTGTCGATCCTGTGCGGCGCAGCGCGGTGCGGTGCTGTAGTCTGTACTGTAACCACAGGCTAGTGTTACACGGGAGTAGTAGATGATGTACATTGTAGACGACAGATCTTATACCACGCGATACAAGGCACAGTGTACTGCACGAGATACTGCAATATTCAGCTCGAATTCTGTGGCTCTAAAATTGAACTCAAATTCAAATGTCTTTTGCCCAAATAAACTTTTACAACTGCTTTTGAATCGTCAAATGGATCTACCACTGGTTCGGAATGCCAAAATTGCAGTTTCGCTTTATACAACACTTAGGGTCCATGTTAATGGTCCCATTAACGAAGCAGATCAATTAAATCCAGACTTGAAATAAAACAAAACTGATTGAGCGGCCATTGTGAGGCTCGAGTGGAGTCGCGTTACACCGCACTCACTTCTCTATCAACTTCTCAATTGCTTTTTCAAATGTACGTGCACCCGTGCACGTGCTTCAGCCCTATACCGCGCTAACATAGAGTGTAATATCGCGCGAGGGCGACGCGGCGCGCGGGGCGTTTGTCGGCGAGCGACAACTATGAGAGGATTGAAAGCAATTTACGCGGCGTCGAGTGCGATTTAAGAACCGTGCCCTCCTCACAGCACCAGGGCTGGTACCTGTCACCGATTTCATAAATACTTACTAATTGAGACAAATCTAAATATGTGAAAAGAAAAAAAACCGGCCAAGTGCGAGTCGGACTCGCGCACCGAGGGTTCCGTACTGAAAACTGTAACGACCAAAGATGTAAAACGGTAATAATTACCTTTGTTAATGAACCGCAAAACTAACTTTGTTTGTAGAGGTTTACTGTTAATATCAAAAAAACTATGCTAGTTAGAGCATTGGCTATAGTTTTCCTATAAAATATACATAAAATCCTATTGACCGTAATTATTTCAGATTTTTCGATTGGTAAACTCCGGAGATACTCCGGACTTTTTCCCCGATAAATCAAAAACTATCATGACTAAAAATAATTAAAAATCTGTTTTAGAATGTACAAAGTAAACCCTTTCATATGATACCCCACACAGTACAGTTATCTCACTTTTAAATTTCAACCCTCCGATTTTCCTCCCTTTTTAAATAAGAACAAAAATAATTTCCAATTTTTTTTAATTCCAGTGTCTTTGGGCCACTAATATACACAACTATTCCAAATTTCATGTCGATAGCTTCGGTAGTTACTGAAATAATCGAGTGTGACGGACGGACAGACAGACAGACGGAAAAAGTCGCACCATAAGGGTTCCATTTTACCATTTTGGTACGGAACCCTAAAAAGGTGACTGACTGATCTTTCAACGCCATCCACTGGTCGGGTCGGATCTGTTTGACGAATGGCGTGCAGATACTAAGAAAGATTGTTTGAAAATTCAACCCCTGACCAGGTAAATAGGGATTTGAAATTTACCAAACACAGTAGGTACATAAAGAAATTCAAAATTGAACTTGACGCGAGCGGAACCACGGCCAAGAGCTAGTGAAACATAACAGCGGGAGACGAGAATAATGGAGATATCAAACAAGAAAATTATTTTTACCGTGAGAAAACTGTTATAGTACCTACGGAAAGCAGCACAGAGAGAATACGCAGAGGATGAACTTACAATAAACTTCTGTTTATTATAAGTTCATCCCCTGCGACCTATTTTATGTTTTTGTTTATTGTAAGTACCAATGAACTTAATTAAACCTGCGCGTTTAAAATAAAGTTCACTGGTACTAATGCGTGTTACGGCGTTTACAGAAAAGACCCAGTAACGATTAGCTGGAGTGGCGCAGCTGCATTACTCCATCTCGCTATAAACGGAGCCATTGTAATAGTTCTCAATGTTTCATTCGCGAGACGAGACGAGAGCCAATCTTGGCGCTGCCTTAACGAGGCGCAATTAAAGAAATGCTGCCAGAGCATCTAATGACCGAAATGAATTCCTCATTAGCGGCGCGCAGCCCTGCGAAATATTAGAGTGTCTTATTGTCTGTGCCGTGCCGGCTGCCTCTCGAGGCCGCGAGATTACCCTCCCCCCCCCCGCTCCCCCTCTCCCTCCTCCCGCGCGCGCCCTCGCGGAGTAATTACCAAATTGCAGCGGCGCTCACTTTAACTGCAGTTGGAGAGCTCTCGCGCTCAAACCGTGCTTAATTAAACTATTGTTAGCCGCCTCCGACCACCGCCGCCGACCGCAGACCCCCGACCCGGCCCGACCCGGCCCGACCCGACCCGATCCGACATTTACGACACAATGATTAAATTAATAATATCAGTTCTCACAATGATGAAGTCGATAATCAATTTGGTTACCGTTCTGGAAATTTTCGAGACAGTGTAATAATATGGAGGAAAACAAAAAAATATGTGATTACTTTCAGTAAAATATAAAAACAACACTTAGATGAAATAAATGGATTTTAAAAACACTTCACACAATTATCGTAATCTTTCGTGAATTTCAAGATAAGACCTGACGAAGATGCTGCTCAGAGAAACGCAGTTAAGAGTTCTGGAGACTTAGCAATTAGTGCAGTGAAGTTGCAGGCGATGCGGGGGAGGGTGCACAATTAGCACAAAACATTAGCGCGAGGGTGTAATGACGGTGCGGAATTAGCGGCCATTGTGACGAGCGAGCCCGCCGCGAGGACGGAGCAGAGGACGCCGCGGGCCGGATGCTGTGTGCAAGAAACATACCGCATGCAGATTTAGATATTTCACAGGGTTACGGTCGTGGGCATTGAGACACAAAACTATTAGTAGGAGTAGGACGCGTAGAGGATGTGACATAACGTCATTATCAAATTGGAGATGAATTTCATTTGCCGAATATACCTAATAATGTATAAGAAGTACATTTTGTTAAAGTATGCTGAGACCACCAAACAGTTACCTGTTTGGTGGTCTCAGCATGGTGTTATTCACTACAGCTTTCTCCAATCTGGTCAAGCATTAACGGCAGATGTCTACTGTGCCGAACTCCGAACAATGGTAGCAAAACTAGCAGTGAAACAGCCCCGACTCATGAATCGATCTTCACCATTACTGCTCCATGATAACGCGAGACCTCATACAGCACGAAAAACCGTTTTAACTCTACAGGAACTGCAATTAGAAACCATTCGTCACCCTCCGTATTCGCCAGACCTTGCTCCAACGGACTACCATTATTTTCGTGATTTGGACCATTTTCTACGTAATAAAAAGTTTTCTTCTCAGGAGGCAGTACAAAATGCTTTCACACGGTTTATCAAATCTAGATCACCAGAGTCCTATCGCAAAGGCATAAATGACCTTCCTATTAGATGGCAGCAATGTATAGATAATAATGGTAATTATTTGATTAAATAAATATGTTAAATTACACATTTCAATTTTTCAGTACAAATCGGCAATTTCATACTTACACTTATACCCATAATATTACACTTGGTATCTATCTATTGAATTTAAATTTTCAAGCGTTTTACTGAAGGCATTTAAGGATTCTCGTCTGCACTTTATCATGGATATATTTGACCGAGCGAAGCGAAGGTCTCTGAGTTTACTTGAGTGAATTTGCACTTGTCCATCCGTCCGTCTGTCCGTCCGTCCGTCCGTACGTCCGTCTGTCAGAGCCTTATAACTTCTGAATTACACGATTATTGACCGAGCGAAGCGAAGGTCTCTGAGTCTACTTGAGTGAATTGGCACTTGTCCGTCCGTCCGTCCGTCTGTCAGAGCCTTATACCTTCTGAATTACTCAATGTAATTACTTCACATTTAAATATAATATGTAAACCGATGGCTTCCCGCCGAATATGGCTTAAAAGTTATAAAAATCCTTATTTCAGGGGGCTCTCATAGAAGCGAATGCGAAGTAAAATATTTTTTATAGCGTTACATAGGGTTGTGGTATATCATTTTAAAGATAATTAGGAATAGAGTCCAAAAATATATTTTTTTTAATTTTTCCCCTGAAATTGACGAAATGGGGGGCTTTCAAAGTGGAGATTTTCTAACGTCCAAAGTTGACCTCAGAACTCTAAATTTTCTGGAAGGTTGAGCCTGAAAGTTGATCAATTATTTGAATTATATCCTGTACTTGAACAACAAATACTAAAACTAGATAAATATTATAAGGAAACGAAATTATTTCATTTTTAATGAGCTTTAGTATTTTAACAGAACTTCACAATGATGTCAATAGATGGCGCCGCGAGGTCTTAGTTCGGGACGAACCACTAGTATAGTTAAAACTATGTAATGGATACCGCGAGGTCTCAGTTCGGGGCGACCACTATTGCTGCTGTCTAGCGCGCTCTGAATACCAGCACGCCAGCAGCGTCGTGTAACAAGTGCGTATCGGCCGAGTGTCGCGGTGGCGGCAATCTGCGCGATTGTACGCGGACAATGGCGCTAATGCTAATTACCGCGCCACCAGCTAATCGCGCCGCGTCGCCCCGCTCCCGCCCCGCGCCCGCCCCGCGCACGCCCGCACCGTGACGCGCCGAGGTGTCGCCACTCGCGCCTCTGATGAACTCTATTCTAACGAGCAGTCGCCGCAATCATCCGGCCATCTCTCTGGCCTCTGCATTAATCCGTTGCACCGTAATTGTGGTTAAATCTGACGTATATGTCACCGTAAGATTGTAAAATCCGTTAGATTATAATCTAACGGTTTCTATCCCGCGAGATTATAAACTGTCGAAAGATTGTAAACCGTTCAATGTTCTGAGTATTAATTTATGAAATACTAGCGGACGCCCGCGACTTCGTACGCGTGGATCGAGGTTTTGTGGTTCCCGCGGGAACTCTTTAATTTTCCGGGATAAAAAGTAGCCTATGTGCTATTCCAGACTATAATCTATCTCTGTGCCAAATTTCATCCAGATCCGTTCAGCCGTTGGGGCGTGATTGAGTAACAAACATCCATCCATACATCCATACCTACATCCAAACTTTCGCATTTATAATATTAGTAAGATTTGTTTTTAAGTTTTCTTGTCTCTTTCTTGTACAGTTCGCGCGCGAGTTGAATGCAGAGTAAATGTAAGTGTCACCATACATTTACTCTGCATTCAACTCGCGCGCGAACTTTAGGTTAGGTTAGGGTTTGACATGAATATTCAGGTTCAGGTTCTATCGGGTTAATATACCTAATATATAACAATTTACCGAAAAATATGGCGTTAAATTGTAAGCAGTATGTTACGGTTCACAATCTGTCGACAGTTTATAATCTGTCGAGATAAAAAACGTTATATTATAATCTAACGGTTTTTACAATCTTACGGTGACATATATACAAACTAAACTAAGCTAAATTGACTGCTCCAAATCTAGTTCTGTCTATATTTCTACATGAATAATGTTGTGTGATTGTGTCCTATTTGCATTCCTTAAAACTTATAAATCGACACCTACAAGTAAACACATTGTATCTCAGATTTTGGCAGTATTGAATTTCGATCAATGATCACAATCATCATCATCGTTTTCGTGTACCTTCCTCGAAGCGGAGTGTTGCGGCGATCACGCGATAAGCGGAGTGTTGCGGCGATCACGCGATAAGCGGAGTGTTGCGGCGATCACGCGATAAGCGGAGTGTTGCGGCGATCACGCGATAAGCGGAGTGTTGCGGCGATCACGCGATAAGCGGAGTGTTGCGGCGATCACGCGATAAGCTCCTCTGTTTAATACCGAATGCATCTCTTACCTCCGGGTGAGTAGTCAGTACCTAAACCCAGTCCACCCCTTGTATCGTCTAACTATTTGGTGTGATAATCATAATCATACAATTCAAAATCTCCAAAAATTGAGATACAATGCAGGTGTCGGAATCGAAGTTTCATTATTTCAGGTTTCTATGTTGACTATTAAGGTACTTTCAATTTAATTTCCAGTTAAATGTTATATTAAATTTTAAATAATGTCATTGTCATTAGTTTCTGAGTTCGCGAAGCTAATAAGGTCTGTGAAACAAACCGCGGAATTGATCGCGACGTTCATTACACGGTACACCGTCGCTAAATGGTTTCAGGGAATTTAATTATGGTCTCATCAACTACATTATTGGAAATTAAATTATATTTGTTAATGATTGTTATGTTTTAAAATATATTGTTATATATTATTATATGTTTTATTAGTATTAAAGAAATAAATAATCACATAATTTAGTAACCTGGGTATAAAATATATGTATAAAAAGTATAATATCAATATTTGGTAGGTATGCGTTTTTGAAAATATTGTATATTAGCGAAATTGCCAGTTACTGCATTTTACTATACATCTATATAATTTAAAATCTTTATTCATCGTTAAAATAAAAATTAATTAATTAATTACTTGTTTTATTAATTTTCATTGAAATTTCAATTATTTAAATTTCATTATTGGATGGGATAACATTGGATGTTAATATTTTTACTAGAAACGAATTCGTTATTTTCTACATTTTAATTTCACAGAAATATATATTCCGCAGCATAATATATTATTGCGATAGTCAAGTAACAATTTGTTCTTGTTTTGTAATAGAGATATTATAGTAATAGCATTGACACAGTTCATGACAAAAATTTGACTTTGCATCTCTTCGCATTTGTGCACACACACACAAATACAAAGGTTATGCATACAGTATATAGTCTAGTTTTCTTTAACGCATCCAAAAGTTTCACTAAAAGACGAGCTTCGCCTGGCGCTTTCAAGTTAGGGGTTTCGCTCAAATCATCGAGTAACGTCGCATCGTGTCGCGTTTGTAGCTAATGTCGGCCGGCGCCTGAGAGCTGAGAGCGCTCGCCGGATTCCGCTTTCGATACGGAACTGACCTGCGGAACTCCTTAAGTGATCGTTTTTGACAACCTCTTTGGCGCAGTGTTGAGCGCTGTTGTCTTACTGTGGGAGGCCTCGGGTTCGATATCCAGCAGGGTCAATTTGGAAATTTATATATTCTGAATTTTCTCTTGTCTGGCCTGGTAGGCTGCTAGTTACCACTCTACCGGCAAAGACATACTGCCAAGTGATTTAGCGTTCCAGTACGATGCCGTGTTCAACAGGTTAGCCCGCTACTATCTTAGACTGCATCATCAATTACCATCGGGTGAGATCGCCGTCAAGGGCTAACTTGTAATAGTGTATACTAGTCCCAACCAATAGGAAGATGTTTCTCCGGGCTGGTGTTGTGCGCGGACCTTTGTGGTCCGACCGTTGAAAGTTGAACGGTTTATATATAGCGCTATTCTCAGGAAACTTTGATATCGTGATTCAGGATGGCATTGGTCGTACAAGTCTTCAGTCGATTAATTATCTATCGTGTGATGCAGTTTGTGACGGCACTGACCTGCACTCGCGCCTCGCTGAGGTCGAGGCGCATGGCGAGCTCCTCTCTCGTGAACACGTCGGGGTACTGCGTCTTGTCGAAGGCGCGCTCCAGCTCGTGCAGCTGGTACGTCGTGAACGTGGTGCGGCTGCGGCGCACCTGCTTGACCGGGACATATTGCTCTCATTGGCTGAATTTATCGTATTCGTACTTCGACAGTGAATCATTCTCTTGGAGGATAAGAATAAGAGAAACTGGCAGGACGCAACTGGCAACCTAGGGATGGAGACTGTTAAAGACATACTTCTGAGGACATTTGTGCCAAAATAATACTGAAATATATAGTAGTTAGTTTATAGCACACACTTATGAAACATCGGATCATTTCAGAATCTCCAAGATTTCAGCGGACGATATTCATCAAGTTGAAAATGAATCAATAAAACGTGGCGAAGGGCTTGATAGAATGATGTGATATTCCAAGACTCGAACTCCAGGCCCACATCTTTAATATTCCGAAATGATTCCGAAGTTATACGAGTACATTTCAGCAATCATATTTTGCTTTAACGTCGATGAAACATCATCAGAAAACTTGCATGCCTCAGGGCTGATACTTTTTTTTTTAATCCACTACAAGCTAGCCCTTGACTGCGATCTCACCTGATAGTAAGTGATGATGCGGTCTAAGATGGTAGCGGGCTAACCTGTCAGGGGCATGGCAGTTATATTAAACCCACACCCCTTCGGTTTCTACACGGCATCGTACCGGAACGCTAAATCGCTTGGCGGCACGTCTTTGTCGGTAGGGTGGTAACTAGCCACGGCCGAAGCCTCCCACCAGCCAGACCAGGGAAAATTCAGAAATTATAAATTCCTAAATTGACCCTGCCGGGGATCGAACCCGGGACCTCCGCACGTTAAGGCAACAGCGCTACACACTGCGCCATGGAGGTCGTCAAACTTCTCCATAATGTTCTCGAAAATGTGTAAAATGCCAATCCACACTTGACCAGCCCGGTGGATTACGACCTTTACTCTTTCCGATGTCAAGAAAGCGCCAGCGATGGATAGAGTTGTCGATAACGTTATTGAAACTTATCATATAACCATCACCACGATGGACAATATCTGGAGGGAACCAGTAGGTAGGTATATTAGGAAAGAAAATTTAAGAAAAGTATTCGCAAGACTTCGACGCCACCATAATGTTACACAATAGTGATCTTAAACTGTAAGAGCGTCTCGCTTAGCAAATTACCTTGCGCGGTCTGCCGGCGTCCAGCGCGTCCGGCGCGTCGTGCTCGGCGCGCTCGGGCTCCGCGCTCGCCTCGCGCTCCGCCTCGTGCTCGTGCTCGTGCTCGTGCTCGGAGTCCGACTGGAGCGCCTCGCTCTTCATCTGCACGCCATCTGGTGCAACAAACAACACACTCGTACTCCAGCGGTTCATACACGCTGCCAACACCACGACGCCACAGCCCACAAGCCAAGACGGCAGGCCTTAGCCGACACGAAGCTTAAAAGACCCTACCGGAGATGTGTACCTACTTCCCCGCGCCACACCCGCGCTAGGAGGCTACGCCTCGAGGCCCGTACCCCCAAGGCCAAGGCCAAAAGGCAGCCTGCGGCCACATACTTCCATACTGACCATTAAAATAACACTACAAAATTAATTTAAAGATACAAAATAATTTTGAAGCCTGGGAGGAGTCTCTTGACTAAATAACTGTGATTTATCCAAGGCCTTCGAATGTGTGTATCACGAAACATTAGCCAGAAAACTGCACCATTATGAAATTAGGGGTGTCGCACTTCTCTATTTTTAGGTATTACGATTGACAAATACTGCAGTTGGAAAGAGCACATGATTCAACTCACCTGCAAAAAAACTTAATAGGTTTGTATATGCGCTGTATCGACTGTAAAATACAATTTCTGAAGAAGCAGCCACAACTGCATACCATGGCTATGTAGCATCAATACTGCGCTATGGGCTTATTTTATGGGGTAACTCTGTTGATATTGAATATGCTTTTAGAGTTCCAAAAAAACGCATCAGATCACTGTGTGGCGCTGATATAATAGCTCATTGTCAGCCTTTATTTAAAAAGAAAAAGATATTGCCGTTACCATGTTTATATATTTTTTAAACTTGCCTTTTTGTAAAAAAACACAAATACTTATTCGAGATGAAGCCTGATAATAGGAACAGTCGACAAAAATTAAAATTAGAGGTACCCCAGCGTAGATTAGCTGTATGTTCTCGCAATTCCTACTGTAACTATATACCTATAATAAACTCTCTGACAACTGTAAAAGTTTACAGACATCTAAATTTAAGAAAAAATTGTTTGACTATTTAATTGAAGAATGTTTTTATAATGTTAATGATTTTTTATCTAAATGTAAGATTCGATCGAGGTGTATTGCAATTCTATATTATTATATACTAGGACATTATGACATATTTATGCATATTTATGACATTTCAATTTAACACAAGAATCTATAAAATCAATTTTAATTTATTAATTTTACATAGGACCAATCTATTTTAGGATCTAACAATCTAATTTAATTTTGTAATTTTATATATGCTATTCTAATAATGTATTTAACTGTGTAACTAATATTATAACCTATGTATTTTGAGCAGCAGGTGGCAGGCAGGCAGGCACAACACATTGTGCCTACTGCCAATTTTGCACGCCTATTATTTGGCAAAATGTGGCAGACTTATCAATCCAATTTCCAGCTTACTATGTATTTGAACTCACATTTAGCAAAATAAATCATTTCATTTCATTTCATTTCTAGCACTGATGAGTTCCTACTTACAAAAGTTTAGAAACTTGAATTTATAAATTCGCAAAACAAAAGTTGCTCATACGTAGTATTATATTTGTTGATGTGGGATTATTACGTATCTGCAGAAACTACCCCTGATACGTTTGTCAGTGTTTTATTAACCGTATAGGTACGTACATAGTACATACGTCGAACCAGCCATGAAGAAAAAGTAAAATACTATCCTACACTTTACTTTTTCCTCATCTTCATTTGCATTAGGTATTTAAAATTAATATGTAGGTAGGTATTCGTAGGGAGAGCCCCACTTAAAACATTTTAAATGAAAGTTTAATTTAATTTACCGGTTGTATGAGTTCACATGACATAATAAGTTATATAGCGATTGTCATGTTGTTACAACACATTAACATCGCTTGATCCATTGATGTAGAATTTTAGTAATGGCTTGATCAAACAAAAATTAGCATTGAAGCGAGTTGCAGAGCAGTGTGTGTGTGTATGTGTTACAGTGTGCGTGCGAGTGTGTGCGATGAGTTCCCAGCGAGGCCGCGATGCGCTCGCGTGACATCGATCTCTTAATCCGGCGCAAACCGGCCCTCGATAATACCGAATTACCGCCCTTCGCCTCTTTAAACTCGCTAATTACGACCCCGGTCGCTGCACTGTCGACCTTATACGCCTCTACCTAGAGTTCACATCGCCCCTGGACGTGCGGGCGATGCGCGGGCCCGGGTCGCCCGGTACGCGCCCGAACTGCAAACAAAATACGCTTTTTATAAAGCACTTAACGTCACTCGACGTTATGCGCACTATTTATTTATAGTAATTGTATTTCTGTTAAGCCGCCTTGTAATTGTTGTCGGCATTAGCGCACAAAGCGCGGCTTACGAGCTAGTACACGCCATACCTACTGCCAGGTATGATTGAGCGGATGAACTTTGCTCTATTATCATGTTTACAATGAGATACATTTGAATTAATGTTATTGTTGATATTTTCATTTTATTGTTGAGGTCCCACGTTTAGTGTTGCTACATTTACAATTTTCGAATATTTTTTATTCAAACTTTTACAAGTGCTCTTAAATCGTCGAGTAAAATATATAGTTAGGTACAACTGGTTCGCAATGCCATATTCATACCAATCAATCATATTATATTCATACTAAAGTGTAGATACTAGTACAGAGGTAACCGCAGTCCCAAACATTGTTGGAGCGAGTCAAGTTTCTCTCTTTTCTCATTTTAATTGTTTTTTTAACAGTTTAATAACTACGTAAGCTTTTTTAGTTTTTTCCGGAGCATAATTTTGATGGATTTCTTTAACTTATGTACCTAAAGGCAAGTCTAAAATGGTACGCTCATTCCCATGAACACTTTCAGACTTTCTTGAGGCGGAGCGAAGGATTCACGAGCCTATTGCAATTCCTAGAATGCCTATCGTGCTGGTCGCTGATTTATTGCACAAGTTTAGTTTCTCTCGTCTTATTATTAGAATTAAGTTATGATTTTTTATGTGTACTAATATCTACAATCATAGAACTTTATACCTATATTTTAATAATGTTATGGTAAATTTAAAAATAGCTCTGACCCCCCTCCCCCCCCTCACAACTGAGTTAACAATCTATAAAAGCTTTTTCCGATTGCGATGAAAATAATTGTATAAGAATACTTTGTATGTTGTCGTCGCGATTGAAGTGATCCTGTCAAATTGCCACTTGAAGCGTTGCTCGTTACGTCACGGGAGCGGGGGGCGGGGGGCGGGGAGCGGGGAGCGGGGGGGCGCCTCGCTCTGCCGTCTGCGGCTCGCTCGCTCCTATCGCCGAGCAGCAAGGCCGGAAATAGTTAATTGAATCTGAATGTTTCCACTTGTCAATACGACTTCGAGTCGATCTGATACTTCGGTATCGACAATTGAGAGGTGCTTTATATTATCATTATCATGAGCAGGTTACATGCAATTCTGCAAGTGAATATGTAGAGACAAATTTACAAGATTTCTTTGGAAGAAAACTTAAATAGGTATCTAATTGTCGGTCCGGCAATAATTATAGGTTAACGACCTTCCTGGCGCAGTGTTGAGCGCTGTTGCCTTAAGGTGGGAGGTCACGGGTTCGATCCACGGCAGGGCCAATTTGGGAATTTATAATTTCTGAATTTTCCCTGGTCTGGCCTGGTGGGAGCCAAGCAATTTAGCGTTCCGGTACGATGTAGTGTAGAAACCGATTAGAGGTGTGGGTTAATTAGAACTGCAATGCCCGTAACAGGTTAGTCCGCTACCATCTTAGACTGTATCATCACTTAGGTACCATCAGGTGAGATCGCAATCAAGGGCTAACTTGTAGTGGACTAAAAAGCAATTACCCACTCTTCTGCCGACGACCGACGTGTCCACTTTGGCCACGTTCAAAGTTCGAAAGAACATTGGTTCCGAATAATAATATGTTATTCCATTTTCAAAAGCAGTTAATTTTTGGTTTCGTTTTCTCGCAATACGAGTACAAACGCAACCAAGGACTGTAGGTATTCTTACAGTCGAAAAATATTGTTCGAAAAAACCCGAATTCTCTAATTCGCGTTATTTTGAAATAATATCTTTAAAAATGCGTTCAAAGCGTCTCGCAATATTAACAATAATATAATGAATATAATAATATACCTACTATCTACTATTGTACTTAACACATATTCAGACAAATAAATTCTATTCTATTCTATACTATCGAAAGCAAACTGATAGTCCAGTCATTACGTCGGAAAAAAACGGGTAAGAAATGCAAATGAACTCAGAAAGCTCAATTTTGGATATTACGTGGGGGAGGCCTAGAAAAGCTTAACTTCAAATTGTCGACCAAAATTTCCTATGTGCATTTTCCGCCATCAAAAAAGGGGTACATTCAGATTTTGATACAATACTTTTTTGTTGCTTTTTTACGATCTACAATTAAAGTCCTTTACATTTTTCCCTTATCGTTCATCGTTATTGTGGTAATCGAAAAAAACATATATTTATGTAGTGAAATTTGTTTTTTGCTATTTTCTTTTTTCTAGTGAAAGATATCGAAAAAAGTTTATCATCAATCTTGTAGAGCGTATTTAGACTCGTCAATATTTGTAATTATATATTATCTATTATAATTACAAATATATTATAGACCATAGACTAAAAAATTTGGATAACCGAATGTCATGGATATCACGCATACCGTAAAGAGGATAGTACGGCAATTATTAAAAAAATATTACTTTATTCCCTAGGCCCTAAATGCTAACTTTAGTCCGCCTACGCTTAGCTATAATGACACCTTTTTAGAGCATGAGAGGTGAAAAATATTGTATCATTGTATTGTATTGTATCATCAGTATCATTGTATTGTAGTGTAAAAAATAATATCTATCTAAGTAAGTATCTATCACGCTGCAAGGGAGCAACGGATCGATGTGATTGTTCGCGCGGGTACCTACAGTTGAGGACCTGGAGACTGACATAGGCTACTTTTAACTACAGAAAATTAAGGAGATCTCGCGGGAATTCAGCCAATCACAACGATTGAAAATTGAACTGATTGACGCAGGTTTTACATAATAAGGCTGGAAGGCGCGTGTGCCAAATAATGTAGGTAGGTACAGGAATGGGGATAGAGAAAGGATGTTGTTAGAAACCAGTCAAGCTGCGAAATAACTAGCTTACGTGTGGCGCTGAACTGGTATCGCCTGAGAAACAATTTGACACCCTATAAGTAATTCAAGTTTAAAGTTCTAATTAACGATATTCGGATTTTTTCCTATACTTGTGCTGTGAGACTTTTAAAGTTTCATGATTCTAGGTGAACGGGAAGTAGGTACCCTATCGGTTTGGATTTATTGGCGAATGTATTTGATATGATTTATGAATATGCGGCATAAACGGCCGTATCATTTGATTGCGTTCACTTAGAAGCTTGATTTGCTCCAGGGCACCGTAGGCTTAAGTATTTGATCATCGCGGTCCCGAATAAAAAGTGGTTGGCAACCAGGCAGATGGGTAACGAAGTAACCCTATAAAGGTCCTTTTTTCCTCTTGATGTACGGAACCCTAAAAATCGTTTATTAAATACAATAATATAAAGATCGTTGTATAACACAAATGAGCATTTGTCAGCAGAGCCCTCGCTCCGCACTCCGCACTCCGCACTCCGCACTCCGCACTCCGCACTCCGCACTCCGCACTCCGCACTCCGCACTCCGCACTCCGCACTCCGCACTCCGCATCCGCTCGCCAGCAACAGCGCTGTGAAGCTCTTACACGAGCAGCCACCCGAGATAATCATCATATTTCCAAATCACTGTTTATTGTACCACCTGAAACCTGGCCTTTATTAGGACACGCCATTTTAGCTCGTCAAACAAGTGTTTACAGATTATTTTATCGTGAAAACATTAGTGCGGTGCGAGTACGGGTGTACTGTAAATATGAAATAATACGTCAGCGGGGGGCGATATATTAGTTTGCCCGCGACCGCTGCGTGTGTACACACTACACATCGCGCAAGTCGGGAATATTAATATCTATTTGGGGTTGTTTGCCCGCGAGGGGTGCAGCCCGCGCTGGTCATCGAGAGTTGAGGCCTGCTCGCTCGCTGTTGAGACGTGAACGTGTTCTTCGCTTATCGTTAGCCAAGCCAGTAGCCACTCACTCTACGCACTCTAGACCAACGAAAAGATATACTTGTAGTTTGTAAGTATAGTTTGTAAGTATACCTATCCTTGGCACACGCTTTGTTGAAGGAAAATATTTGAAATCACCCTATTAAGGCGCACGGCAGTGTAAGTGTATTTTTACACGTACCAGTCCGCGTTCCAGTAACAGTGATTTTAGTCATAAATATAATACTTTATAAGTTTCAAGGATCCAAGTTAAATGGAGCTTGAGATGCAGAGGTACAAACATTACATAACACGGGAACTACTCACTCATCAAAATTATGAAGCACTTCCTACTTAAGTAGAAAGATGTGATGGGTTTCAGTGTTTAAATAGAGGGAAAAATGTAAAAAGGTCCAAAGTTGAACTACACTCTGTCCAGCACTCAGCAAAATTACTTAGAATAGAATTGGATGAATTTATTTGTCTGAATATTATGTGTTACAATGACGGTTACAAGAAGTTCTTAACTTATAAAAATCAATAATTATATTATGAGTAACAATTGTGTATATAACATAACATGACATAACATGACAACAATATAGTCGAGGGCTGTGGATCAGACGCGGCACCCCACAGACCCCATTGATGTCTTTTACACGGAGCGTCGCGTCACGCGGCGCGCACTGAGTACTGACTCCACACAATTATAACTATAAACTAAAACCGTTCGACTGCGAGTTCGACTCCACACAATATAAATCATCTTAGACAACTTATCTTAACATTATATTAATCTAAGTTACCTTAACAAGAAAGGTGTCATAACAACACGTAATCACCTGTGAAATGACTGGCTTACATATGGCGCTAAACTGGTAGCGCGACAAACAACGCGACACACCACGAGTGCGGAACCTTACTCGTAACAGACAGACGAAGTAAACCGATAGGGGTTCCTATTTTCCTCTTGAGCTATGGAACTCTAAAAAGAAGACAAAATTAAACTTTTTGTTCAAGTCAAATTTAAGTTAGTACCTAGTAGGTACTAGGTAGGTACCTACACAAATTATTTTATTATTGGTGAAATTTAACAAGACAATAGATTCTTGTTGTTAAAAAATTATTATTGAGCAATTAACATCATCAATTAATTTGTATTTTGTTCAAACAAGTAGGTATACCTACATTAATTACTATCCAATCAGGAATTTATGACATTTTATTAATTATCCTAATTATATTATAATTATTGTTAAACTTAGCATGTAATAATCAGCTGTACCTAGTACCTACCGTTTAAAAGTAAATTTTAAAGTAGGCCGTAGATACTAGATATGTGTACTGTGTAGGTACAGTAGGTAAATATTATATGGGTACTTATTATTTGTTTTTGGTTTGAATTTTTTAACAGTTTACCTAGGACTAAAAATATCCGGAACAAACAATTTTGTCACCATCTAACTACATTTTATTAGGTACAACTATTGTGTTAAGCCTATATTTGCCTTGAAGTCCTGTTTTGTTTGGAAAGCAGTATTTATATAAATCTCTCAATTATTTAGTTATGTTTTAAAAAATTGCAAATATTTACTTAGACTTACTACCTACTTACCTATTTCCTCAATCGGTCGAATGTTTTGCGACTCTAAACTAATTTACCCTTCATTTATAACCTACTAGCGGTCGCCCGCGACTTCGTCCGCGTAAAATTTCTGATTTCCTATGACATTATGAAATTTTCCCGCTGCAAAAAGTCTATCTAAAGAGGCTTTATATAGCTTATGTAGGTTTTTATTATTCAAAACTTATAACCGAAATGCTGAATTTTTATGTCTCTTTCTACAAAAACATACAAATTTTCAACCCCCATTTCATCCTCTTTGGGGTAGATTTTCGGAAAAAAAATTATACAGATTTTTATTATTTTAAACTTATAACTTAAATGCTAATTTTCATGTGTTTAGCTTCAAAAACAAAGGACTTTCATACAAACTTCCAACCCCCATTTCAACCCCTTAGGGGTGAATTTTCCCAAAACCGTTTCTTAGCTGACGTATACACTATAGAAGGAACCTACCTTCCAAATTTCAAGTCTTTATGTTTTATAGTTACTGAGATATCGTGATGATCAGTCAGTGACCTTTCGATTTTATATTTATAACCTATGGTTAGGATGTATTACAATCTATCAGTTTATCCTACTTTATTTCTAGAGCAGTTGGAATTAAGTTCATAGACACGAAAATCTTATATTCCATTTAATTCTAAAAATTTAGATAACACAGTTAAATTTAAATACCAAAGGCTGTAGATTATAACATCGACTTATTCCTTACAAACTTTGTGAAAAAGGTAAAAATAACCTTAATCTATATCTACTAATCTATGCTAATCCATACTAATATTATAAATGTGAAAGTGTGTCTGTCTGTCTGCTACGCTTTAACGCTTTATCCTGCTCAACCGATTTTGATGAAATTTGGTATAGGGATAGTTTGTATCCCGGGGAAGGACATAGGTTAGGCATGGAGAATTAAGGAGTTCCCGCGGGAATTGATAAAACTTTATCCACGCGGACGAAGTCGCGGGCATTATCAAGTAATATTATAAATGCGGATGCGGAAGTTTGCCAAAGTTTGATGGACGGATGTTTGTTACTCATCCAATCACGCCAGAACCGCTGAACGGATTTGGATTAAATTTGGCACAGAGATAGATTTAGTCGTAACACATTCTTATCCACGAAGTTTTAGGACGAAGTCGCGGACATCAGCTAGTAATAGTATATGTATAATTAAGTACATAAATGACCATAATATAAAGTAATTGAGCATAAGCGATCGTCTTTTAAAGCATCTTTTAAATACTGGCCCTAGAAATTCAATTAAATTTAATGTTTATTTATTCAAATTAGTTAGGTACATTCTACAATTCAGCCTATGTCACTCTCCAGGTCCTCAACTATACCCATGCCAAAAATCACGTCGATCCGTTGCTCGGTTGCGGCATGATTGAAGGACAAACCAAAAACCCAACAAACAAACACACATTTATAATCTATTCTATACTAATATTATAAATGCGAAAGTTTGGATGTTTGTTACTCAATCACGCCCCAACGGCTGAACGGATCTGGATGAAATTTGGCACAGAGATAGATTATAGTCTGGAATAGCACATAGGCTACTTTTTATCCCGGAAAATTAAGGAGTTTCCGCGGGAACCAAAAAACCTTAATCCACGCGGACGGAGTCGCGGGCATTAATCGCCGCAATCAACCGCAGCGCGGTTAAGTCGTGAGGTTTCTAACGACCTTCCTTTCGCAGTTTCGATCGCCGGCGGTCAATTTTGGAATATTTAATTTCAGAATATTTTTCTCCGGTTATCTGGTGGGACATTCGGCCACCTTACCGGCAAAGACGTTCCGCTGAGCGGTTTAGTGTTCCGATACAGTGTCGCGTCACGCGTGTACACACACACACAGGTGAGGGATGCGCAGCCGACTGCCGCACCCCGCCAGCTCGGCTCGTTACCATCTTATAGATTGCATCATCGGGCTGCAGTCACGGGGTAACTTGTAGTGGAATAAAAACAATACATTATTTGCTCGGACAGTGGCCGTGGTGATGCTCATTTTGTACACGAATACGTTACATCCAGAAGGAGGACATAGCTTACTCTATATTCCGCAAAATGAAGTTCCCGTGGGAATCGAAAAATCTTAATCCACACAAACGAAATCGCGAGACATCATCTAGCTCCAATAAAATCATGGTTTTAGAAGCGACCGAAGTGGTAAAAAGTCTCCCATTAGGTATAATAGGCATGCTCGGGAAGTCGTACGTAAGTCGTGAGGTAGTAGGGCGGCATAGGGCGGGCTATGTAGGTACGTACCGGGCGTGCGGCGATGCCCCAGGATGCTGTCGATGGTGTACGCGGCGCCGCGCCGCGCGCTGCTCGCCATGCTGTGCGCCTGGTACACGCGCTACGCGCGCATGCCCGCACCGACCGCCCGACCGCCCGACCGCCCGACCGCCCGACCGACGCTGTCAGGGCACTGGGTTCATTGACAGCGCATCGAGATTTACTTTACAACTCGCACTTAACTAATTAACTGTCATCTTAATATTCAGGTGTGTAAGTTAAATAATTGTGAGTCGATACGCAAAAATTATACTCTACTAACTCAACTTGTTGACTGTCCTCTTGAATATTAAATTAATTAAGAGTTAATCGACCTTTTCGAAATACTTTATTCTTAAAAGTAACTTTTTAACTATTCATAATATTTCAATCGTTTTTGTGGTCCACGTAATCTATTGACTTATCTGTCTTCTTATTGTGTTAATTAAGAATTAAGAAACGCACTATTTACTTTTAAAGTTCACGAACTTTTCACTACAGGGTCCACATAATTTTAAGTTTCAAAAACTATAATAATAACAATAAATTAGATTGATTTACGACGTAATGAACTTGCGAGTAGAGACCGGTAGCGCGACCTCGCAAAACTGTCGCCAAAGTTTGACTGATGCCTTCAGCGAGTTTCCTCGCTGCGACCCGCCTCTCACTAGAGCCTTCCCGCCTCGCAGCCGTCCCTTTCATTCTTTGAACATCCCAGTAGCGCCATCTCTGTCCCTCGCCCCGCCTCTACGCCCCGATTGGTCGAGTATTAAAGCTAGGGTCACAAAAGCGCAGACTGACAAGCGTCAGAAGCTCGATGTAACACCGTCGGGACGGACGTGTGCGCTGGGAACTTACACCGGATGCTCGTATTTTTGATTCAAAGTTGAAAAGTTCAAATTCTCTGCTCAAAACAACATCCATGTTAATATAAATGCTAATAAAAGTGTGTCTGTCTGTCTATTCGCTTTCACAGCCCGTCTATTCAAACGTCTTTAACGAACTTTGATACAGTGATGCCTAAGTTATACCTATTCAGAAACGATCACATACTTTTTATCCCGGAAAATTGAAAAGTTGCCACGGGGTTTTTATCTAAGCGGATCGCGCGGAGTGCAGGTTTTAGAGAGAGAGTTTTTAGTTTTTTATTAATATAAAGATTGACTTTATCATAGAGCTATCAGTTTCTAAGAATCCTTCCTTGGATTTTTGGTATTGGTACTTGGCAGCGAGTGGGATGTTGACATCCGTTGTTGTATTCTTTCTGAATTCATTAATATGTATCTATACAATTATTGACCGAGCGAAGCGAAAGTCTCTGAGTCTACTTGGGTGAATTGGCACTTGTCCGTCCGTCCGTCCGTCCGTCCGTCCGTCCGTCCGTCCGTCCGTCTGTCAGAGCATTATAACTTCTGAATTACTGAACGCAATTACTTCAGCTTTAAATATAATATGTAAACCAATGGCCTCCCGCCGAATATGGCTTAAAAAATAATAAAAATCTTTATTTCAGGGGGGCTCTCATAGAAGCGAATGCGAAGTAAAATATTTTTTATGAAGTTACATAGGGTTGCGGTAGGTATATCATTTTAAAGATAGGTAAGTAGGAATAAAGTCCAAAAATATATTGTTTTTAATTTTTCCCCTTAAATTGACGAAATGGGGGGCTTTCAAAGTGGAGATTTTCTAACGTCCAAAGTTGACCTCAGAACTCTCAATATTCTGAAAGGATGAGCCTGAAACTTGATCAATTATTCGAATTATACCCTGTACTTGAACAACAAATACTAAAATTAGATAAATATTATAAGGAAACGAAATTATTTAATTTTTAATGAGCCTCAGTTTTTTTAACAGAACTTCACAGTGATGTCAATAGATGGCGCTAATGTTAAAAGTTAAATATTTTATATAGTTAAAACTAAGTATCTTAAGGATACCGCGAGGTCTCAGTTCGGGGCGAACCACTAGTTACTTAGTTTCTATGTTGGTTTCTATATTGGTTGTAGTCGGCCGATGCCATTCGAACCGTGCATTCAGACCTATGAAGAGTCAAGAGGCCTTGGGAAGAATCTCTTTTTTGGAGGATGAATTGAGCAGATCACATAAAATAATTGATGACCTTCAGTCACAAATAGAAAGTTACGAAAAGCAAAAAACAACAAACTGTATGATGAACTGCTTTCTTCATCGCCAAGCACGCGAAATGGCGAAAAAGCTTTAGATATGTGTACTGAAGAAAGGCAAAATAATTTTTTGACCTTGCCTTTAACGGCAGACCGAGTATAAAATAGAACATTGTCTATAATACAAAAAGTATCTAAGCTAAAGAAGCTTACGAAGAACGAACAGGTAAGGACCTCGTATCGAAATCGTATCTCTAACCTTTTTCGTAAATCAACGAACCTTTATCGTATAGTGTAATTCACAGAACTAAAGAATACTTTTATCTGACTAAAACAATCGTTCCTACTTGTCCAAATGATTTTATTTTAGAAAAGGTGTTATTTTTTTTTAGAAAAGGTGTATTTTTTTGTTTTCTTGTTATTTTTTTTTAATCATAGAGAGGAGGAAATAACGCATTCGGACTTTAATCATTAGCCTGGTTCATAGAGATTCAATCGACATGATAGGTGTTTGGTTCAACAATAGGTTTGGTTCCATGCAAGATTTAAGAGATAATATTTTTTTAAAGCCGCGCTCGGCTGCCATTTTGAGCTGGCTAAAATGGCCACCAAGGGTCGTTGATGTATAAAATGGCGGCCACCAACTGAAGGGCACCTACTTCCTGTGGACATAGAATCATGATTGGCAAGAAGCAAGTTCTCACAGCACAAATAAATATGAATTGAAGGCTATCACAGACACATCCTCACATACTGGGTCTGTTCACACTTGTCCGCAACTGGACGCGTGCTCACCTGTAACCCGATTATATCGCACGTATAATCCGCTCGCCTCACTCAACAGTGTTGTCGTGGGAACCGCTACGTGTGGCATTGTCTCAGCTGTGGGCTCGAGTACCTCAGTGAAGATTATCACACCGGCTCAGTAGGTACATATCTTCCATTTTAGCCAGAACACGGATTTGCGTTGAGTGGGTATTATGAATGTTCTTATCTTATGCGTGTCTATACTTAATTTAGTTACAATCTTCTAAGCGGACTAAGGTATTCTCACGGAATTCAAGCAAATAAATAATCTGCTGTATTTTTAAGAATCAGTTTAAAAATGAATGCAACTCATTTACAATTATTCGATGTAGGTCCTCCGTCACTTTTTTACCATCGCACCGCAACGCGTCGTCAAGTCGTCAATGTCTGTACCCGTGCGTAGTGCGTTCCTACCTGAGTAGGTAGTACCTATTGAAAGTTGTACGAAGCGATTAGCTTCCTCGTTTCTTTTAATATATTTAGTTAAGTGCCTTCAAATCAAGAGTGCACAGACATCCTCTGAGTCAGCTCGCGCCCAGCTCTAGCCTACAAATAAAAAATACAATATTAGTTTTCATGAAATTATGCAGATTTTATATTAGATACGGTGACTGTAACCACGGAATAGATAAACTGTAACGCATGCAGCATACGTATCGTGTCACGCCACACACACACACACATACACGTGCGGACGTCCGGCGCCGGTGCTGCCGGCGGCGGGGCGGCGGCGGGGCGGGGGCGGGGCGGGGGGGTACGCAGCGATTACACAAAAGACGCAGTTCCGCCACTCCGCTGTCTCTTTGTCGCGAATTAAGGCAATTTTCTCTGCGCCGGAAAATAAAATAATAGCGAGCCCATTAGCGACCGCCCCTCCCCCCCCCCCCGCTCCCCCCGCTCCCCCCCGGCTGCTGCGGCGCGCTCGCTAATCGTCGGAAATGAATTTGACGTTTCAGTGTTCGCGCGCTTTGACTCCTCGTTCCGCCTCACTGAGTCGCCGGGCGACGCGACGACGGTTTCGACGACGGTTTCGCTCCGCTTCAACCATGCCCATCTATTACCTGCCTGCCTGATTTGTGACAGCTATAAAACAATCGTTATTTTTGAGACTATTTTTAACACTTTTATTACCTCCACTTGGAGCTAACTACGCAGAGGAAGGGATAAGGATGTCGAATCTGACCAATTGCTAAAATGTCGCATCGATTTGAAACTGCAAATGTAGCAGACACGTATGCATAATGTGGCTCCACCGTGTTCAGCTGATGATGGGAGACCAAGTCCTGGACAGTGGAATTGTTCAGATGCTTGCAGAGAACCCCTCGGGGCTCAGTTCGCAGCCACGAGTCGAGTGCATCACACTCGGCGACGGGAACCGGGTTTATGCACATGTTAACTCCACAATCGACAATAAGTACCTAATGAACTCAGATTTCAGACAGTTTTTACCAGGAAACCAAATTTTTAGATTAGTAAGATAATAATAATATGTGGACCTTCCAATATAAAATCAGTATCTTGCGTGTAACATAAAAAATATAAGTTGATTAGCCAAATATAAGATTTATATATATACAGAAGATAAGAAAAATAGCGGAGAAAGGCGCTCCTCTTAGGGCAGATAGGTAAGTAGGTGCAGGACATGAACAGTTAAAAGAAGTTGTATGATAATTCGTTCAGACGGGATGTCAGCTGGGGACAATAGCTCGTCTGTGTGAGGGGCGCCGGGCGAGGGCGCGAGGCGAGGACGGAACACGAGGCTCAAAGCCGCGCTGCCATTACCAGCTGTCAGCTGACTGCGCGCCATCACCCCGCGCCATCACCCCGCGTCCGCCGCCAGGCGAGTCGCGTGGCTGAGTCCTGTGTAGTTGTACCGGTCAACCTGTACCTAACACCGGGCCAGACCCTACAGTGACCGACACTTGGGAACGTGTTCTTAGCTGATGGCGACTTCGTATCGACGCGGGCTTGAGTCGTCGTTGAGGAACTACAACGGCAATCTTAGAAAGTCACTTTGACGCTTCGACACATCGCGGAGGAACCAGCATCAGAGGCACCTACGTGATCTCTGCAAATCCACACTTTATCAGCGTGGTGGATTATGAAGAATTTGCTTCACTATTTGAGAAGAGGTTCGGACGCAGTTTCAGTTTTGTGCTATCACGCTGGTGTGCACCTCCATATAAAGAGCGTGCGCGGACTTTCTGTCCGTCAGACAATTTTTTTGTCCGCGGTTTTCGTCCTAAATCTACAAGTAGGTACCTAAATAAGTATCGCTGGGTTCACTTAACTTTTCAAACTGATTTGAATACCGCGATTAATACTTGTCTAGGAAGTTACTACATTTACTTGCTGAACAAAATTTGACATAATTGTCAACTAGTCAAAATATGTGCAACTTTTTCTAAACGTCAAAACGAGCATGGGGTTTTATGAAATATTTATTTGTGACGTCTTCAAAAGTCAACAAGCTTTTGAAGTGAAACTTCTTTAGAATGGTTGTGATTTGAAAATACTACTAGTGGTTCGCCCCGAACTGAGACCTCGCGGCGCCATCTATTGACATAAATGTGAAGTTCTGTTAAAAATACTGAAGCTCATTAAAAATTAAATAATTCCGTTTCCTTATAATATTTATCTAATTTTAGTATTTGTTGTTCAAGTACAGGATATAATTGAAATAATTGATCAAGTTTCAGGCTCATCCTTTCAGAAAATTTAGAGTTCTGAGGTCATCTTTGGACGTTAGAAAATCTCCACTTTGAAAGCCCCCCATTTCGTCAATTTTGGGGGGAAAATTAAAAAAAAATAGTTTTGGTCTCTATTCCTAATTATCTTTAAAATGATATACTACCTACCGCAACCCTATGTAACTTTATAAAAAATATTTTACTTCGCATTCGCTTCTATGAGAGCCCCCTAAAATAAAGATTTTTATTATTTTTTAAGCCATATTCGGCGGGAGGCCATTGGTTTACATATTATATTTAAAGCTGAAGTAATTGCGTTCAGTAATTCAGAAGTTATAATGCTCTGACAGACGGACGGACGGACGGACGGACAAGTGCCAATTCACCCAAGTAGACTCAGAGACCTTCGCTTCGCTCGGTCAATGAAACGAAAAAGCTACACTAAAACTACACAAACACATTGACATTAGCCTGCGAGACAATGAGATATACAAGTTATCATTCTGTCGTAGCCTACTTTTCTGAAGTTTCACTTCTGCCGTGTGTGAATTGCAGACACACACACTTTTTTTTACTTTAACAGTTTTAAAAAGTTATCAAACCTAAAATTAACAGAGGATGTGGATATTAAGTATTTTGGCAGGTCCTCTATTTAATAATCAAAAATACGCGCATCGCTCGAACTGCGCGGACGTGTGCATTATTAATCAGACCTTTTAAAATATTTTTGAAATTCAACTTTACCTAAGGCAACCGAAATTAATACTTATATTCTAATTAAATGTATTTATAGTGAAGTGATTTCGGCAAATCATCATAGTAATAACATACGACTAATAAATACAGTGTGCAAAGCGCAAATCCTACGGAGCTCCCCTTCCCCCTCGTGTAAAGAGTACGGCTGCGATTTTTGGACTCGCTCGCACTACAGCAAGATCGTTGGTGCGCGTACGCTGCATCGATCAACCGGTTATAAAGGATGTCCACACAACAAACATCGCTCAGCGGAAACCTCACAAGCGGTAGCGGGGGAGGAGGCTCCACGTCGAATCTATCGAATTATGATGAAGAAGATGCGCATATTGAAATACGACCTAGAAAACGAAAAGAACGCTCAATTGAATACGAGTTTAAAAGGGACCTGTCCGACTTTCGCAAGGAAATTACAAAATTTTTTCAAGACTTTGCAGCCACCCAAAACGAAACATTATCGCATATACGTCAAGAGGTAACTGAAATTACGAATGAAATCAAATGTATCAAAAAGACTACAGAAAAACTTAACTCAAAATATGAAACATTACAACAAGAAATTGAATGCATAAAATCAGAAAACCTAGTACTACAGAATAAATTAAAGCAGTCAGAACAGATTTCCGCGACCAACACCGCCATGAGCGACAAATCGCTCTCGCCTACTCACGAAGACCTTATGTTCGAACTCAAAGACCGTTGCGAGCGGGAGAAAAATGTTGTATTGGTGGGTATAAGTGAAATATGCGACAAGAATTATATGGCGCGACGTAAACATGATGACTGTGAAACGTTAAAAGCAATTACTTCCATATATGAACAATGCCCTAAACCTATCAAAACTATGCGCCTGGGAAAATATAACCCAGGGAAAAATCGACCATTGAAAGTATGTTTTGAATCAACATCCGTACCAAAACAACTGCTGCGAAATAAATCAAAACTAACTAATAACGTCCGATTATACGCTGACCAAACCCCGTCTCAAAAAATATTTTTAAAACAACTATCGGAAAAGCTACAAAAACGTAAAGTTAATGGTGAAACTGACCTTACTATTAAATACATACAGGGAGTACCTAAAATTGTCAAGTCAAAAAACGATTAACGCATACTGTTCATGTTTCATCTACGAATGGTATGCTGACATCAGATAGTCATTACGTCACGCATTACCTAGTTCAAAAATACCAAGACCTACCAGCAAGCTCAAAGTCTTTAAAAATATTCTATGCTAATTTACGAAGTATTAGGAAACCAGGCAAATTCGAAGAAATTCAATGCATACTCAAAGCAGTACCGAAACCACTGCATGTTCTTATTTTTACGGAGACTTGGCTTACCTCTGACCAGGACGCCCGTCAATATCAATTACCGAATTACACACATATATACAACTATAGGAAAAACAGTAAGGGAGGTGGCGTATCTATCTATATTCATAACAGTCTAAAGTATGATATAACGGAGGAGCTAGCAGAAAATGGGAATCACTACTTATGGATTTATTTAAACAAGTTTGCACTAAATATAGGCGGAATTTACAAACCCGGAGAGTCTAACGTTAGTAAATTTCTGGATATATACTCCACTCAGCTAGAAAAACGAAAAAGAACAATAATATTTGGTGATTTCAACCTGGATCTTCTAAGTAATAATAATAACACTGCCAACTATTTGAGTACTATTGAAGAAGCTGGATATGACATAATAAATAAAATTGATAAGGAATACTGCACACGTGAGACACATACTACCCAGACTATACTAGATCATGTATGTACTAACTTAAATAATAATAATAGGTTCACTCTTAGTATTATTGAGTCATCTTTATCCGATCACAAACAAATTTATATGGAATTATCACAATTTAACACACAAACACTTCAACGAGTTCAGTATACTGCCCTGGACTACGCTGGTCTAGTAAAAAGCTGTACAGAAAATAAACCCTCAAATAAGAACTGTGACTATAATTATATTGAAAGTTATATAACGGAACAAGTCACGCAAAATAAAATAATAAAGACTAAAATACTAAACTTACCTCAGAAAGACTGGATTAATAAAAATATAATTAACGGTATAGATAAGCGTAACATTTATTGGCAAAGTTTAAAAAAAGATAGTAAAAATGAAGATATAATAAACAAATATAATTTAGAAAGAATAAAAGTAAATGAAATGATAAGGGACACTAGGAAGAGCTACTATTGTAATGAATTTGATAAGTGTAAAAATAAACCAAAAAAGATGTGGGACCTCATCAACACCTTAGCTATTAATAAAATAAAGAATAATAGTGCTGTTTAGGCCAATATCTACCTTATATCAACGTATTAACAATGTATATCGCAGTTAAGTACCTATCGCAGTGGCATCAATAGAAAATGCATTTTGTATCAACGCATATTATAAGTTACTAGGTTAGTCGCGAATAAACGGTGTAAATAAGTAGACGTGTTTCAATACCTACAAGGAACAGTGACCCTTATCCCCATATACATATGGTCGAAAATCGTAGCCGGATTGAAGCAAGATAACGATCGCCGCTCGAGTCGATGGAATGCGAGATAAGATAAGAAACTCGACGGGCTCACAATAGAAAGAACAATAGACCTTATTGCTCTGTCATAATGACTACTTCTGCGGATCAAGTTATTAGTGTTTTGGAGGACACGGCTCAATTGTTCCAGAAGGCTAAAATTAACCTAAAAAAATGCCCTAAGGAGCGACTTACTAAAGGATACCTAGAATCAAGGATAAAATCAATTGATGACTATTGGGTAACGTTCAAACAAGCCCACCAAGATTTAGTAAAGTGTACGACGAGAGAACAACGTGGTAACTTACCTTACTTCGTCAACGAAGAGTTTTTTGTGCAAGAAGACCTGTACCTATATCTACAAGGCTACTTCAAGGACTTGTTGGCGTTGAAGACAAGTGCCGGTAATCGAAGTTCGAGTGCTGCCGAATCACCGTCGCACGTATTAGCCCGGCTGCCTAAAATACAGCTACCTACGTTCGACGGCAAGTATGAAGACTGGCCTACATTTAATGATTTGTTTTTATCTTTAGTTCATACAGATACTTCTCTTACCAATGTTCAAAAATTACATTACCTTAAAACTAGTATCACAGGTGAGGCAGCAGCCTTGTTAAAAAATATTCAAGTAACCGAAGATAACTACTCCCTCGCCTGGGATATATTAAAAAATAGATACGGTAATAGGCGGCTAATTATTAATTCCCTTTTAAAGAGACTTTTTTCAATACGCAAAAGCACTATACAGTCTGCTCAACACATAAAATTAACATTAGATACCACCAGCGAAATTGTAAACAGTATGCGTAATCAAAGAATCGACACCGACTCTTGGGATCCTATTCTAATATTTCTGACGGTTCAGAAACTGGACCAAGAGTCCCACAAACAATGGGAAGATTTCGCCTACAAGGAAAACATTGAGGAATTACCCACGTGGGAGGACTTCAAAAAGTTTCTTGAAACTAAATTTAGAACGTTAGAATTAATAACCCCCACAACAAGTAAAGAGAAGTCTACTAAGGAAAAGGTATTTCACGTAGCCAAGCAAACTAAGTCATGCGTCCGATGCAAGGATGAACACACTTTGAGTCACTGTGAGGATTTTTTAAAAATGACTCCAGTGGACAGGGGCCTTTATGTAAAGGATAATAACATTTGTTTTAACTGTCTTTTTCAAGGTCACAGTTCATCCAGGTGCAAGGTACCCTATTCTTGCAGAATCTGTCACAGGCGTCATAGCACACTGCTCCACCAAAAAAGGACAACAGGTACGTTGGATAAGCAAGAAACTACTCAACCAACTGTATCTAATGAAGGTAACGGTGAGTTAGTGCAAGTTAACACAAGAATAGAACCTATTAACGCTGAACCAACAAGCGTAGCCCTACTGGCAACGGCTCTAGTGAAGATAAGGGATGACTATGGACACACGACTGTAGTAAAGGCTCTAGTGGACACAGGATCACAAGCAAGCTTCGTAAGCGAAAGGGCAGTACAAGCACTACGACTAAAGAGGACAAGAATCAATGGTACGATCACGGGTATTGGATCAACAAGAACCACTGTAAAGCAAGCAACAGAACTATACGTCTTACCAAGACAAGAAGAAGAATTTAAGATCAAGACGTATATTATGCCAACGCGACTCACCTCACAACTACCAACAACAACCATTTCCAACAACACCTGGCCGCACTTAGAAGGTCTCGTTCTGGCAGATCCAAGTTTTAGCCAACCAGGACGAGTAGACATGCTGCTCGGTGTAGATGTATGTGCCAAAATTATGAAAGGTGAAATTATCAAAGGTCCTCCAGGAACTCCATGCGCGCAGAACACAAGCCTGGGTTGGATCCTATTTGGCACTGTACAAAAGAACCAAGGAAATGAAATTATAAGCATGCACCTGAATCTGGATCTGGATAATATGATCAAGAATATGTGGGAACAAGATACAACTGAAATAAGAAGACCCACACCAGAAGAAAGAAAATGTGAAGAAATATACAAAAGTACAACCACCAGAACAGATGAAGGACGATACATTGTAAAACTACCAAGGAAAACAGAACATTTACAATGTATTGAAGGAAATACAAAAGAAATTGCGCTAAAAAGATTATATCAATTAGAAAGAAGATTTGATAAAGATACAAGTTTGAAGAAAGAATACGTTAAAGTTATGGAAGAATACAAAGACATGGATCACATGGAAGAAGTTCCAAAAGAAGAAATAAACAATCCATCAGTGTATCTACCACATCATGCTGTAATTAAAGCTGAAAAAGAAACAAGCAAAGTTAGAACCGTTTTTAACGCGTCGCAAAAGGGGTACAATCAAATCTCTCTTAATGATGAATTACTAGTAGGCCCTCAACTACAAGATGATATGAGAACTTTAATTTTAAGATGGCGAACGAAGAAAGTGTGCTTCGTCGCAGACATAGCAAAAATGTACCGCCAGATCATGGTAACCAAAGAAGATGCTGATTTGCAGAGAATTCTCTGGCGTACCGACAAAAAGGAACCTGTAAAGGATTATCGACTCAAAAGGGTGACGTTCGGGACAGCATCGGCTCCTTACTTAGCAGTTCGAACGTTACACCAAGTTGCTGAAGATGAAGGTCAGAATAATTCTGATGCAGCTGTTGTAATTAAACAAGATTTTTATATGGACGATCTTATGTCTGGAAAGGATAATCTGGAAGAAGCGATCAAGATTGCAAAGGATATAGATTCAATATTGCGAAAGGGAGGCTTTGTTCTGCAAAAATGGTGCTCTAACAACGCCGAATTCCTGAAACAATTTGAACCTGATCAAAGAAGTTCCAAAGTAAACCTAGACATAACGATCGATGGTAGTATTCGAGCACTTGGATTACAATGGAACATGGGAACAGACAAATTCCAGTACAACCTAAACTTACCTGCCGCAGCTGATCCAATCACGAAAAGAACGATCCTCGCTGATATACAACGTTTGTTTGACCCGCTCGGCTGGTTAGCGCCTTCCATTCTACCTGCAAAGTTGCTAATTCAGAAACTATGGCTACAAAGTATAACGTGGGATGAAGAAGTAAATGAAATGATTGCTGAAGAATGGCTTGATTTAAGAAATAGTTTCCAAAACTTACCTGGTATTGAGATAGATCGATGGCTCCAAACAACTGAAAAACTGATGACGGACGTTACAGTTCACGGATTCTGCGATGCCTCGAATAAAGCCTACGGTGCAGTCGCCTATATGAGGGTAAAAACCTCCAATGGAGAGGTGAAGACTACAATCATCGCAGCTAAAACACGCGTAGCCTCGACTAAATCTAAATCCTTACCTCGTCTTGAACTCAACGGTGCGGTGCTACTTGCTGGTCTTCTAAAACAAATAAAAGAATCGATGAGAATACCTACCTGTCAGATATACGCGTGGACGGACTCCACTATAGTTTTGTCCTGGCTTTTCGGAGACCCTGCAAGATGGAATACTTACGTGCGAAATCGCGTGGTTGAGATCCTTGAAGACATCGGCAATCACAATTGGTATCATGTCCAATCGCAAGACAATCCTGCTGATATCGCCTCAAGAGGAATGCCATTAGTAGACCTGAAAGAATACAAAATGTGGTGGAAAGGACCTGAATGGTTAAATAATGATGAGATCGAATACTGCAGACCGAAGAACATAACTACAAACCTGGAAAGAAAAGAAATTATAGAAGCAAACCTGAAAATAGAAAACGAAAACACAAGTATAACTGCAAAATTTGAAATTTGTGATAACTTAACCGAACTACTAAAAATGATAACATACAGCAAAAGATTTTTAAAAGGAAAGAAATTGCAAGATAAAGACACAGCTATCACAACAAAAGAATTAGATGAAGCGTTAAAAACATGCATAAAGCTAACACAGCAAGAAAGTTTTAAAGAAGATATAAATTATTTAAAAACTAATGGAAAAGTACAAGCAAAAAGCAAATTAAAAACATTACAACCTTACCTTGATGATGAGGGAATCGTCAGGGTGGGCGGTAGATTGCGCCATGCAGATTTAAACGAAGATGGTAGACACCCTATAATATTAGATCATGATACTTACCTGTCGAAGCTCGTTGTCGCCGACGCTCATTTGAAGACGTTGCATGGTGGACCGCAGCTAATGTTGGGATACTTACGGCAAAAATACTGGATCCTGAAAGCAAAAAATTTAGCAAAATTAAAATTTAGAAAATGTTTGATATGCGCCAGGCAAAATGCAACAGTAAAATCACAACTTATGGGAGACTTACCTCGCGTAAGAGTGACTCCATCAAGACCCTTTTTACACAGCGGCGTGGATTTCGCTGGCCCATATTCAGTACTGGCATCAAGAGGTAGAGGAATCAGAACTAGCAAGGCATACATCTGCATATTTATCTGTATGTCCACAAAGGCGATTCACCTAGAACTCGTTGGAGATATGACGTCAGATAGCTTCATTGCTTGCATGAGAAGATTTGTAAGCCGGCGTGGGAAATGTGCGCACCTGTGGAGTGACCAAGGTCGCAATTTTGTTGCAGCTAACAAGGAACTTGCAGCAGCCTGGGCAGAAGCAAAGTTACAATTTGAAGGTGATATTTTAGAATCTTTAGCTCTTGACGGCACCCAATGGCACTTCCTTCCGATTTACAGTGCAAATATGGCGGGAATCTGGGAAGCAGGCGTGAAGTCAATGAAGTTCCACCTTAAAAGGGTATTAACGTCTAATCTTACTTATGAAGAAATGTCCACTGTCTTATGTCAAATAGAAGCGTGTCTGAATTCCAGGCCTCTAAGCCCCATAGATGATTCTGATATAGACAATAAGATGCCGTTAACTCCAGGACACTTTTTGATTGGCGAAGCTCCAATTACTATACCGAATCCCAATCTTCAAGATGTCCCAATAAGCTACTTATCGAGATGGCAACACCTGCAAAAAATGTTATCAGACTTTTGGCGCAGATGGCAATCAGAATATTTGTCTAGATTGCAACAGAGGTACAAGTGGACCAAGAAGGAAAAAGAATTCGATATCGGACATATTGTACTCATCAAAAATGACAATCTTCCACCTGGAAAATGGATGTTGGGTCGCATAACTGACAAACATCCTGGTAGTGATGGTGTTACTCGAGTTTATAGTGTCAAAAGTGGCGACCGTATAGTGCAAAGATCTGTATCGAAACTATGTCCCTTACCGATAGACATTGATTAAGTGGGTATCTAAGTATTTAAGATTCTAAAGGTCTTTTGTATAAGAAAGTTTATTGTAACCAAATTAATTTGCCTGCTAAGTTATATTATATGTTTGTTAAATAATTAAGAAAAAGTTAAGATCGTTGCTAATTTAATGTGCCTATAATTGTTTAAGTTATTGTATTTTCTTTAATATTGCAAGTTAATGTTCATTGCTGCCATAATATTACATAAGAAATTAAGATAGAAAATAAGATCAATTTTAATGTTAAGTTTGTTGAATGTATTATATTACTGCGCTCGTCTATTGTGATTTAGTATAACAAATTAAGTTTGTCAAATATCAATGTACTTATATTTTATAAAGGACGCTGAGGGTCCTTTGGCGGGCGGCATGTTTAGGCCAATATCTACCTTATATCAACGTATTAACAATGTATATCGCAGTTAAGTACCTATCGCAGTGGCATCAATAGAAAATGCATTTTGTATCAACGCATATTATAAGTTACTAAGTTAGTCGCAAATAAACGGTGTAAATAAGTAGACGTGTTTCAATACCTACAAGGAACAGTGACCCTTATCCCCATATACAAGTGCTTTGCCAAAACTCACCACACCTTCTGGAACTATAACCGACGGGAATATGATTTGTCAAACCTTTAATGACTTCTTTTTGACGATAGGTGCCGAACTAGCAAATAAAATACACTTGAAATACCACAAAAGTTCAGTTCATACCCTCATGTATAGGGATACCTACCAACATGATATAATTTTGAGCGAACTAAAGCCGTGTGATGAAAGGGAAGTGATTAAAATAATTGATAACTTAGACAGCAATACAAGCACTGGTATAGATGGAATTAGCCCAAAAGCCCTTAAATGTATTAAAAATGTAATTGTCTCAGATCTCACAAATTGTATTAACAAATGTCTATCACAAGGTGTGTTTCCTGATAGCCTAAAAGTTGCAAAAGTCAGTCCGATTCATAAGGCGGGATCCAAATCTGACCCTAGTAACTATAGACCCATATCAGTGCTCCCTGTCATTTCTAAAATTTTTGAAAAGATAGTATATAATAGATTAAATGAATACCTAAATGCTAAAAACTTTTTGATTGATCAACAATATGGTTTTAGATCTAAATCAAACACTCTCTCTGCGGCAATTGACGTTGTTACTAAAATTAAGACTAACATAGATCGAAAACATGTCTGCCTGGGCATATTCATAGACCTAAAAAAAGCTTTTGATACTGTTAGTCACTCAAAGCTGCTACAAAAGCTGAGTAACATAGGAATTGCAGGGACAGCGCTAGACATGCTTACCTCCTACCTCGCTAACCGTCAACAGATTGTGCAAATTTCCAACTATAAAAGCAACTCCCAGGCAGTGACTTGTGGCATTCCACAGGGCTCAATCTTGGGACCGTTGCTATTTCTAATATACGTGAACAACATAGTAAACTTAAACCTATCGGGTCATTTATCTCTATATGCAGATGACACTTGTCTTTTCTATTTTGCTCACTCCATTCACGAAGTTATAGCTCAAGCTCAAAAGGACCTAGATGTATTAAATGAATGGTTCCTACATAATCTTCTCACAATCAATACAGCTAAAACATCATACATGATTTTCAATGCTAAAAATAAAAAAGTACCTAATTATCCACCGCTTAAGATAAATTACAATATTCTAAAAAGATCTAAATCAGAAAAATATTTAGGCCTAACATTAGACGATAAACTTATATGGGACTCACATATTAATCAAATTACCTCAAAATTAGCTTCACTCACAGGTGCACTGCGAAAAGTTTCAAATTTCATACCGCTCAAAATCCGAAAAACCATCTACAACGCCCTAGCAAAGCCACATTTAGAATATCTATTAGAAATATGGGGATCAGCTGCACAAACGCACCTCAACAAACTACAACGAGCACAAAATAAACTAATAAAGGCTTTATTCCGTTATAATTACCTAACTCCAACTAAAGAACTATACAAAAAAACTAAGCTTATGAACATTAAACAATTATATACATACAATACATGTCATCTTATTAGGAAAATCACAACAAAAACTATACATTCTAATTTAACTTTCATACCCAGGACAATCAAATATAGCCTCAGAAACAAAAACAAATTTCACATTTGGCAACCACGGACAAAAACATATGGAAATAAAAACATATTGTGTGAGGGTGCACTCATATACAATAGCTTACCTAATACTATTAAAGAATGTATTAATACCTCTAAATTTAAGAAAAAGCTGAAGTTATATGTAGCAGATAATATTGTATAAATAAATATAGTCAACCTGTTTTTATTAGATATTAATACTTACTAAAATATTTACCATAGCTCAATAATTAGAAAATTAAGGCAATAATGTAATTAAGTCAATTAAATTAAGTGTAATATCATATAATGCATGCCTCTGTGTAACCACTAAACTTATGTGTAATCTCTTTTTAAGTGAACAGTTGTTCTTTAAGAGAAATAAATATCTTTAAACCGAATTATTGTTGACATTAGGCAACATCCCAATACTTGTAACAATTTACATCTTCCTCGACTAGTGTACCAAATCTGTGCATACAAACTTTTGAACACAAACAGCCACCTACTTATTATCCGTCTCACCCAACATTAGCCACCAGTCACCACTGAGACGCGTCGGATCTCGCCAACTGCTGGTAATTGGAGAGAGAGAAGTGCGTCGGAAGCCGGCGATTAGATCGAGACGAGCCCCAGCCGGAAGGAAGGAAGGAAGGAAGGAACCGCCAAATTAGCCGCCCCCGCCCCCTCCCCCTCCCCCTCCCCGTCCCCCCTACCCCCGCTACATCCACCGCCGCCGCCCGCCACGTCTGTTTGCGCCCATTAGCGACTACTTTGAGCCGCCCGTTACTTATCGCTTAAAAACCGTATACGTTATAAGTAGGTTTCACCTATTGACATCTACACGATGACTGACACCCGTATAGCGGTGTAGGTGTGTGTCCGATTCGAGATCACACACGCGAGCGCGCGGCAACACGCGGCGCGCGGCAACACGCGGCACGCGGCAGTGCGCGGCGTTCGCTGGACGCAACTCTGCCGCGCGCTAGTGAGGATTTGAGCATTAATTATTCTATGCTTGAGGACTAATCTGTACCCACGAGTACAATAATTAATCATTATCAGGCATCCGCGCAATATTTCGCGCGATGTTTGGACATGCCTTATTATATGATTATTACCAGAACATTAAATTCTTATCAGTTATAGTTACCAGTTGCCTTTAATAGTATTTTTTACCATCGCCGTGTTTACTGTTTCAATGAAAAATTCTACAACAGCCTACAGCAACAGATAAGTATATGTTCCAAAATAGATTCGCGATTCTATGTTTATTTATTCAAATTAGGTACAGTCCTCTGTCCTACCAATATATATATTCTAGCCAATATTGGAACTAATTTTTATGCCTAAAGTTTTTGTTTTTATTTTACTTGTAAAAACATAATGGTGATAATCAATTACGGTACTTAAAACTAAAGCTACGAGGGTTCCAAACGCGCCCCGGTCTGAAAAGGGACCACAACAAATATATGAAATAACTACTTAGTTGATGGCCGCGACTTCAAAACTCTTTATTTGCAGAAACACTGCGTTTGCGTGGTTTCAGTTTTTATTAATTCTCGACTAACCAATCAAAAAACTTCACAAACACACATTTTCAAACACACTTTCGTATTGACAATATTAGTACATGATATTTCAGGTTGCCAATGCTTGGCAGGTGGCTGTTACTGCGATGGTGTATCATTCGTCTCGGTGTAGATTTTTATAATATTATATACTTAACACAATTAATACACATAACTATAACCAGCTCCAAATGCTCAATTGTTGTCTATTGGCTGACACAGCACTCGGCGTGCGCGCTGCGCGTGCGCGTGCGCGCTGCGGGCGAGCCGGGCGGGCGGCGTGACTCGGTGTAAGGTTTCAATCAATTTGCTCAACTAAAATGAGTCTAAATTAACTTTCTTTAAGAAGCTGTGCGTCAGTCGTGTCGGCTCGACGTCGTGTCGGCTCGACGCCGTGTCGCGCGGTGTGAGCGAGCCCCGGGTAATGCATGTTTGATGGCATTTCTTGACGCCATTGTTTAAAATCGAAGCTTAAAGGTCGGTGAGTGGTTTCGCATTAACTGCTCGATCGCTCCCCCCTCCACCCCCCTCCACCCTCTCTCACCCCTCACCCCCCTCATCTGGCTGGTGTCACTTGAAATGGCTTTATTTTCTCTCAAATACACTAAGTGACTTCACACAAACACACATGAAGCAACTGTAAGTATCATCAACTAATCTGTTTCACTCAGGTTTGTCGTTTGTCGTTTGGGAAATCAGATAATTCCTGCTCAAGTAGGTACTTTAGGCAAGGAAAAATAAGATACGAGGCTGTAAACGGACCGGGGCTTTACAGAATTAAAAATGCCCTGATGAGAATAAGGAGTCGATCGACCGAGTCGACCACGTCACAGCGTGCTCAGGTGTTGTCAGCTCGAGTTCAATCAGGAAACCAGCTCGTCGCGGCGGCGGCCGCGTGTGAGCGCACCGACTTGAACCGCTTCGCCGGCGCGCGTGTCGCCGGCGGCTGAGGCCTCTCAGAACAGAGACAACCCACATGCCTAGTTAATATTTACCTATAATATGTCCTCAACACCGGATATCGGCGACGGTGACCAATCTTCGAAGAGATTAGCCATTTGCGCGGGAGTGTGTGCAAACACAGGTGCACTCTCTGTTCCTTTACTCTCATAGTGCGATGGGACGGAAAATACGACACGACCGGAGAGAGATCAGGCGCAGGACCGACGGCTTAACGTACTCTCTTAGGCACGGGGGTGGAACTCCGGGCTAGTACTGAGAATTTCTTTGTCAGAAAACCCCAATACTTGTTGTGGGCCGACCCGGGGCTTCGAACCCGGGACCTCGTCGGCCTCAGTAGAATATGCTAACCACTAGACCAACGAAGCAGTTATAACTAAAAAGTTACATACAAAACAAACAAACAAACAAACAAACAAACAAACAAACAAACACACAACCTCTTAGGGCAAACACATATCCGTCTCCGTTTCGTCGAGGGTAAAAAGATCATTGACAAATTCCGGCCCCGCAGTGTGGCGCGGCGCTCAGCACCGGTCGCGCGGTGTGCGCGTCGCGCGCTCTCGCACTAGTGCGGCGCACATTAACCACTCGGCACTCGATGCCGCTCGCCGCTCATGTTATCCGCTTATCGACGCATTGTTCGCGAGTAATGCTCCCACCCGCTCCCCCCGCTCCCCCCGCTCCCCCCGCTCCCCCCGCTCCCCCTCCCACCGCCCTCCAACTCGCAGCGGCTAAGGCCACTGTACACTGAACATAGAATTAACGAAAGCTGTATATCATTCATAGTATTGTTTGAGAATAACAAATTGGGCAACAATACTACTAGTGGTTCACCCCGAACTGAGACCTCGCGGCGCCATCTATTGACATAAATGTGAAGTTCTGTTAAAAATACTGAAGCTCATTAAAAATTAAATAATTCCGTTTCCTTACAATATTTATCTAATTTTAGTATTTGTTGTTCAAGTACAGGATATAATTGAAATAATTGATCAAGTTTCAGGCTCATCCTTTCAGAAAATTTAGAGTTCTGAGGTCATCTTTGGACGTTAGAAAATCACCACTTTGAAAGCCCCCCATTTCGTCAAATTTGGGGGAAAAATTAAAAAAAATATATTTTTGGACTCTATTCTTAATTGTCCAAAAATATTTGATATTTTGATTGCGGTATTAATGATATACCGCAACCCTATGTAACTTTATAAAAAATATTTTATTTCGCATTCGCTTCTATGAGAGCCCCCCTGAAATAAAGATTTTTATTATTTTTTAAGCCATATTCGGCGGGAGGCCATTGGTTTACATATTATATTTAAAGCTGAAGTAATTACGTTCAGTAATTCAGAAGTTATAATGCTCTGACAGACGGACCGACGGACGGACGGACGGACAAGTGCCAATTCACCCAAATAGACTCAGAGACCTTCGCTTCGCTCGGTCAATAATAAATACTAAAATATTATAAATATTAATATTAATTATATATATATATATTATATTAATATTACACACTAAGGGAATATAGAAAATGATTCAAATATTACTGACTGATATACACTGACCGTCAAATGTTGAAAACCTCTTATGACTGCTAAGTCGTCGTAAGTAGAGGTCCTAAATAGCTGTTTAGCATTTTGTATTCCATAATATCAATTTATGTAAATCACTCTATACAACAAAATATGTAAAAAGTCGTCCGCGATATTTTCATTTGTTGCGAGCATGTCGCTGTTCGCGAGCATGTCGGTCACGGTCACGCGAATCTACATTTTTACCCCCTACCAAAAAGTGCTCAACGCGCCTAAAGAAGTTTTCACTTCAATCCCTATGACTATCGATTTTTTAACCGACTTCCAAAAAAGGAGGAGGTTCTCGTTTCTCGTTTTTTTTAATGTATGTCGGTGCATATCTCCGTGGTTTCTAAACCGATTTGAAACATTTTGTTCACTCGTTAGAGGAAGCTCGCGAGGTGGTCCCATAAACAATTCTGACTCCAAATTCTCAATCCTAATGCTGTATGAAATCCTTAAAACTGGGGAGTTAGGAAATGATGATGGTGAATTCATATAGTAGGTATCAAGTCACGTGTAGGTATACAATACAACTCTGAGTCCCAACTCCTCAACCCTGACGTTGTATGGTACAGAACTCCTTAAAAATATAGGATTTTTTAATGATGAATTCACATTGTAGGTGTCAAGAATCGACTTCATACTTAAACTCAAGTCCCAACTCCTCAACTCTGATGCTGCAGGGTACTGCACTCCTAAGCCGTGGGGATTTAGAGTACACTATAAAGTTAAAAATAAAAATTCTTTCCAAAAAACCGACTTCCAAAGCCACTGTAAAGTAAAAAATAATTTTGATTTCTACACACTATGTTGAAGTCGGGCGAGTATAACAAAGATAGGCATAGTTGACGCATCAGGCTCGCCCATTACAGTGGCTTTGGAAGTCGGTTTTGGAAAGAATTTTTATTGTGGTTAATTTACGATATAAATAGGAAATCGAAGGAATCAAATCAAAAAGTTTGATCGACGCAGGAATATGGTGTGCAATCACCTTTAGTCTTAAATTTAACTTAACGATTTCAAAGTGAGTTTCAGACTCGTACCCGCATCGATACTCCACAGCGGCCGGTGATTGATCCCCATTGTTCCCGCAAACTGAAGCAATCGCGTAATGCCTCCACTCCACTCCTCAGCCGCGCGCCGCGCGCTCTCAGCGCTCTCGTACCCTGGCCTCTATACTTACTCGTAGCGGGGTCGCGGGGAAACCTAATGACTCGCCGTTTTACCGTTTTACCGGTCAATCATCGTCCTATGCTTGTTCCTAATCGCATGATCACCGAATCGTATTCACTCGCGATATTATTGTACTGTTAGGTGTCAAACTCATTCGAGTTATCGATGAATTTTAGGCTTATTGTATATTTAGTTTCGACATGACGATATCGAGATGCTGACGTCACGATCAGAACTTATCAGCTAAGATCATTGCCGAGACCACGGCTAGGAGCTGTCCCAACTCCCACCCCACTCGCACGCGCGTGTCACGTCCACCAAAATAATATTATATTTATAAAAATATTACTTACTAGCTGACGCCCGCGACTTCGTACGCGTGGATCGAGGTTTTGTGGTTCCCGCGGGAACTCTTTAATTTTCCGGGATAAAAAGTAGCCTATGTGCTATTCCAGACTATAATCTATCTCTGTGCCAAATTTCATCCAGATCCGTTCAGCCGTTGGGGCGTGATTGAGTAACAAACATCCATCCATACATCCATACCGACATCCATACATCCAAACTTTCGCATTTATAATATTAAGTAAGATAAGAAGTAAGAAGTAAGAAGTAAGATAAGAAGTAAGATTGCTCTCGAGACTGTAGGCCCGTGGTCATCAGACACGAAGAATTTTATAAATGTCGTGTCCCAAAAACTGATCCACGCCTCTGGTGACTAAAGAGCTGGCGCTTATTTAGCCCAACGGCTTAGCCTCGCCATTCAATGAGGTAATAGCGCCAGTGTTTTGGGCACCATGCCCATTAACGATCACTTGGATGGCGTGTATTTTTTACCCTCGACGAAACGGAGACGGTATATGTGTTTGCCCTAAGAGATTGTGTGTTTGTTTGTATGTTTGTTTGTTTGTTTGTTTGTTGGTGCACTTTTTTGTTACCGTTTTTCTGGAAAACTACTGGACCGATTAATATGCGGTTTTTTGCATTAGATATGTATAGCTTGTGAGAAGGTTCTTAGATATATATTAGGACCATAGACAATCAATCTGAGCTGTAGTCTATGATTTAATTTTTTCAATATGTTACTATTTTTCTCAAAAAGTACTGGGCCTATTGAGATGAGGTTTTTTGCATTAGATATGTAAAGCTTGTGAGAAGGTTCCAGGTTTTAGAACCATAGACAATCAAGTTGAGCTGCAATCGTGATTTGGTAAGTGGTCATAGGAACTCCTTAAGTTCTCATCGTAAACCCGTCGTGTTTAGACTCTATTGATTTGTCTTGACTAGCATTTTGTACCTAGATGCTGCCCAGGGTCTCATGATGGAGCCAGGAGGAGGTCATAAGAACTCCTTAACTTCTTATATCTTAAGTTTAATAGTTTTCTAGTAACGACATCTTTCAGCAGGTATAAAATTTAATTAACTACGCGATAAGCTAAGAAATGTCGCTGTAGGATGCATGGTTTTGGAATGACAGCTATTCTTCTACAGTCGCCATTTTGAATGGACACAACATAGACAACGCTCCGCAAATTTTATTTCGTTTTACGTGTTAAAAGTGATTGTTGTGAAATCTGCCCAAGGTAAGTAATAACTTTGTATGTTGGAGATTCTTTCTAAACTATTTATTTTATCCTACGCTTTAAATAAACAGTGTTATTAAGTCCGATGTCATAACCTCGAAAAATATTTTGGCGGGGCTATTTTGTCAATTTTAAGACGAAATAGCCCCGTCGATTTTGTATGAATTTGCAAAAAGCTAGTGACGTGCTATGATTGGCTTTCTTATCGTCATATTATCGACATAAGCATAAATGTTGAGCAACTGACATAAAATATTTGTGTTTTGTTATAAGTACACATATTTAACCGAAAAAGCGTGAACCTATGTTTTTTACGCCTAAACGTCTAATTTAACTTTGTTGAAGTCTAGTACGGAGATTTTAAGCATACCATATTGGTAATAAATATTTCACTGTAATTACAGATAGAAAATATGCGAAAAACTGCCACTTCTAGCAGTTTCGCTATCTGTAACTACAGTGAAATATTTATTAATAATATGGTATGCTTAAAATAAGTGTAAGTACCTACACTTCAGTTCACCCAAAATAGATTTTGGATAAATTATGTTTACATCAAGTAATTAATTTTTAAGTGATGAGGGCGCCACATAGCGTCAAGAAGCCCCTTAACTTTTCTTATTCAAATTGATTCCAGACAAAAAGTTATCGATATCTCAAAAAAAAAAATTGTATCGATATAGTGAGACCGTCACTATCTTGTATGGACGCGAGACGGAATAGCCCCTCCAAAAATTTAGAATGATTTTTCTCGAAAATTAACCTTATGTCTGCGTAACTAAATACAAATTCAAATAGGCAGCGTCATCAGTATTGTCTAGCTCTGAGTAAAACGGGAATTGCTCCACAGATGTCGTTCTATTAAACTCCTGACGAAATAGCCCCGCGCGGGGCTATCTTGTCCTAAGTCGACTCCTATTAGAATTTAGCTATTTTCTTAGCTACTGCAATAGTTTTTCACGTTCCAAATATGATGAATAGAATAAGAAATAAAGGCTTGCTTTGATGTAATTGTCAAATTTTCCGTAGCTATTATTTAAGAAAAAATACAGACGTGTTCTTTTTTGAGTGTTATTTTTCGGACGGAATAGCCCCGCCCTTCCCTAGTTTTTTTATTTAGATTTTTTTCTTAGCTTCGTTACATTGTTCTGTCGTCTTAGATCTTGAAGATATAGTAAATAAATATAGTAAAATATTATCCTTTTGTGACGCAGGCGCTCACTAAGGAAGAACTTTTCAAAATTCCACCCCTAAGGGGGTGAAAGTTTGTATGTCATTTCTCAAGTTATGTCTATGAAACTTGGTACACGAGCTACTGGTTGATAATGAAGAAATACGAGTTTCACAGTTGTTAAAAATTCTACCCTCGAAGGATTGAAATCGGGGATGAGAGTTGGTATGAAAGGCCTTCATTTCTCAACATATTTTTAAAGTTACATCAACGAAACTTCATATTTTGGCTTTCGGCAAAAAATAAAGAAGTACGCATGTCACAGTTTTTCAAAATTCCACCCCCAAAGGGGTAAAATAGAGGATGGAAGTTTGTATGAAAGTCATTCATTTCTCAAGTTATAGCCATGAAACTTGGTATGTGAGCTACCAGTTAAAAACAAAGCTGAAATAGAGAGTTTGTCCCTCAATCACGTCGCAACAGAACAACGGGTATTTTGTACGGGTAGTTGAGGGCCTAGGAGCAGTGGTATAGGCTACTTATTATCCTGGAAAATTTAGGAGTTCCTGTGGGAAAACAAACTTATACCACGCGAACGAAGTCGCGAGCATCCGCTAGTTTATTTATAATAATAAATAAATAATATTTTTTAATATGGCTTACAAAGTTATAAAAATTATTTCAGGGGGGTTCACATAGAAGTGAATCCGAAGTAAAATATTTTAATTGCGTTACATAGGGTTGCGGTATACCATTTTAAAGATAATTAGGAATAGAGTCCAAAGGTATATTGTTTTTAATTTTCCCCCTAAAATTGACGAAATGGGGGCTTTCAAAGTGGAGATTTTCTAACGTCCAAAGTTGACCTCAGAACTCTCAATTTTATGAAAGGCTGAGCCTGAAACTTGATCAATTATTTGAATTATATACTGTACGAACATCAAATACTAAAATTAGATAAATATTATAAGGAAACGAAAAAATTTAATTTTTAATGTATTTTTAACAGAACTTCACAATGGTGTTAATAGCTGGTGCTCTGTCATTGTGAAGTTATTCGTTTAGTTTATTCGTATGAGTTATCATGAGAGCCCCCGCCCCCCTGAAATAAAGATTTTTATGACTTTTTAAACCATATTCCGTGGGAGGCCATCGATTTACGTTATATTTAAACTTGAAGTAATTACCGTTCAGTAAAATATTTCAAATATAAACCTTAATACTAAGGCATTAAAGTTTAATTACGAATGCACTATATTTATATTTAAGACCCTTTGTCTACGTAACAACGCGAGGTGTCGGTCACGCGTGTTCCACATTTTACCCCTTACCAAATCGTGCTCAACGCGCCTAAAGAAGTTTTCACTTCAAAAGTAATTACTGAATTGAAACGCTAATCAATAAACAAAAGACTGAGTTTGTAAAAAGAATGTCATGGTATTAAAACAAAATTAATTTGAATTTAGAATATAGAGCCATTACAAACTTTTTTTTATTTGAAATGACCAGTACTGAAGAAAGGCAATTTCATAGGTAAAAACCTAATATAACAATTTCAATAATTAAAAAATTAAAATCTTTGCTGCACATTGATTTTTCGCATCCAGGCCAGCTGCCATAGTTAGTTCCACTAGTCAATTCCTTTCTGAATTCTTTATTTAACACGCCCACGGAGATTTAAGTACGACAATTAGTGCTTGCGGGAGAAACAATGAATGTCGAAAAAGAATACTCATTTTTGTATAAAATGGAATCTTATCTATACCAACATCAATATTCATTTATTCAAATAAGGTACACTTATTGTCGTCCAAATAACAAATGAGTTTTTAATCTTCTTTATTTGAATTTGGAACATCTTAGTGTTCAGCGCCAAAGAAATCGAACGCAAATATTTTTTGAATAAAGACTGGTTGGTACGGCGGCCCAAAGTCGCACCGCCGGCTGAATAAAAAAAAAAGAAATCAAATTAAAAAAGCGCGAACTACAGCCCTTGTTTTCGTCAATTTTCACGGATTGTTAAAAATTCATGGTTTTGTTTTGAAAAATGAGTTATTCAAGTGACAGTGAAAGTATAGTGGAATGGAATACTCTATATTTTATTAAATAATAATATTACAATAAAATATGAGGCGCCTTTTATTTTATCATATAGGGTGATGAAAAGTAGAGTGTATCATTCGGGCGCAATTTTTTTTTGGCTCGGGCGACGTACTTTAAATCCCTCGCTACGTTCAGGATTCTACTAAAGAATCCCTTGCTACGCTCGGAATTCTACTCTGGAATCCCTCACTTCGCTCTGGATTCAAAAAAGCGCCCTTGCCTAAATATATTATTTTGCTCCCTTATTATACAATCTGCTATAAAAGTGTTTCATTAATACCTACTTCTGGATTGTCTCTAACACTAAGTTAGAAGTTTTACTAAGCCTAGAAGCATGCATTACAAGTTTTTATTTCTTGTATCAACATTATGACAATCACTTTTCTTCTTGAATTATTTATCAATGTGTTTATGCACGATTCTGATATATTATATATCCAGATATTGGTTGTGCACTGTCATAATTTTGATTTCCTTAAATTTATTAACCGACTTCCAAAAAAGGAGGATGTTCTCGGCGCGTATTATTACTATTTTTTAATGTATGTTACCGCATATCTCCGTGGTTTCAAACCCGTTTTTTTTTTCAGTGTTTAGAGGAAGCTCCCGAGGTGGTCCCATCAAAAATTCTGACTCCAAATCCTCAATCCTGATGCTGTAGGTCATGAAATCCTCAAAACTAGGGAGTCAGGAAATTTTGATGGTGAATTCATATAGTAGGTATCAAGCATCGACTTCATACTTAAACCCAAGTCCAACTCCTCAACTCTGATGCTGTAGGGTACTGCACTTCTAAGCCGTGGAGATTAAGAGTACACTAAATAGTTAAAAATAAAAACTCATTCCAAAAACCGACTTTCAAAGCCACTGTAAAGTAAAAAATTCGGTTTTTGGGAAAGAACTTTATCTCTTATTGACACTGATGCTTGATACTTATTCACTAAATACTATTGGACATTTTGATGCTGATCTATGAGCATCCCACTGCTCATTCGTCTTCATATTGAAATGAAGCATTGCTGGTACAGAAGCGCTCTTGTGAGCAGTGTCTAACCAACTGTACCACTGATGAACTATCAAAACTCAAAAAGATTTAATATAAAGAAATAACATATTTTCTGTATTCATTACAAATGAGTTTCCTCCAAAAATGCTAGACAGGAAAAGCTGAATAGATCAAAATTATAAAAAAGGGTAAGATAAATATGTAACAAAAACAAAAATTAATAGGGTAAGTCGAATAATTAATGAGATATCAATGACCAATATAACGTGTAACTCAATTAATGCAAAACATACTGAGAAAACGGTAAAGTTAAGTTTGTAAACGTGGTGACATATAACATAACCGTTAGGTTAGGGTGAGTTAGGTTAGGGTGAGTTAGGTTAGGGTGAGTTAGGTTAGGGTGAGTTAGGTTAGGGTGAGTTAGGTTAGGGTGAGTTAGGTTAGGGTGAGTTAGGTTAGGGTGAGTTAGGTTAGGGTGAGTTAGGTTAGGGTGAGTTAGGTTAGGGTGAGTTAGGTTAGGGTGAGTTAGGTTAGGGTGAGTTAGGTTAGGGTGAGTTAGGTTAGGGTGAGTTAGGTTAGGGTGAGTTAGGTTAGGGTGAGTTAGGTTAGGGTGAGTTAGGTTAGGGTGAGTTAGGTTAGGGTGAGTTAGGTTAGGGTGAGTTAGGTTAGGGTGAGTTAGGTTAGGGTGAGTTAGGTTAGGGTGAGTTAGGTTAGGGTGAGTTAGGTTAGGGTGAGTTAGGTTAGGGTGAGTTAGGTTAGGGTGAGTTAGGTTAGGGTGAGTTAGGTTAGGGTGAGTTAGGTTAGGGTGAGTTAGGTTAGGGTGAGTTAGGTTAGGGTGAGTTAGGTTAGGGTGAGTTAGGTTAGGGTGAGTTAGGTTAGGGTGAGTTAGGTTAGGGTGAGTTAGGTTAGGGTGAGTTAGGTTAGGGTGAGTTAGGTTAGGGTGAGTTAGGTTAGGGTGAGTTAGGTTAGGGTGAGTTAGGTTAGGGTGAGTTAGGTTAGGGTGAGTTAGGTTAGGGTGAGTTAGGTTAGGGTGAGTTAGGTTAGGGTGAGTTAGGTTAGGGTGAGTTAGGTTAGGGTGAGTTAGGTTAGGGTGAGTTAGGTTAGGGTGAGTTAGGTTAGGGTGAGTTAGGTTAGGGTGAGTTAGGTTAGGGTGAGTTAGGTTAGGGTGAGTTAGGTTAGGGTGAGTTAGGTTAGGGTGAGTTAGGTTAGGGTGAGTTAGGTTAGGGTGAGTTAGGTTAGGGTGAGTTAGGTTAGGGTGAGTTAGGTTAGGGTGAGTTAGGTTAGGGTGAGTTAGGTTAGGGTGAGTTAGGTTAGGGTGAGTTAGGTTAGGGTGAGTTAGGTTAGGGTGAGTTAGGTTAGGGTGAGTTAGGTTAGGGTGAGTTAGGTTAGGGTGAGTTAGGTTAGGGTGAGTTAGGTTAGGGTGAGTTAGGTTAGGGTGAGTTAGGTTAGGGTGAGTTAGGTTAGGGTGAGTTAGGTTAGGGTGAGTTAGGTTAGGGTGAGTTAGGTTAGGGTGAGTTAGGTTAGGGTGAGTTAGGTTAGGGTTAGTTAGGTTAGGGTGAGTTAGGTTAGGGTGAGTTAGGTTAGGGTGAGTTAGGTTAGGGTGAGTTAGGTTAGGGTGAGTTAGGTTAGGGTGAGTTAGGTTAGGGTGAGTTAGGTTAGGGTGAGTTAGGTTAGGGTGAGTTAGGTTAGGGTGAGTTAGGTTAGGGTGAGTTAGGTTAGGGTGAGTTAGGTTAGGGTGAGTTAGGTTAGGGTGAGTTAGGTTAGGGTGAGTTAGGTTAGGGTGAGTTAGGTTAGGGTGAGTTAGGTTAGGGTGAGTTAGGTTAGGGTGAGTTAGGTTAGGGTGAGTTAGGTTAGGGTGAGTTAGGTTAGGGTGAGTTAGGTTAGGGTGAGTTAGGTTAGGGTGAGTTAGGTTAGGGTGAGTTAGGTTAGGGTGAGTTAGGTTAGGGTGAGTTAGGTTAGGGTGAGTTAGGTTAGGGTGAGTTAGGTTAGGGTGAGTTAGGTTAGGGTGAGTTAGGTTAGGGTGAGTTAGGTTAGGGTGAGTTAGGTTAGGGTGAGTTAGGTTAGGGTGAGTTAGGTTAGGGTGAGTTAGGTTAGGGTGAGTTAGGTTAGGGTGAGTTAGGTTAGGGTGAGTTAGGTTAGGGTGAGTTAGGTTAGGGTGAGTTAGGTTAGGGTGAGTTAGGTTAGGGTGAGTTAGGTTAGGGTGAGTTAGGTTAGGGTGAGTTAGGTTAGGGTGAGTTAGGTTAGGGTGAGTTAGGTTAGGGTGAGTTAGGTTAGGGTGAGTTAGGTTAGGGTGAGTTAGGTTAGGGTGAGTTAGGTTAGGGTGAGTTAGGTTAGGGTGAGTTAGGTTAGGGTGAGTTAGGTTAGGGTGAGTTAGGTTAGGGTGAGTTAGGTTAGGGTGAGTTAGGTTAGGGTGAGTTAGGTTAGGGTGAGTTAGGTTAGGGTGAGTTAGGTTAGGGTGAGTTAGGTTAGGGTGAGTTAGGTTAGGGTTAGGTTAGGTTAGGTTAGGTTAGGTTAGGTTAGGTTAGGTTAGGTTAGGTTAGGTTAGGTTAGGTTAGGTTAGGTTAGGTTAGGTTAGGTTAGGTTAGGTTAGGTTAGGTTAGGTTAGGTTAGGTTAGGTTAGGTTAGGTTAGGTTAGGTTAGGTTAGGTTAGGTTAGGTTAGGTTAGGTTAGGTTAGGTTAGGTTAGGTTAGGTTAGGTTAGGTTAGGTTAGGTTAGGTTAGGTTAGGTTAGGTTAGGTTAGGTTAGGTTAGGTTAGGTTAGGTTAGGTTAGGTTAGGTTAGGTTAGGTTAGGTTAGGTTAGGTTAGGTTAGGTTAGGTTAGGTTAGGTTAGGTTAGGTTAGGTTAGGTTAGGTTAGGTTAGGTTAGGTTAGGTTAGGTTAGGTTAGGTTAGGTTAGGTTAGGTTAGGTTAGGTTAGGTTAGGTTAGGTTAGGTTAGGTTAGGTTAGGTTAGGTTAGGTTAGGTTAGGTTAGGTTAGGTTAGGTTAGGTTAGGTTAGGTTAGGTTAGGTTAGGTTAGGTTAGGATAGGTTAGGTTAGGTTAGGTTAGGTTAGGTTAGGTTAGGTTAGGTTAGGTTAGGTTAGGTTAGGTTAGGTTAGGTTAGGTTAGGTTAGGTTAGGTTAGGTTAGGTTAGGTTAGGTTAGGTTAGGTTAGGTTAGGTTAGGTTAGGTTAGGTTAGGTTAGGTTAGGTTAGGTTAGGTTAGGTTAGGTTAGGTTAGGTTAGGTTAGGTTAGGTTAGGTTAGGTTAGGTTAGGTTAGGTTAGGTTAGGTTAGGTTAGGTTAGGTTAGGTTAGGTTAGGTTAGGTTAGGTTAGGTTAGGTTAGGTTAGGTTAGGTTAGGTTAGGTTAGGTTAGGTTAGGTTAGGTTAGGTTAGGTTAGGTTAGGTTAGGTTAGGTTAGGTTAGGTTAGGTTAGGTTAGGTTAGGTTAGGTTAGGTTAGGTTAGGTTAGGTTAGGTTAGGTTAGGTTAGGTTAGGTTAGGTTAGGTTAGGTTAGGTTAGGTTAGGTTAGGTTAGGTTAGGTTAGGTTAGGTTAGGTTAGGTTAGGTTAGGTTAGGTTAGGTTAGGTTAGGTTAGGTTAGGTTAGGTTAGGTTAGGTTAGGTTAGGTTAGGTTAGGTTAGGTTAGGTTAGGTTAGGTTAGGTTAGGTTAGGTTAGGTTAGGTTAGGTTAGGTTAGGTTAGGTTAGGTTAGGTTAGGTTAGGTTAGGTTAGGTTAGGTTAGGTTAGGTTAGGTTAGGTTAGGTTAGGTTAGGTTAGGTTAGGTTAGGTTAGGTTAGGTTAGGTTAGGTTAGGTTAGGTTAGGTTAGGTTAGGTTAGGTTAGGTTAGGTTAGGTTAGGTTAGGTTAGGTTAGGTTAGGTTAGGTTAGGTTAGGTTAGGTTAGGTTAGGTTAGGTTAGGTTAGGTTAGGTTAGGTTAGGTTAGGTTAGGTTAGGTTAGGTTAGGTTAGGTTAGGTTAGGTTAGGTTAGGTTAGGTTAGGTTAGGTTAGGTTAGGTTAGGTTAGGTTAGGTTAGGTTAGGTTAGGTTAGGTTAGGTTAGGTTAGGTTAGGTTAGGTTAGGTTAGGTTAGGTTAGGTTAGGTTAGGTTAGGTTAGGTTAGGTTAGGTTAGGTTAGGTTAGGTTAGGTTAGGTTAGGTTAGGTTAGGTTAGGTTAGGTTAGGTTAGGTTAGGTTAGGTTAGGTTAGGTTAGGTTAGGTTAGGTTAGGTTAGGTTAGGTTAGGTTAGGTTAGGTTAGGTTAGGTTAGGTTAGGTTAGGTTAGGTTAGGTTAGGTTAGGTTAGGTTAGGTTAGGTTAGGTTAGGTTAGGTTAGGTTAGGTTAGGTTAGGTTAGGTTAGGTTAGGTTAGGTTAGGTTAGGTTAGGTTAGGTTAGGTTAGGTTAGGTTAGGTTAGGTTAGGTTAGGTTAGGTTAGGTTAGGTTAGGTTAGGTTAGGTTAGGTTAGGTTAGGTTAGGTTAGGTTAGGTTAGGTTAGGTTAGGTTAGGTTAGGTTAGGTTAGGTTAGGTTAGGTTAGGTTAGGTTAGGTTAGGTTAGGTTAGGTTAGGTTAGGTTAGGTTAGGTTAGGTTAGGTTAGGTTAGGTTAGGTTAGGTTAGGTTAGGTTAGGTTAGGTTAGGTTAGGTTAGGTTAGGTTAGGTTAGGTTAGGTTAGGTTAGGTTAGGTTAGGTTAGGTTAGGTTAGGTTAGGTTAGGTTAGGTTAGGTTAGGTTAGGTTAGGTTAGGTTAGGTTAGGTTAGGTTAGGTTAGGTTAGGTTAGGTTAGGTTAGGTTAGGTTAGGTTAGGTTAGGTTAGGTTAGGTTAGGTTAGGTTAGGTTAGGTTAGGTTAGGTTAGGTTAGGTTAGGTTAGGTTAGGTTAGGTTAGGTTAGGTTAGGTTAGGTTAGGTTAGGTTAGGTTAGGTTAGGTTAGGTTAGGTTAGGTTAGGTTAGGTTAGGTTAGGTTAGGTTAGGTTAGGTTAGGTTAGGTTAGGTTAGGTTAGGTTAGGTTAGGTTAGGTTAGGTTAGGTTAGGTTAGGTTAGGTTAGGTTAGGTTAGGTTAGGTTAGGTTAGGTTAGGTTAGGTTAGGTTAGGTTAGGTTAGGTTAGGTTAGGTTAGGTTAGGTTAGGTTAGGTTAGGTTAGGTTAGGTTAGGTTAGGTTAGGTTAGGTTAGGTTAGGTTAGGTTAGGTTAGGTTAGGTTAGGTTAGGTTAGGTTAGGTTAGGTTAGGTTAGGTTAGGTTAGGTTAGGTTAGGTTAGGTTAGGTTAGGTTAGGTTAGGTTAGGTTAGGTTAGGTTAGGTTAGGTTAGGTTAGGTTAGGTTAGGTTAGGTTAGGTTAGGTTAGGTTAGGTTAGGTTAGGTTAGGTTAGGTTAGGTTAGGTTAGGTTAGGTTAGGTTAGGTTAGGTTAGGTTAGGTTAGGTTAGGTTAGGTTAGGTTAGGTTAGGTTAGGTTAGGTTAGGTTAGGTTAGGTTAGGTTAGGTTAGGTTAGGTTAGGTTAGGTTAGGTTAGGTTAGGTTAGGTTAGGTTAGGTTAGGTTAGGTTAGGTTAGGTTAGGTTAGGTTAGGTTAGGTTAGGTTAGGTTAGGTTAGGTTAGGTTAGGTTAGGTTAGGTTAGGTTAGGTTAGGTTAGGTTAGGTTAGGTTAGGTTAGGTTAGGTTAGGTTAGGTTAGGTTAGGTTAGGTTAGGTTAGGTTAGGTTAGGTTAGGTTAGGTTAGGTTAGGTTAGGTTAGGTTAGGTTAGGTTAGGTTAGGTTAGGTTAGGTTAGGTTAGGTTAGGTTAGGTTAGGTTAGGTTAGGTTAGGTTAGGTTAGGTTAGGTTAGGTTAGGTTAGGTTAGGTGAGGTTAGGTTAGGTTAGGTTAGGTTAGGTTAGGTTAGGTTAGGTTAGGTTAGGTTAGGTTAGGTTAGGTTAGGTTAGGTTAGGTTAGGTTAGGTTAGGTTAGGTTAGGTTAGGTTAGGTTAGGTTAGGTTAGGTTAGGTTAGGTTAGGTTAGGTTAGGTTAGGTTAGTTTAGGTTAGGTTAGGTTAGGTTAGGTTAGGTTAGGTTAGGTTAGGTTAGGTTAGGTTAGGTTAGGTTAGGTTAGGTTAGGTTAGGTTAGGTTAGGTTAGGTTAGGTTAGGTTAGGTTAGGTTAGGTTAGGTTAGGTTAGGTTAGGTTAGGTTAGGTTAGGTTAGGTTAGGTTAGGTTAGGTTAGGTTAGGTTAGGTTAGGTTCTTTTTTTTTTTTTTTTTTTTTTTTTTTTTTTTTTTTTTTTTTTTTTTTTTTTTTTTTTTTTTTTTTTTTTTTTTTTTTTTTATACTTGTACCTCTGACGTAATCAGAGCCTGTGCTAGCTATCATTCTTTCATACTAGTTCTCGCAATTATGCCTCTCGTACTTTCATTCTTCATACAATTCTTTCTATCATTCATCATCTTTCGTATCCTTATGGGTGGGTTTCCCATCTAACTTAGCTTTCTACGGGGTACAGGGTAATTTTCTTTATTTAATTAAAAGTTACACATTGTTTATTTTACAGTTTGTTACAGTAGCCTTAGGTCTATTTTCTTATATATGATTATTTACTAATTACATTTTATTTGTATGACTACACTTATATACATTAATATATACTGCTATCATACATTTTCTTATACTACCTTATTTCTATTATTTACTATTTGTACTATTTTCTTGCAGAATTTTAAGAATATATCCCTATCTCTAGATTTCATTATTGCTGGTAAATTTTGTATTGTCAGGTCAATATCTAGTGTTTGCTCCAGATTGAATCTGTGCCTTGCAAAGACGGGACACTCCAATATCAGGTGCTGGATTGTTTCTTCAGCCTCCGGGTCACAGAGGCAGGATGGGCTCTCCTTGCACTTGAAACGACTCAGGTACGCGGAGAACCCTCCATGCCCCGTGAGCACCTGCGCTATTTGTCCGTCCATTTGGATTTTTCTAACTGTAGAGTGCGCCGTCACCGCCTCGGGGAAGAACATTTTCGTCACGGAGGCCGTGTCCTCCGACCGATACCTTCTGTCCCATTCATCAATCGTACCCTTGCGAATACTACGCTTGATGAATGAGACAGGGCACCGATCGTAGTCCGGCCTCTTTTTCAATTTCAGAGCCGCTTCCTTAGCAAGCTCGTCGGCTCTCTCATTCCCTGCCAGTCCTATATGAGCTTTTATCCAGAATAATGAGATTGTCTTTTTCTGGAGATGGCAACTTCTCAGGTTGTCTCTAGCTTTGACTGACAGGGGATGGGACGAACCGGAATTGGTAACTGTCTCAAGCGCTGCTCTGGAGTCACTATAAATTCCAAAGGATTTTTCCTTGAGCGACAGCGCCAACTCCGTTGCCTTGCACAGGGCTAGTAGTTCAGCCTGGTAGACGGTACAGTATGACGATAGAGCAAGCTTGAGGACCTTGGTCTCCGCAGTCCCTTTCCAGACGGACAGCGCCGCCCCGACCCTGCCCTCAATCTTGCTCCCGTCTGTGAATATGCGCACAGCGTAATCACTGTGGCGCGAAAATATTTCCTCGTCCACCAGGTTTTGGAACTTCAGTCCCATTTGTTCCGTAGGATGTGGGGCTTGTATCTTCGGTGCCATCTTCTCAATTTCTCTATCAACTAAATCACGTCTAGGTGCTCCCTTCTTAGCCTCGTATAACGAGGCTGCCTCACGGACTCGGAGGTCTAGAGGGAGCGTCCCCGTGAGCAAGAGAGCCGAGTTGAGTGATACCGTCCGATACGCCTTACACATCTTTTGGACGTAACCCCTTTGTACCGTGCCGAGCTGCTTGCGAACTCCCAGTTTTTCTGCCGCCGGGGCCCATGCGGCTGCGGCGTACAGAATCACCGGTTCCACCGCTGCAGTGTATATAGTGCGAATAATGTCGGGGCTGAGACCCCAGCTCACACGGGCCGCTCTAACGAGTTGTTTGTATATCCCTATCGCTTTTTTACATGCATTAGCGACGTGGGCGTTAAACGTTAGCTTGTCGTCGATGGTGAGCCCGAGGATTTTGATCTCCGGGGACATTTCGACGCTGACCCCTCCCATGCTCAGGCGTGGTGTGTCGAATTTCAGTTTCTTGGTTATTACCATGCCGCAAGTTTTGTGTGGTGCAAATTTTAGTTTGTTATCGACACCCCACGCCCGAACACATTCGAGGGCAGCATTCGCCCGTCCCTCGATCTCCCGGGCCTCTCCACCGTCGAAGAGCAACACCACGTCGTCAGCAAAGGCCTGGCAATAGACCCCCCTTCGTTCCATCAGCCTGAGGAGTGGGTCTAGCAGAAGGTTCCACAGAATTGGTCCTCCTATGGAGCCTTGGACGCATCCCTTCTCCGTGCTCCTTTTGTGTATTACTCCCGCATATCTGACCTCCACCATCCTGTCGCTGAGGTAGTTGCCGATGACACGCCTCAAGTTCGCGGGACATTTTTCCTCAGCTAGTCTGGTCTTTATCACTGGCCACCAAGCACTGTCGAAGGCGCCCTCGATGTCTAAAGAGACCAGTGTTACTAGTCTCTTTTGATGTAGTTTTTCGCGGATGCGTGTTATTAACGTAACCAGGGCGTCTTCCGTACTCTTCTGTGGCATAAATCCATACTGGTGAGTACTGATCCGAGGTAGCACGTAGAACTTGAGGCGGCCCACCAGCATCTTCTCGTATATCTTTCCTAATACGGGCAAAAGCCCGATAGGTCGATATGATTTAGGCGCGGTGTACGTATCCTTTCCTGGCTTTCTCAACACGACTACTGTTGCCTCCTTCCAGGCCTTTGGGAAGCTGCCGTGTTCCATGCATTTGTTGAGGAGAGCCAGGAAGTACGTTGGGTCCACTTTTATTGCATGTGAGCAGATGTCGGCCGTGAAACCATCGGCTCCGGGGGCTTTTTTGGGGTTGAAGGACTTCACAGCGTCTTCTAGCTCCTCAATTGTAAACGGAGGGTCATGATCATCGTGACCACTTTCGTTTGCTGTTTCTGCTAAGGCTCTTATTTGCAGATGTTGTACGCTGTCCCCATCCTTCAAGTCCCTCGGGTAGAAAGTCTCAGCCAGTAATCGAGCAGAGCCCTCAGCGTCCAACGTCGTACCCCCCTCTATCAATGGCACGTCCTCTTCTCTACGTTTGACTCTACTAATCACTCTATATATGCCCTCCCACACTCCTTCCCTGTCCTGTTTCCCGCAGAAATCTCTCCAGCTCTGCTCTGCTGCCTCTTTGGTTGCCAGTTCATATTTTTCTTTTTCTTTCAGGTACTGGTCTACAACCATCTGCCTGCGAATCGGCGCTGCACTGCGGATCCTGCGTCTTCGGGTCGTCACTTGCTTTTTCATCTCAGCTAAGCTCTCGGACCACCACGGCACGGTAAGTGTTTCTGTGTGTTTTTTGTTTGGTATTGTCTGCGTGCATGTGTCTGTTATGGCTTTAGTGTATGCTTCTATTGTGTTGTCAATTTGTTCTCTGTTTTCTATTTTGGCTATGTTTTGTGTATTGAGTTCAGTGTCCCGCATAATTTGGGCCAGTTTCTCATGAAAGAGACCCCAATTTGCTTTTTTTGTGTTATATTTGCGTGTTGTTCTTTGTATTTTTGTGTTTTGTGATTTTTGAAATGTTATACCAAACATTATGCCGTTGTGGTCCGAGTTAGTGAGGCCTTCTACTACGTGCCAACCGTCCACGAGTTCGAGCATATCCGCAGTGCCCGCCGTCACATCGACATGGCTGCAGAATCTCCTCCCGCCCCTGACGGTGTCGAATGTTGGTACCTCTCCCATATTGAGAATATGCATATCCATCTCAGCGAGAGCTCCACACACCTCCTCACCTCTGATGTCCTCATTTGGGCTGCCCCACCAGTTACTTTTGGCATTTGCGTCTCCTCCTATGATCAGCCTTTTTGGTCCCGTTTTTCGTACGACCTTTTTCAGGTGCTCCAGGTATGGCCCTATGGGCTGGTCGGGCTCGAAGTAGTAGGAGACTAGGGTGATCGTCCATGCACTGGTTTGGACTCCCACCACGACGATGTTGTCCGTGGTAAGTTGTGGGTACTGTATTATATTTAAGTCGCTATCAAAGACAGCAATAGCCGCTTTAACAGTCCCATTTCCTGTTCCTGAGCTCTGGAAGATTCGGACACCCCGGTAACTCCTAACACTTCGCGTCCCACCCACGTAAGGTTCCTGAAGCAGTGCTATGGCTATCTTGCGTTTTCCGGCTTCGATCAGGAGTTCGGTCGTAGCCAATTTGCTACGCTGCAAGTTTGCTTGCGCTATTTTGTACTGGTGAGTTACTCGTGGGACGCCCTCAGCAATACGTTACTGAGGCCCTAGCCAGTGCATCCCACCTTCTTCTGACTGGGCACTCACTGCTGAAGGCGTTGTGGCTCAACTGCAGTATGTCTGCTCTTTTGCAGTTTTTGCACACTGGTTCTGTCCCCACCAGTCTGTCCGGGCACTCGGCTCTAAGGTGCGGTCCTCCACAGTGGCTGCACAAGTCCGCCGGCTCCTTACAGAAGCGCTTGCTGTGGCCGTACCCCAGACATCGGGTGCACTGCACCAGTGGCGATTGGTCATCCACGGTAACCCTTTGGAGGTCAACTCTGAGCTTTCCTTCCTCTATTGCCCTCTTCCATACCATTGGCGAAACACTTATTATGATATGGCAGTTGTGGGGATTTCTTGCTCTGCGTCTATATTTGACTACTAGGGAGTCGTCCTCGCCGCCGAGGCTGCCAAAGATCTCCCTGTTCTGGTTTCTGAGGGCTCTGACAATTTCCGCGTCATCGTGGACCTTCAGCACGTCCCTCAGGATCAGAAGCGGGTTTCTGTTCTTGACTTCCTCGACGACGAGGCCCTCCCCGGCAGCTTCCAATCTGTCTTTTACTTTCTTCCTCTCCTGTTCTGTCTTACATCCCACAACTATCTTCCTGTCCTTGGCTTTCCTAACTTTTTCTACCTCTACCCACCCTTCCTTCGCATCTACTGCTCTTCTCACTCTTTCCAGAACCTCCTCGCCAGTTTCCGTCTCATTTTTGGACGTGACAACCACTGAGTGTACCGTGCCTTGAGTCTGGTGTTTTGACTTTGAGGCCGCCACATTTGCGTAAGACCTCTGCTCCATGGTTTCCTGGCATCTCGTTAGGTGTTCTTGGAGGGCCGTTTGTTTATTGAGGTTCTCCTTTAATAGTCGAGAGTGCTCTTCGAGCTTGTCACTCAAACCAGAGTTCAGGGCCACCGCAGACGTGGCGTCAATTTTCTTGCCATTTTCAGTGATAAGGCGACTCTGTTCTTTTAAAAGTTTAACTAGCTGCTTATGTTCCTCGGAGTTTCCCTTCTGTGTAGTCCTGTCTGGTGGACTCTGTGTGGTTCCAGGTGTAGGTACTTCTCCGGTCTTTTTAAATCTCTTTATCTCAGCTTCCGCCTCTTTTATAATTTGGAACATTCTGTCCACCGCCTCCAACACGTTTGCCTTTATGTCTGACCTGATATTCCTAGAATTATTTATATTCGTCCTGGCCTTTATTAGGCTGGCTTTGCCTTCGGCTAGTCGATTCGACAGCACCTGTCTCGGTAAGATTTGGATGTCGGTCTTACTGGTGGACGGGGTCAGGTCTTGTGGTTCCAGTCCCACCGCTTCCAGCTTTTCTATACTGCGTCTGACATTTGACGAAAGCGTTTGCGTCCTGGGTGGGGATTTTTGGGGCAAAAGAGTCTGTGTTTTTGGCGGGGATTTTTTCTCCATTTCTTGGTCACTATGTCTTGTAGGGGTTCTAGCTAGCATTGTCGGAGGGATGCGTCAAAGAAAATAGAATAAAAATAAAATAAAATAAGATACGCGACAGTGTATATCGCTGTCGGTTTTTTCTGTACACTGTAAAATTGTGTACAGTCAATTTTGAGCAAACACTAGAGACAAGAGGTTCGGTCAACGACCTGAATACGATATAGTCGTTATACTGTAGGGGTGTAAAATGCCCCGAGTCAATAATATAACTGTCAAAACTGCTTGAAAATAGTAACACTATCTTAAGGTCTACTTAAAACTAATTAGAAACTACTTTTCCGCCTTAGTAGAGTTCAACTCTACCAAGACTCTAGGTAGAGTCGCCAGTCAAGTACCGTTTGAAAGCCCCCGCCGAGGGCTGGTCAGCAGTGAAAACCGCAACTCTCTACGACCAACGGTTGCCGAGATATCCAACTTTTAAACTTTTCAAAATGGCGCACTAAATTGTTGCCTGGATCTTCTAAATTCAATATCTCTGGAACCGCCGGCCGCAGAAAAGTGTGCAACGGCTCTCCGTGCTTGTCTCGTTACGAGCTATGTGTTCACCGATACCGGCTCTAGGATTTAGGTACAGACTCTACCTAGAGTCCAGAACCGGTGCCTGCGGCAGTGCTCACCACAAGACTACCAACCTAATATTAATAGAAAGCTAAGTCCGCAACTTCATAGAGCTCAACTCCAGGTCGACTCTAGGTAGAGTCGCCCGTCTAGTGTCAGTCAATCGCTCTTGAGGAGAGCTAGTCAACAGCGAAAACCGCTACGCGCTACGACCAATAGTTCCCGAGATATTCCACTTTGAGTTTTTCCAATATGGCCGACCAAATTGTTGCCTATGTCTAGACTCAACTTTAGAAATTAATATCTCGGGAACTACCCGGCGCAAAGATGCGTGCGACGGCTCGCCGTGGTCGTCTTTTTACAGGCTATGAGCTAACCGGACTAAAAAACCAGGTTAGGGGGTCGACTCTATCCAGGGTCCCAAGCCGGTGCAAGTTGTTGAGTTCGCCGCGATAGGGTGCCCAAAGAAAACCGCAGCCCTTAGCGACGTCCCTGACCGGAGCTATGCCCTCTTGAAGTTTTCCAAGATGGCCGCCAATATGGCCGCCGATTTGGACAGAAGGCCCAAATTCGGCAGTTTTCAGCCCAAACTACCCGTGTTTGGGCTCAAATTGTAGGGCTTAAAAAGACCTTCTTAGAACTATTACTAAATTAACCAAAAAAGCTAACCCCAATTTATGGGGGTTGAAAAACTGTGATTTTTTAACTAAATTTGAATTTAAAATTACTTACAAAAAATATACGGATTTTTTAAAACAAGTCAGGGCCTACACTATCTTATAGCTATTTTTTAAGGTATGTTACGGAGCCCTTGCACCCCTATTTCGACCACCTCGTGGCAACCCCTAATTTTCAAAAATTTATATTTAAAAAAACTACTAAGCCGAAAATTATGAAATTTAGAATACAGATAGGATTAATTAATCTA
>OV281089.1:5000-10000 GCA_923060345.2 Erebia aethiops
TGCGACTATGAAAAGAGATATAACGGACTGCGTCCGAGGAGAAATAGGGAACCTGAAAACTGATCTGATCTCCCTTGCTTCTGAACCGACGCACCCCACATACGCGCGGATACTGGCCACGCCGGCTACACCAACACCAACGACATTTACACCGGCGACATCCCATGCCCCACACGCCCCTGTGTCCCGACCGGCAATAATTGTCGCGACTAAAGAGCCAATAAACACTCGGCGGGAGATGATGACTGCTTGGAGGAACAGCATCAGCTTCCGCGACAGCAATTACGGCCCTGCGGGCATTCAGCCCATTTCCAACAACAAACTTAGGGTCGAATTTGATACGGAACAACATAGGGATGATGCCCTCAGGCGTCTGAGTGATTCCAACAAGGTCAGTGCTGAGCCGGCTCGCCTGCTTCGACCAATGGTCATCATTAAGGGTATATCCAAAGACGCTGCACCTGAAGAATTAACTAACATAATTTTGCGCCAAAATCCGACACTTGCCTCAAATCCTGATACGGTGCCAAGCTCAGACGTCCAACTTCGCTTTGTTAGGCGTAATCGGAATGATAAATTATACAATGCGGTCCTCATCACCTCCCCCAGTATATTTAAGAAAATCGTTAAATCAGGCCGCTTGTGTATCGACCACCAGAGGGTTCATGTGGAGGAATTCTCCCCCTTTATGCAATGCTATGCATGTTTTCAATTTGGGCATACTCAAAAACACTGCCAGGCCTCAGAGGCTACACGATGCTCATACTGCGCTGAAGAGACACACAAGGAAGCTGAGTGCCCTGCAAAAACGCAAAATAAACCTCCCAATTGTAGCAATTGCGCTCAGCGCAACACCAAATTCGGACATAAACATGACACACGCCACACAGTAAACTCCCACTCCTGTCCCATAATACAATCAATGAAAGACCGAGTGAATCAACGCATCGATTATGGTTTTTAGTCCATTAAATTTTTTACAATGTGCACAAATCAATACAGGTAGAAGCAGGAACGCCCTTCAAGAGGTCGTGGTGGACGCTCACAGGAATAATTTAGAAATTATATTTGTGAGTGAACCTTACACGGGCAAAAACAAATTCATGAGTCCTGTTAGTGGATACACCCTCTATCAGTTTCCGGGTCAAACTGAGGTTAAAGCTGCCATATTGGTTAGAGAGGGAGTCGTCAGCACGCTTGGAATTAGTGAATTCTCTACCCCTAACTTAAGTATTATAAAAATCAATTACAAAGGCCGAAGAGATATCTATCTCACATCAATTTACATTCAACCCAGGCAGGATAGTACAGAAACAATCACTAAACTTGATAGATTTCTTCACAGTACCGCGGGAGCCAAACACATAATTTGCGGCGATTTTAACGGGTGGCACAATTTGTGGGGGTCCAATAAATCCAATAGTAGAGGACAAATAATTGCGGATCTCATCATGACTCACGGGTTAGCCGTGTGTAATGTCGGTACAACCCCAACTTTTGAGACCATCACTCACGGCACTTATAGAGCATCCATTATTGATTTGACACTCAACAGCCACCCTAATCTCATTTCTATTAATAACTGGAAAATCGACTCTAACCTCTGTCCCTCATCTGACCATAACGCAATTAGTTTCAATATTTCACTGAGACAGATATCTCTCACCAAAAATGTTAAACTATCAACCTTCCGGTATGATACTTCTCATGTTAAATGGGATCTTATATCCGAAAATTTCAAAAGAATAATTTCTGAAAAACTAGACACCCGTTCTGACATAAATACCTTACAGACCAATGACATTGATGAATATATTGCTAATCTCACTACTTGCATCCAGGCTGCTTGTGATGAACTCTTGCCTAGGGCAACTCGTCCCCCTACTCGCGCGCCATGGTGGAGCGACGACCTGGAACAAATGAAAAAGAAGGTTATTGCTAATCACCATAAAATCTGTAAACAGGTCCGTCGTAAACTGCCACTGGACGAGTTAGTTGCTGAAAGGGACTCGCTTAGATCCGAGTACTCGGAGGCTATTAGGGCCGCCTCTACTGACAGCTTCAGGGAATTTTGTAACAAGCAGAAAAAAGAAGACGTATATTCCATTACCAACCGGATTATAAAAACTAGACCCCTAAGACAACCACCTACTACATTAAGGCGCGATGACGGCACTTATACTACAAACTCTTCTAATACGGCCACTGCACTCCTCAATAAATTCTTCCCTGATGACACTGCTGACCTCACTGACTTCCAAAAATGGAGACGGTCCACCACACTACTGCCTATTGACACCCCAGAAGATCCACCATTTACTTTCACTGAGGTCATCACTTGTTTAAAAGACATGAATCACAGAAAAGCGCCGGGACCCGACCACCTGACATCAGACATCTGCCTGCTATTTACTGAACTATTTCCCAATATCATTACTGATTTAATGAACAGATGTTTACAGCTCGGATACTTCCCTGAGAAGTGGAAGGTGGCCTATGCAAAAATTATTCCCAAACCCAACAAGACTGACTACACTGACTGCTCTTCTTACCGACCCATTGGACTTATCAACGTATTAGGGAAACTACTTGAAAAACTTATCATGAACAGACTCATTTATCATATGAATAACAACGACCTTAACTGTGACAAACAATTCGGATTTAAGATGCAGACTAGCTCTATAAATGCACTGGACTGCGCGCTAGGCGTTGTCGACCGCGCTTTATCAGCCAAACAACACGTAATTATGGTGTCACTCGATATTAAGGCAGCGTTTGACAACGCCTGGTGGCCTGCTATTTTCCACAGACTTCGGCATATCAACTGCCCCCGAAACATCTATAGGATTCTTACGAGTTATATTGAGGATAGATATGTATACTTGGCTTTTGCTGACTGCCGTGTAGAAAAAAATATGTCAAAAGGTTGCGTCCAGGGCTCGGTTTGTGGACCAACCTTATTCAATCTTTTACTTGATGAGCTATTGTGCAGCAATTTGCCCCCGGGATGCCATCTGCAGGCCTATGCTGATGACGTGCTTCTTGTGGCTCAGTCGGACGACATTGTCTCACTTGAAAGGGCTACAAATGAGGCTTTAACGCGGATTGCATCTTGGGGAGAATCTGTAAAACTAAAATTTGGGCCTGAGAAAACACAATGCATGGCATTTACTAACAAAGCAGCTAAAACTAGAATCACATTTAACGGCCATCCCGTCTCTTTCATGAATCAAATTAAGTTGTTGGGTGTTATCATTGACAGAAAAAGGAATTTTATTAAACATAGTGATTATGTCATCAACAAGGCCAAAAAACTCTTCAATAAACTCACAATGTTCATTAAACCCACCTGGGGGGTACACCCGGAAAATGTAAAAATTATTTACGAGACTGTCATTCAGCCTATCATATGCTATGGCGCTGGCATTTGGGCTGGAGCACTTAAATATAAATGTGTTGAAAAGAAGCTTCTTGCATTGCAGAGACTATTCGCGATTAAAATCATACAAGGGTTCAGAACAACTAGCACCGCCTCCTCCATTACAATTGCCCAACTAATTCCACTCCCATATAAAATCAGTGAAGTTTCTGGCATTGAAAAGACTAAACTTCGTGGTACATCAGATTTCCTACCGAGTGATGTCCCCTTGGAGAGTTTGGCCACCCCCTCTGAGCTTCTGCACCCGGCCGACAGAACTGGGATAAATTTTAATGCTATACCCTCCCGGGCTGAGCACGACGCTCTGATAGATCACGACACGGAGGAACACATCAATATATACACCGATGGTAGTAAGCATGATGGCGCGGTTGGTGCAGCATTTGTTGCTCTCCGATCTGATAGCGCTATCATGGTTACAAAGAAATATAGACTGCACGGCTGCTGCTCTGTATTCCAGGCGGAAATGCTAGCCATTCATAGGGCCGTCGCATGGGTGGAGGGCAGTAAACACGCGTGCAAGCAGATACGAATCCTTTCTGACAGCGAGTCTGCTTTGAGTGAATTATCCAACCCTAATAGCGTCAATCCATTCGCCGTCAAAATTCATCGCATTTTGCACAACATCAAACAGAGAATAATCGATCTTCAATTTGTTTGGATCAAGGCACATATTGATATCCCTGGTAACGAGATGGCTGATGCTGCAGCCAAATCTGCAACGACTCTTCACAGCCAGCTGAGTTATCATTATGTGCCTATCAGTTACATTAAACACAGATATGCTGAATCACGCGTAGTTGCCAAAAATAATTTACACGCCCTCTGCACACACACAAGAGTTCTTTTCCCATCCCTCGAATCACTTGACTTATTCCTCTCCAAATTTAGACCATACTTTCACATAACCCAATTCCTCACTAATCATGGATATCATAAATCATATCTTCATAGATTCCACATCACCCAGGATGACCTTTGCCCATGCGATGGCACCACTGCACAAACGCTGGAGCACCTCATCCAGGTGTGCCCGCGATTTGCAAACACTAGAACCAACCACGAGATAGCGGCGGGCATTGTTAACCCCTATGACATTAAATGCATCTTAAAGAAACCTGTGCTCATAAAAACTTTCAACGCACACCTACAATACATTGCCCGTCAACTCAAAAAATTCAATCAGACGTAATTGATTAAGGCTGATTGCCATATGTAAATTATGCACGACTAGATCAAACTTCTATCGTGCTCCTGTATATTTATATATTTGTATATTTGGATATTTCTTAATACACAAAGAGTGGAGGTCGGCACGCACAAATCAAGTCATTTGTAACTTTAACAAAGCTAATGATGGGTGCGTGCTGGCCTCCATACTCTATACTTGTTCTGTGTGCCTCTGTATTTGTTTTAAGTGTATAGTAATAGGTTAAGTCTCATATAATAATTAAGGCTGATTGCCATATGTTAATTGTGCACGATTAGATCAAACTTCTATCGTGCTCCCGCATATTTGCACATTCCTTAATATATTTGTTTTGTGTGCCTCTGTATC
>OV281089.1:15000-27500 GCA_923060345.2 Erebia aethiops
CCTAACCTAACCTAACCTAACCTAACCTAACCTAACCTAACCTAACCTAACCTAACCTAACCTAACCTAACCTAACCTAACCTAACCTAACCTAACCTAACCTAACCTAACCTAACCTAACCTAACCTAACCTAACCTAACCTAACCTAACCTAACCTAACCTAACCTAACCTAACCTAACCTAACCTAACCTAACCTAACCTAACCTAACCTAACCTAACCTAACCTAACCTAACCTAACCTAACCTAACCTAACCTAACCTAACCTAACCTAACCTAACCTAACCTAACCTAACCTAACCTAACCTAACCTAACCTAACCTAACCTAACCTAACCTAACCTAACCTAACCTAACCTAACCTAACCTAACCTAACCTAACCTAACCTAACCTAACCTAACCTAACCTAACCTAACCTAACCTAACCTAACCTAACCTAACCTAACCTAACCTAACCTAACCTAACCTAACCTAACCTAACCTAACCTAACCTAACCTAACCTAACCTAACCTAACCTAACCTAACCTAACCTAACCTAACCTAACCTAACCTAACCTAACCTAACCTAACCTAACCTAACCTAACCTAACCTAACCTAACCTAACCTAACCTAACCTAACCTAACCTAACCTAACCTAACCTAACCTAACCTAACCTAACCTAACCTAACCTAACCTAACCTAACCTAACCTAACCTAACCTAACCTAACCTAACCTAACCTAACCTAACCTAACCTAACCTAACCTAACCTAACCTAACCTAACCTAACCTAACCTAACCTAACCTAACCTAACCTAACCTAACCTAACCTAACCTAACCTAACCTAACCTAACCTAACCTAACCTAACCTAACCTAACCTAACCTAACCTAACCTAACCTAACCTAACCTAACCTAACCTAACCTAACCTAACCTAACCTAACCTAACCTAACCTAACCTAACCTAACCTAACCTAACCTAACCTAACCTAACCTAACCTAACCTAACCTAACCTAACCTAACCTAACCTAACCTAACCTAACCTAACCTAACCTAACCTAACCTAACCTAACCTAACCTAACCTAACCTAACCTAACCTAACCTAACCTAACCTAACCTAACCTAACCTAACCTAACCTAACCTAACCTAACCTAACCTAACCTAACCTAACCTAACCTAACCTAACCTAACCTAACCTAACCTAACCTAACCTAACCTAACCTAACCTAACCTAACCTAACCTAACCTAACCTAACCTAACCTAACCTAACCTAACCTAACCTAACCTAACCTAACCTAACCTAACCTAACCTAACCTAACCTAACCTAACCTAACCTAACCTAACCTAACCTAACCTAACCTAACCTAACCTAACCTAACCTAACCTAACCTAACCTAACCTAACCTAACCTAACCTAACCTAACCTAACCTAACCTAACCTAACCTAACCTAACCTAACCTAACCTAACCTAACCTAACCTAACCTAACCTAACCTAACCTAACCTAACCTAACCTAACCTAACCTAACCTAACCTAACCTAACCTAACCTAACCTAACCTAACCTAACCTAACCTAACCTAACCTAACCTAACCTAACCTAACCTAACCTAACCTAACCTAACCTAACCTAACCTAACCTAACCTAACCTAACCTAACCTAACCTAACCTAACCTAACCTAACCTAACCTAACCTAACCTAACCTAACCTAACCTAACCTAACCTAACCTAACCTAACCTAACCTAACCTAACCTAACCTAACCTAACCTAACCTAACCTAACCTAACCTAACCTAACCTAACCTAACCTAACCTAACCTAACCTAACCTAACCTAACCTAACCTAACCTAACCTAACCTAACCTAACCTAACCTAACCTAACCTAACCTAACCTAACCTAACCTAACCTAACCTAACCTAACCTAACCTAACCTAACCTAACCTAACCTAACCTAACCTAACCTAACCTAACCTAACCTAACCTAACCTAACCTAACCTAACCTAACCTAACCTAACCTAACCTAACCTAACCTAACCTAACCTAACCTAACCTAACCTAACCTAACCTAACCTAACCTAACCTAACCTAACCTAACCTAACCTAACCTAACCTAACCTAACCTAACCTAACCTAACCTAACCTAACCTAACCTAACCTAACCTAACCTAACCTAACCTAACCTAACCTAACCTAACCTAACCTAACCTAACCTAACCTAACCTAACCTAACCTAACCTAACCTAACCTAACCTAACCTAACCTAACCTAACCTAACCTAACCTAACCTAACCTAACCTAACCTAACCTAACCTAACCTAACCTAACCTAACCTAACCTAACCTAACCTAACCTAACCTAACCTAACCTAACCTAACCTAACCTAACCTAACCTAACCTAACCTAACCTAACCTAACCTAACCTAACCTAACCTAACCTAACCTAACCTAACCTAACCTAACCTAACCTAACCTAACCTAACCTAACCTAACCTAACCTAACCTAACCTAACCTAACCTAACCTAACCTAACCTAACCTAACCTAACCTAACCTAACCTAACCTAACCTAACCTAACCTAACCTAACCTAACCTAACCTAACCTAACCTAACCTAACCTAACCTAACCTAACCTAACCTAACCTAACCTAACCTAACCTAACCTAACCTAACCTAACCTAACCTAACCTAACCTAACCTAACCTAACCTAACCTAACCTAACCTAACCTAACCTAACCTAACCTAACCTAACCTAACCTAACCTAACCTAACCTAACCTAACCTAACCTAACCTAACCTAACCTAACCTAACCTAACCTAACCTAACCTAACCTAACCTAACCTAACCTAACCTAACCTAACCTAACCTAACCTAACCTAACCTAACCTAACCTAACCTAACCTAACCTAACCTAACCTAACCTAACCTAACCTAACCTAACCTAACCTAACCTAACCTAACCTAACCTAACCTAACCTAACCTAACCTAACCTAACCTAACCTAACCTAACCTAACCTAACCTAACCTAACCTAACCTAACCTAACCTAACCTAACCTAACCTAACCTAACCTAACCTAACCTAACCTAACCTAACCTAACCTAACCTAACCTAACCTAACCTAACCTAACCTAACCTAACCTAACCTAACCTAACCTAACCTAACCTAACCTAACCTAACCTAACCTAACCTAACCTAACCTAACCTAACCTAACCTAACCTAACCTAACCTAACCTAACCTAACCTAACCTAACCTAACCTAACCTAACCTAACCTAACCTAACCTAGCCTATCCTAACCTAACCTAACCTAACCTAACCTAACCTAACCTAACCTAACCTAACCTAACCTAACCTAACCTAACCTAACCTAACCTAACCTAACCTAACCTAACCTAACCTAACCTAACCTAACCTAACCTAACCTAACCTAACCTAACCTAACCTAACCTAACCTAACCTAACCTAACCTAACCTAACCTAACCTAACCTAACCTAACCTAACCTAACCTAACCTAACCTAACCTAACCTAACCTAACCTAACCTAACCTAACCTAACCTAACCTAACCTAACCTAACCTAACCTAACCTAACCTAACCTAACACACAGTCTCTCGCGGACCGAGCTCGAGAGCGGTCGAGTTTTTGCGGGCTCCGTGTCGGTGACTTCGGTGACTTGGGGGACCTGGGGGACTTGGGCAACCTCGGTGACTTAGGGGACCTAGGTTGCTTGGGCAACCTCGGTGACTTGGGGGACCTAGGTGACTTAGGCAACCTCGGTGACTTGGGGGACCTAGGGGACTTGGGCAACTTCGGTGACTTGGGGGACCTAGGGGACTTGGGCAACCTCGGTGACTTGGGGGACCTAGGGGCCTTGGGCAACCTCGGTGACTTTGGGGACCTAGGGGACTTGTGGCCGAGCTCGAGAGCGGTCGAGTTTTTGCGGGCTCCGTGTTAGTGACTTCGGTGACTTGGGGGACCTAGGGGACTTGGGCAACCTCGGTGACTTGGGGGACCTAGGTGGCTTGGGCAACCTCGGTGACTTGGGGGACCTAGGTGACTTAGGCAACCTCGGTGACTTGGGGGACCTAGGGGACTTGGGCAACTTCGGTGACTTGGGGGACCTAGGGGACTTGGGCAACCTCGGTGACTTGGGGGACCTAGGGGACTTGGGCGACCTCGGTGACCGTTACCTGGGGGACTTGGACAACCTCGGTGACTTGGGGGACCTAGGTGACTTAGGCAACCTCGGTGACTTGGGGGACCTAGGGGACTTGGGCAACTTCGGTGACTTGGGGGACCTAGGGGACTTCGGCAACCTCGGTGACTTGGGGGACCTAGGGGACTTGGGCAACCTCGGTGACTTGGGGGACCTAGGGGACTTGTGGCCGAGCTCGAGAGCGGTCGAGTTTTTGCGGGCTCCGTGTTAGTGACTTCGGTGACTTGGGGGCCCTAGGGGACTTGGGCAACCTCGGTGACTTTGGGGACCTAGGGGACTTGGGCGACCTCGGTGACCGGTGACCTGGGGTACTTGGACAACCTCGGTGACTTTGGGGACCTAGGGGACTTGGGCAACCTCGGTGACTTGGGGGACCTAGGGGACTTGGGCGACCTCGGTGACCGGTGACCTGGGGGACTTGGACAACCTCGGTGACTTGGGGGACCTAGGGGACTTGGGCAACCTCGGTGACTTGGGGGACCTAGGTGGCTTGGGCAACCTCGGTGACTTGGGGGACCTAGGTGACTTAGGCAACCTCGGTGACTTGGGGGACCTAGGGGACTTGGGCAACTTCGGTGACTTGGGGGACCTAGGGGACTTGGGCAACCTCGGTGACTTGGGGGACCTAGGGGACTTGGGCGACCTCGGTGACCGGTGACCTGGGGGACTTGGACAACCTCGGTGACTTGGGGGACCTAGGGGACTTGGGCAACCTCGGTGACTTGGGGGACCTAGGGGACTTGGGCGACCTCGGCGACCGGTGACCTGGGGGACTTGGACAACCTCGGTGACTTGGGGGACCTAGGGGACTTGGGCAACCTTGGTGACTTGGGGGACCTAGGGGACTTGGGCGACCTCGGTGACCGGTGGTCTAGGGGACCTCGGGGACTTCGGGGACCTCGGGGACTTGGGGGACTTCGGGGACCTCGGCTACCTTGGGGACCTGTCACCTCAGTGACATCGGCATCTGCGGGGGACCGGTGACTTTGGGGACCTCTGGGACTTCGGGGACCTCGGGGACTTGGGGGACCTCGGGGACCTAGGCGGCCTCGGGGACCGGGGTCATCTGTGACATTGGTCACAATAGTGATCTCAGTGACTACGATACATTACTCTAGTGTTCAGTGTGCAGTGTCAGTGAGTGAGAGTGTGTGATGAGTGGCTCGAGTTGCTGGGACCTGGGACCTGATTGCCTGACTCCTCCCTGCGAATGGATACCAATGTAAGTCTCGAATGAATTCATAAATACACATGTGATTAAAGTTAAATATTAGAAATGATTAGAACTCCAACAAAGGCGCCTGAGCTTGGCCAGGGCTCCCCGACTGGGCCGGCTTACACGTCAGACTATGCTGACATGAACACAGTAGCCATGACTGCGACTGTGGCTACCGAAACGATGGCGACTGGTTCTGCAGCTGATACTGCGACGGTCCCTTCGGCGCCCCTTAAAAGCTCTAGGCGTGCGCTCAATCAACCTGTCGCAACACCTGAACTTCCTGCAAAAGCTGCCCAAGTGACAGATCTGACCTCGTTGGCTGGCGTAGTAAATGCGCTCTCAAAGAGCATTGTTTCGGCTGTTTTTGATGGAAAAAGCGTTACCGCCCTCAATAAGAAGCTCATCGCTCAAGCTGCTGAGGAAATGCGGCTGGCAGTGGCAGCATTTGAGCGTCTCTCTGGCACGCTTGCCCTCCCGTCTGACCCCAATACCCCTGCCCCTCCGGATACAGCTGCATCGGTTGCCTCAATTGACGCGGTGACTGCGACTGCAGCTGTTGCTAATGTCGAGGAGTTACGTAAAGAACTTGCCACTTGTGTGGATGAGGTAAGGAAGCTGCGCAACGACCTCTCCACGGCCCCTACTAGTGCGACTATGAAAAGAGATATAACGGACTGCGTCCGAGGAGAAATAGGGAACCTGAAAACTGATCTGATCTCCCTTGCTTCTGAACCGACGCACCCCACATACGCGCGGATACTGGCCACGCCGGCTACACCAACACCAACGACATTTACACCGGCGACATCCCATGCCCCACACGCCCCTGTGTCCCGACCGGCAATAATTGTCGCGACTAAAGAGCCAATAAACACTCGGCGGGAGATGATGACTGCTTGGAGGAACAGCATCAGCTTCCGCGACAGCAATTACGGCCCTGCGGGCATTCAGCCCATTTCCAACAACAAACTTAGGGTCGAATTTGATACGGAACAACATAGGGATGATGCCCTCAGGCGTCTGAGTGATTCCAACAAGGTCAGTGCTGAGCCGGCTCGCCTGCTTCGACCAATGGTCATCATTAAGGGTATATCCAAAGACGCTGCACCTGAGGAATTAACTAACATAATTTTGCGCCAAAATCCGACACTTGCCTCAAATCCTGATACGGTGCCAAGCTCAGACGTCCAACTTCGCTTTGTTAGGCGTAATCGGAATGATAAATTATACAATGCGGTCCTCATCACCTCCCCCAGTATATTTAAGAAAATCGTTAAATCAGGCCGCTTGTGTATCGACCACCAGAGGGTTCATGTGGAGGAATTCTCCCCCTTTATGCAATGCTATGCATGTTTTCAATTTGGGCATACTCAAAAACACTGCCAGGCCTCAGAGGCTACACGATGCTCATACTGCGCTGAAGAGACACACAAGGAAGCTGAGTGCCCTGCAAAAACGCAAAATAAACCTCCCAATTGTAGCAATTGCGCTCAGCGCAACACCAAATTCGGACATAAACATGACACACGCCACACAGTAAACTCCCACTCCTGTCCCATAATACAATCAATGAAAGACCGAGTGAATCAACGCATCGATTATGGTTTTTAGTCCATTAAATTTTTTACAATGTGCACAAATCAATACAGGTAGAAGCAGGAACGCCCTTCAAGAGGTCGTGGTGGACGCTCACAGGAATAATTTAGAAATTATATTTGTGAGTGAACCTTACACGGGCAAAAACAAATTCATGAGTCCTGTTAGTGGATACACCCTCTATCAGTTTCCGGGTCAAACTGAGGTTAAAGCTGCCATATTGGTTAGAGAGGGAGTCGTCAGCACGCTTGGAATTAGTGAATTCTCTACCCCTAACTTAAGTATTATAAAAATCAATTACAAAGGCCGAAGAGATATCTATCTCACATCAATTTACATTCAACCCAGGCAGGATAGTACAGAAACAATCACTAAACTTGATAGATTTCTTCACAGTACCGCGGGAGCCAAACACATAATTTGCGGCGATTTTAACGGGTGGCACAATTTGTGGGGGTCCAATAAATCCAATAGTAGAGGACAAATAATTGCGGATCTCATCATGACTCACGGGTTAGCCGTGTGTAATGTCGGTACAACCCCAACTTTTGAGACCATCACTCACGGCACTTATAGAGCATCCATTATTGATTTGACACTCAACAGTCACCCTAATCTCATTTCTATTAATAACTGGAAAATCGACTCTAACCTCTGTCCCTCATCTGACCATAACGCAATTAGTTTCAATATTTCACTGAGACAGATATCTCTCACCAAAAATGTTAAACTATCAACCTTCCGGTATGATACTTCTCATGTTAAATGGGATCTTATATCCGAAAATTTCAAAAGAATAATTTCTGAAAAACTAGACACCCGTTCTGACATAAATACCTTACAGACCAATGACATTGATGAATATATTGCTAATCTCACTACTTGCATCCAGGCTGCTTGTGATGAACTCTTGCCTAGGGCAACTCGTCCCCCTACTCGCGCGCCATGGTGGAGCGACGACCTGGAACAAATGAAAAAGAAGGTTATTGCTAATCACCATAAAATCTGTAAACAGGTCCGTCGTAAACTGCCACTGGACGAGTTAGTTGCTGAAAGGGACTCGCTTAGATCCGAGTACTCGGAGGCTATTAGGGCCGCCTCTACTGACAGCTTCAGGGAATTTTGTAACAAGCAGAAAAAAGAAGACGTATATTCCATTACCAACCGGATTATAAAAACTAGACCCCTAAGACAACCACCTACTACATTAAGGCGCGATGACGGCACTTATACTACAAACTCTTCTAATACGGCCACTGCACTCCTCAATAAATTCTTCCCTGATGACACTGCTGACCTCACTGACTTCCAAAAATGGAGACGGTCCACCACACTACTGCCTATTGACACCCCAGAAGATCCACCATTTACTTTCACTGAGGTCATCACTTGTTTAAAAGACATGAATCACAGAAAAGCGCCGGGACCCGACCACCTGACATCAGACATCTGCCTGCTATTTACTGAACTATTTCCCAATATCATTACTGATTTAATGAACAGATGTTTACAGCTCGGATACTTCCCTGAGAAGTGGAAGGTGGCCTATGCAAAAATTATTCCCAAACCCAACAAGACTGACTACACTGACTGCTCTTCTTACCGACCCATTGGACTTATCAACGTATTAGGGAAACTACTTGAAAAACTTATCATGAACAGACTCATTTATCATATGAATAACAACGACCTTAACTGTGACAAACAATTCGGATTTAAGATGCAGACTAGCTCTATAAATGCACTGGACTGCGCGCTAGGCGTTGTCGACCGCGCTTTATCAGCCAAACAACACGTAATTATGGTGTCACTCGATATTAAGGCAGCGTTTGACAACGCCTGGTGGCCTGCTATTTTCCACAGACTTCGGCATATCAACTGCCCCCGAAACATCTATAGGATTCTTACGAGTTATATTGAGGATAGATATGTATACTTGGCTTTTGCTGACTGCCGTGTAGGAAAAAATATGTCAAAAGGTTGCGTCCAGGGCTCGGTTTGTGGACCAACCTTATTCAATCTTTTACTTGATGAGCTATTGTGCAGCAATTTGCCCCCGGGATGCCATCTGCAGGCCTATGCTGATGACGTGCTTCTTGTGGCTCAGTCGGACGACATTGTCTCACTTGAAAGGGCTACAAATGAGGCTTTAACGCGGATTGCATCTTGGGGAGAATCTGTAAAACTAAAATTTGGGCCTGAGAAAACACAATGCATGGCATTTACTAACAAAGCAGCTAAAACTAGAATCACATTTAACGGCCATCCCGTCTCTTTCATGAATCAAATTAAGTTGTTGGGTGTTATCATTGACAGAAAAAGGAATTTTATTAAACATAGTGATTATGTCATCAACAAGGCCAAAAAACTCTTCAATAAACTCACAATGTTCATTAAACCCACCTGGGGGGTACACCCGGAAAATGTAAAAATTATTTACGAGACTGTCATTCAGCCTATCATATGCTATGGCGCTGGCATTTGGGCTGGAGCACTTAAATATAAATGTGTTGAAAAGAAGCTTCTTGCATTGCAGAGACTATTCGCGATTAAAATCATACAAGGGTTCAGAACAACTAGCACCGCCTCCTCCATTACAATTGCCCAACTAATTCCACTCCCATATAAAATCAGTGAAGTTTCTGGCATTGAAAAGACTAAACTTCGTGGTACATCAGATTTCCTACCGAGTGATGTCCCCTTGGAGAGTTTGGCCACCCCCTCTGAGCTTCTGCACCCGGCCGACAGAACTGGGATAAATTTTAATGCTATACCCTCCCGGGCTGAGCACGACGCTCTGATAGATCACGACACGGAGGAACACATCAATATATACACCGATGGTAGTAAGCATGATGGCGCGGTTGGTGCAGCATTTGTTGCTCTCCGATCTGATAGCGCTATCATGGTTACAAAGAAATATAGACTGCACGGCTGCTGCTCTGTATTCCAGGCGGAAATGCTAGCCATTCATAGGGCCGTCGCATGGGTGGAGGGCAGTAAACACGCGTGCAAGCAGATACGAATCCTTTCTGACAGCGAGTCTGCTTTGAGTGAATTATCCAACCCTAATAGCGTCAATCCATTCGCCGTCAAAATTCATCGCATTTTGCACAACATCAAACAGAGAATAATCGATCTTCAATTTGTTTGGATCAAGGCACATATTGATATCCCTGGTAACGAGATGGCTGATGCTGCAGCCAAATCTGCAACGACTCTTCACAGCCAGCTGAGTTATCATTATGTGCCTATCAGTTACATTAAACACAGATATGCTGAATCACGCGTAGTTGCCAAAAATAATTTACACGCCCTCTGCACACACACAAGAGTTCTTTTCCCATCCCTCGAATCACTTGACTTATTCCTCTCCAAATTTAGACCATACTTTCACATAACCCAATTCCTCACTAATCATGGATATCATAAATCATATCTTCATAGATTCCACATCACCCAGGATGACCTTTGCCCATGCGATGGCACCACTGCACAAACGCTGGAGCACCTCATCCAGGTGTGCCCGCGATTTGCAAACACTAGAACCAACCACGAGATAGCGGCGGGCATTGTTAACCCCTATGACATTAAATGCATCTTAAAGAAACCTGTGCTCATAAAAACTTTCAACGCACACCTACAATACATTGCCCGTCAACTCAAAAAATTCAATCAGACGTAATTGATTAAGGCTGATTGCCATATGTAAATTATGCACGACTAGATCAAACTTCTATCGTGCTCCTGTATATTTATATATTTGTATATTTGGATATTTCTTAATACACAAAGAGTGGAGGTCGGCACGCACAAATCAAGTCATTTGTAACTTTAACAAAGCTAATGATGGGTGCGTGCTGGCCTCCATACTCTATACTTGTTCTGTGTGCCTCTGTATTTGTTTTAAGTGTATAGTAATAGGTTAAGTCTCATATAATAATTAAGGCTGATTGCCATATGTTAATTGTGCACGATTAGATCAAACTTCTATCGTGCTCCCGCATATTTGCACATTTCTTAATATATTTGTTTTGTGTGCCTCTGTATCTGTTTTCAAGTGTATACCAATAGGTTAAGCTTCATATAATAATTAGGGCTGATTGCCATACGTTTATTGTGCACGACTAGATCAAACTTCTTTCGTGCTCTTGAATATTAGTACATTTCTTAATAATCTATGAGCGGAGGTCGGCACGCACACTTCAAGTCATTTGTAACTTTGTCAAAGCTGATGATGGGTGCGTGCTGACCGCCATGCTCTATACTTGTTCTGTGCGCCTTTGTATTTGTCTAGGGGTATATTAATTGGTAATGTTGCTGTTCTGTGTTAAATTTACTTGTATATAATTTACCTTTATTCTTTTATTTAATGTGTTAAGATTAAACTACAAAGACTACAAAACGCCACACTGGACATGCAAGTAACTATCAACAGATTAACAGTTATGCTATATATTAGCACCGGATACAACGTAAGACGCACTGACTCTGCTGCCATGGAAACCAGCGTGCTTGCCAGTCAAGTAGCGAACGACACTACCACAAGAGAGGGTGTTGTAACCAATTGTTCCAGAATTGCGGTGTCGGGTGGCTCGGCCGTTGCTGGCGGGGCTGCTGATCGCGCCGCCAGCATTGACAGTATACACAGTGCGGAAACGGTTGCGCCGGAATCTGGAATGCCTGAAATTGGCCCGGACGTGGAACCGACCACTGGCTCCTCCGGGGCTGGTGCTGCTGACATTGCTGAGTCCGTCGTGAGGACGGCAGAGTTGCGGTAATGGCGGTCACCTGCACATCCTTCTACCTCTACTTCTACTTCCACCTCTCGTGGGGGGTGGCTGGACTGGTCACCCTGTGATCTACTTCAAAACCATCGCTCCTCAAGCAACATGTCCGGCTATTAATAGACCTAGCAGACAACAAATCTCCTATGTGGCGAACGTCAGGCTCTCCTTCCTATTCGGGAGGGGGGGGGAAATAGCGTCAGCATTGGCTACGACAACAGCAGCTGCAGCGGTGGATGACGCTGGCTTTTGACTACGCTTATACCTGTATATTTGTACATTTCTTAAACATAACTCAATCTATACAATGGGCGGATGTCAGCATGCATAACTTGGCGTGCTGACTGCTGACTGCCACATTCTATTCGCGTACTATCGCGCCTTTGTGATTTGTCTGAATGTAATCATTGAAATGTGTATATAATATGCTTAAGACTATATATAGTGTATATAACGTATATAATTTTCTTCTGTGTTAAATTAATTCAGTTAAGGTAACTTAATAAACAACGAGTGGAGGTCGGCACGCGCACATCAAGTCATTGGTAACTTTATCTAGGCTAATGATGGGTGCGTGCTGGCCGCCATGCTCTGTACTTGCTTTGTGTGTACTAAGTCTCATATAGTGATGTGTTTCATGTTTAATTTATCTGTATTTCATGAGGAAAAAAAAAAAAAAAAAAAAAA
>OV281089.1:30000-35000 GCA_923060345.2 Erebia aethiops
CAGCGGCGCGAAAGCTTGGAGTTAGAAAGCAGCTGGGCGGTGTGCAGCGCGGATTTGCTCAAAAAATCAGCAAGGCGTACCGAACGGTCTCCCTGAATGCCGCATTGCTATTGGCAGGGATCCTCCCACTCGATCTCCGCATACGAGAGGCAGCAGCCCTGTATGAGGCGAAGAGGGGAGTGCCTCGGCCGGAGCTGGCGGGCGGGGAGATCGAGCGGAAGGCCAACTACTCGGAGAACGGCCACCCGGCAACCCATATGAGCCTCAAGTTCATTAGCCTGGTAGATCAAGAAGATGTCGACAATAACAACAGTCAAGCAATGCGCATCTTCACAGATGGCAGCAAAATTGAAAACAAAGTCGGAGCCTCACTGTCCCTTTGGAACGAAGAAGCGGAGATCAAGCCCGTAAAATTAAAGCTGCCATCCTACAGTACAGTTTACCAGGCTGAACTGCTGGCCATATGCAGAGCCACGGCGGAGGTCCTAAAGAGCACCGAGACAAGTTTCGGAATATATAGTGATTCCAGATCTGCGCTGGAGACTGTAGTCAGTTATCACTCGCACCACCCACTAGCAGTAGGGGCCCGCAAGAACCTGGAGCGGGCTCTTGCCCAGAGCAAAGTTGTCACTTTGTTCTGGATAAAAGCCCACGCTGGCCTCGCTGGAAATGAACGCGCTGACGAGCTGGCGAAAAGCGCCGCCCTCTACTCAAAAAAGCGTCCAGACTACGATCTATGCCCGGTATCATTTGTCAAGGGCCAAATCCGCAAGGAATCCCTTGACGAATGGAACCGGAGATATGGATCAGGCGAAACTGCAGGAACGACCAAAACATTCTTCCCAAACGCGGTTGAAGCGCATGGAATGGTCCAAAAGATCACCCTGGACAGTGTTACCACCCAATTGTTTACGGGGCATGGCGGCTTTGGAGAATACTTGCACAGATTCAAATGCAAAGACGATCCAGGCTGTGTCTGCGACCCCAACTGTGACGAAACTGTATTACACATATTAATTGAGTGTCCGCAGCACGGCAGAGAAAGAGAAAATCTAGAACAGGAGATGCAAATGAATCTGTGCAAGGATTCCCTGGCTAATATATTAAAAACTAATAAAACAAGGGATTTATTTTTAAAGTATGCCAAAAAAGTTGTTAATATAGTCATAGATAGGAATAAAACGTAAGCTATAAGATAATGTGTATAGGATAGATCTACATTTACTCTGTATTATTAGAATATAGGAACAAAATATAGATAGTGCACACATAGCTAAAATAAATTTAGTATATACTTAATATAACTAATAAATATTATTAATATAATTTTCAAATAAAAAATGACCGTAAACAATTAATAATTAGATAAACAAAGGCTTTGACTACGTCAGAGGTGTCTACTGATTTTATTAATAAAAAAAAAAAAAAAAAAAAAAAAAAAACCTAACCTAACCTATCCTAACCTAACCTAACCTAACCTAACCTAACCTAACCTAACCTAACCTAACCTAACCTAACCTAACCTAACCTAACCTAACCTAACCTAACCTAACCTAACCTAACCTAACCTAACCTAACCTAACCTAACCTAACCTAACCTAACCTAACCTAACCTAACCTAACCTAACCTAACCTAACCTAACCTAACCTAACCTAACCTAACCTAACCTAACCTAACCTAACCTAACCTAACCTAACCTAACCTAACCTAACCTAACCTAACCTAACCTAACCTAACCTAACCTAACCTAACCTAACCTAACCTAACCTAACCTAACCTAACCTAACCTAACCTAACCTAACCTAACCTAACCTAACCTAACCTAACCTAACCTAACCTAACCTAACCTAACCTAACCTAACCTAACCTAACCTAACCTAACCTAACCTAACCTAACCTAACCTAACCTAACCTAACCTAACCTAACCTAACCTAACCTAACCTAACCTAACCTAACCTAACCTAACCTAACCTAACCTAACCTAACCTAACCTAACCTAACCTAACCTAACCTAACCTAACCTAACCTAACCTAACCTAACCTAACCTAACCTAACCTAACCTAACCTAACCTAACCTAACCTAACCTAACCTAACCTAACCTAACCTAACCTAACCTAACCTAACCTAACCTAACCTAACCTAACCTAACCTAACCTAACCTAACCTAACCTAACCTAACCTAACCTAACCTAACCTAACCTAACCTAACCTAACCTAACCTAACCTAACCTAACCTAACCTAACCTAACCTAACCTAACCTAACCTAACCTAACCTAACCTAACCTAACCTAATCTAACCTAACCTAACCTAACCTAACCTAACCTAACCTAACCTAACCTAACCTAACCTAACCTAACCTAACCTAACCTAACCTAACCTAACCTAACCTAACCTAACCTAACCTAACCTAACCTAACCTAACCTAACCTAACCTAACCTAACCTAACCTAACCTAACCTAACCTAACCTAACCTAACCTAACCTAACCTAACCTAACCTAACCTAACCTAACCTAACCTAACCTAACCTAACCTAACCTAACCTAACCTAACCTAACCTAACCTAACCTAACCTAACCTAACCTAACCTAACCTAACCTAACCTAACCTAACCTAACCTAACCTAACCTAACCTAACCTAACCTAACCTAACCGTTGTCGTATTAAAGAAACCAGCCAAGGAAGATCTGACAAACCCAAAATCATACAGACCGATCGGACTGCTGTCTGTAATGGGGAAGATCCTAGAAAAAATGATGGTCGGTAGATTGAAATGGCACCTGTTGCCAAAAATTAGCACCCGCCAGTATGGCTTTGTGCCACAGAGGAGCACCGAAGACTCCCTCTATGACCTCATGCAATACATACGGAACAAGCTGAACTTGAAAAAACTTGTAACGATGATATCGCTGGATATAGAGGGGGCCTTCGATAGCGCCTGGTGGCCAGCCATTAAGCTTCGACTGGTGGAAGAGGACTGCCCAGTCAACATACGTAGGCTTATCAATAATTATCTACAAGACAGGAGTGTCAATGTGCGGTATGCCGGCGAGCAATACAGCAAGTCAACCAACAAAGGATGTGTGCAGGGATCCATAGGGGGGCCCATATTATGGAATCTCCTTCTGGACCCTTTGTTAAAAGGCCTAGAGGAGAGGGGTGAGTACTGTCAGGCGTTCGCAGACGACATTGTGTTGATTTTCGATGGCAATACTGCGCAGGAAATACAGAGACAAGCCAACGCCGCCCTCGCCTATGTTCAGGAGTGGGGCGTCCGAAATAAACTTCGATTCGCTCCGCACAAAACAAATGCTATGCTGATCACGCGAAAGTTAAAATACGACACGCCACTCCTGAACATGGGAGGGGTTTCCATAAATATGACCAAGGAAATAAAAATTCTTGGTCTTACCATCGATAGCTCCCTGACTTTTAACACACACATTACGAATACATGCAAAAAAGTATCAAACATCTACAGGCAGCTGTCGAGAGCGGCAAAGATTAGTTGGGGCCTACACCCGGAAATAATCCGGATGATATACACGGCAGTAGTAGAACCCATAATACTATACGCGGCGAGCGCCTGGGCGCCAGCGGCGCGAAAGCTTGGAGTTAGAAAGCAGCTGGGCGGTGTGCAGCGCGGATTTGCTCAAAAAATCAGCAAGGCGTACCGAACGGTCTCCCTGAATGCCGCATTGCTATTGGCAGGGATCCTCCCACTCGATCTCCGCATACGAGAGGCAGCAGCCCTGTATGAGGCGAAGAGGGGAGTGCCTCGGCCGGAGCTGGCGGGCGGGGAGATCGAGCGGAAGGCCAACTACTCGGAGAACGGCCACCCGGCAACCCATATGAGCCTCAAGTTCATTAGCCTGGTAGATCAAGAAGATGTCGACAATAACAACAGTCAAGCAATGCGCATCTTCACAGATGGCAGCAAAATTGAAAACAAAGTCGGAGCCTCACTGTCCCTTTGGAACGAAGAAGCGGAGATCAAGCCCGTAAAATTAAAGCTGCCATCCTACAGTACAGTTTACCAGGCTGAACTGCTGGCCATATGCAGAGCCACGGCGGAGGTCCTAAAGAGCACCGAGACAAGTTTCGGAATATATAGTGATTCCAGATCTGCGCTGGAGACTGTAGTCAGTTATCACTCGCACCACCCACTAGCAGTAGGGGCCCGCAAGAACCTGGAGCGGGCTCTTGCCCAGAGCAAAGTTGTCACTTTGTTCTGGATAAAAGCCCACGCTGGCCTCGCTGGAAATGAACGCGCTGACGAGCTGGCGAAAAGCGCCGCCCTCTACTCAAAAAAGCGTCCAGACTACGATCTATGCCCGGTATCATTTGTCAAGGGCCAAATCCGCAAGGAATCCCTTGACGAATGGAACCGGAGATATGGATCAGGCGAAACTGCAGGAACGACCAAAACATTCTTCCCAAACGCGGTTGAAGCGCATGGAATGGTCCAAAAGATCACCCTGGACAGTGTTACCACCCAATTGTTTACGGGGCATGGCGGCTTTGGAGAATACTTGCACAGATTCAAATGCAAAGACGATCCAGGCTGTGTCTGCGACCCCAACTGTGACGAAACTGTATTACACATATTAATTGAGTGTCCGCAGCACGGCAGAGAAAGAGAAAATCTAGAACAGGAGATGCAAATGAATCTGTGCAAGGATTCCCTGGCTAATATATTAAAAACTAATAAAACAAGGGATTTATTTTTAAAGTATGCCAAAAAAGTTGTTAATATAGTCATAGATAGGAATAAAACGTAAGCTATAAGATAATGTGTATAGGATAGATCTACATTTACTCTGTATTATTAGAATATAGGAACAAAATATAGATAGTGCACACATAGCTAAAATAAATTTAGTATATACTTAATATAACTAATAAATATTATTAATATAATTTTCAAATAAAAAATGACCGTAAACAATTAATAATTAGATAAACAAAGGCTTTGACTACGTCAGAGGTGTCTAC
>OV281089.1:37500-55000 GCA_923060345.2 Erebia aethiops
CATACAAACTTATCGATTTCGAAGCGAAAACTCGTGGAATTGTTGCGCCGCCGCCCCAATTTTCCTCATTTTCCAGCCAAATCTTCACAGGACGTTGCTTTCGACCGGCACTAGCGACCTGCGAAAGAAAAACAAAATTTTAAATTTTCCTATTTTCATACAAATTTCGGCACTTAGAAAAATTTCAAAGAAAAATTAAATAGTAGTATATCTTCCAAATTCCTGCATTTTCCGATCCGGGCGACGCCTATAAGCGAGCAATCGCGCGCGCGGCACCGTTACACCTCTTTTCCGGCGATTTTCCGACGCGAAAAGCGCGTTTCCCAACTTTTTAAATTCGACACCGAGTACATATCATAGGTAAAGATCTGCATACAAACTTATCGATTTCGAAGCGAAAACTCGTGGAATTGTTGCGCCGCCGCCCCAATTTTCCTCATTTTCCAGCCAAATCTTCACAGGACGTTGCTTTCGACCGGCACTAGCGACCTGCGAAAGAAAAACAAAATTTTAAATTTTCCTATTTTCATACAAATTTCGGCACTTAGAAAAATTTCAAAGAAAAATTAAATAGTAGTATATCTTCCAAATTCCTGCATTTTCCGATCCGGGCGACGCCTATAAGCGAGCAATCGCGCGCGCGGCACCGTTACACCTCTTTTCCGGCGATTTTCCGACGCGAAAAGCGCGTTTCCCAACTTTTTAAATTCGACACCGAGTACATATCATAGGTAAAGATCTGCATACAAACTTATCGATTTCGAAGCGAAAACTCGTGGAATTGTTGCGCCGCCGCCCCAATTTTCCTCATTTTCCAGCCAAATCTTCACAGGACGTTGCTTTCGACCGGCACTAGCGACCTGCGAAAGAAAAACAAAATTTTAAATTTTCCTATTTTCATACAAATTTCGGCACTTAGAAAAATTTCAAAGAAAAATTAAATAGTAGTATATCTTCCAAATTCCTGCATTTTCCGATCCGGGCGACGCCTATAAGCGAGCAATCGCGCGCGCGGCACCGTTACACCTCTTTTCCGGCGATTTTCCGACGCGAAAAGCGCGTTTCCCAACTTTTTAAATTCGACACCGAGTACATATCATAGGTAAAGATCTGCATACAAACTTATCGATTTCGAAGCGAAAACTCGTGGAATTGTTGCGCCGCCGCCCCAATTTTCCTCATTTTCCAGCCAAATCTTCACAGGACGTTGCTTTCGACCGGCACTAGCGACCTGCGAAAGAAAAACAAAATTTTAAATTTTCCTATTTTCATACAAATTTCGGCACTTAGAAAAATTTCAAAGAAAAATTAAATAGTAGTATATCTTCCAAATTCCTGCATTTTCCGATCCGGGCGACGCCTATAAGCGAGCAATCGCGCGCGCGGCACCGTTACACCTCTTTTCCGGCGATTTTCCGACGCGAAAAGCGCGTTTCCCAACTTTTTAAATTCGACACCGAGTACATATCATAGGTAAAGATCTGCATACAAACTTATCGATTTCGAAGCGAAAACTCGTGGAATTGTTGCGCCGCCGCCCCAATTTTCCTCATTTTCCAGCCAAATCTTCACAGGACGTTGCTTTCGACCGGCACTAGCGACCTGCGAAAGAAAAACAAAATTTTAAATTTTCCTATTTTCATACAAATTTCGGCACTTAGAAAAATTTCAAAGAAAAATTAAATAGTAGTATATCTTCCAAATTCCTGCATTTTCCGATCCGGGCGACGCCTATAAGCGAGCAATCGCGCGCGCGGCACCGTTACACCTCTTTTCCGGCGATTTTCCGACGCGAAAAGCGCGTTTCCCAACTTTTTAAATTCGACACCGAGTACATATCATAGGTAAAGATCTGCATACAAACTTATCGATTTCGAAGCGAAAACTCGTGGAATTGTTGCGCCGCCGCCCCAATTTTCCTCATTTTCCAGCCAAATCTTCACAGGACGTTGCTTTCGACCGGCACTAGCGACCTGCGAAAGAAAAACAAAATTTTAAATTTTCCTATTTTCATACAAATTTCGGCACTTAGAAAAATTTCAAAGAAAAATTAAATAGTAGTATATCTTCCAAATTCCTGCATTTTCCGATCCGGGCGACGCCTATAAGCGAGCAATCGCGCGCGCGGCACCGTTACACCTCTTTTCCGGCGATTTTCCGACGCGAAAAGCGCGTTTCCCAACTTTTTAAATTCGACACCGAGTACATATCATAGGTAAAGATCTGCATACAAACTTATCGATTTCGAAGCGAAAACTCGTGGAATTGTTGCGCCGCCGCCCCAATTTTCCTCATTTTCCAGCCAAATCTTCACAGGACGTTGCTTTCGACCGGCACTAGCGACCTGCGAAAGAAAAACAAAATTTTAAATTTTCCTATTTTCATACAAATTTCGGCACTTAGAAAAATTTCAAAGAAAAATTAAATAGTAGTATATCTTCCAAATTCCTGCATTTTCCGATCCGGGCGACGCCTATAAGCGAGCAATCGCGCGCGCGGCACCGTTACACCTCTTTTCCGGCGATTTTCCGACGCGAAAAGCGCGTTTCCCAACTTTTTAAATTCGACACCGAGTACATATCATAGGTAAAGATCTGCATACAAACTTATCGATTTCGAAGCGAAAACTCGTGGAATTGTTGCGCCGCCGCCCCAATTTTCCTCATTTTCCAGCCAAATCTTCACAGGACGTTGCTTTCGACCGGCACTAGCGACCTGCGAAAGAAAAACAAAATTTTAAATTTTCCTATTTTCATACAAATTTCGGCACTTAGAAAAATTTCAAAGAAAAATTAAATAGTAGTATATCTTCCAAATTCCTGCATTTTCCGATCCGGGCGACGCCTATAAGCGAGCAATCGCGCGCGCGGCACCGTTACACCTCTTTTCCGGCGATTTTCCGACGCGAAAAGCGCGTTTCCCAACTTTTTAAATTCGACACCGAGTACATATCATAGGTAAAGATCTGCATACAAACTTATCGATTTCGAAGCGAAAACTCGTGGAATTGTTGCGCCGCCGCCCCAATTTTCCTCATTTTCCAGCCAAATCTTCACAGGACGTTGCTTTCGACCGGCACTAGCGACCTGCGAAAGAAAAACAAAATTTTAAATTTTCCTATTTTCATACAAATTTCGGCACTTAGAAAAATTTCAAAGAAAAATTAAATAGTAGTATATCTTCCAAATTCCTGCATTTTCCGATCCGGGCGACGCCTATAAGCGAGCAATCGCGCGCGCGGCACCGTTACACCTCTTTTCCGGCGATTTTCCGACGCGAAAAGCGCGTTTCCCAACTTTTTAAATTCGACACCGAGTACATATCATAGGTAAAGATCTGCATACAAACTTATCGATTTCGAAGCGAAAACTCGTGGAATTGTTGCGCCGCCGCCCCAATTTTCCTCATTTTCCAGCCAAATCTTCACAGGACGTTGCTTTCGACCGGCACTAGCGACCTGCGAAAGAAAAACAAAATTTTAAATTTTCCTATTTTCATACAAATTTCGGCACTTAGAAAAATTTCAAAGAAAAATTAAATAGTAGTATATCTTCCAAATTCCTGCATTTTCCGATCCGGGCGACGCCTATAAGCGAGCAATCGCGCGCGCGGCACCGTTACACCTCTTTTCCGGCGATTTTCCGACGCGAAAAGCGCGTTTCCCAACTTTTTAAATTCGACACCGAGTACATATCATAGGTAAAGATCTGCATACAAACTTATCGATTTCGAAGCGAAAACTCGTGGAATTGTTGCGCCGCCGCCCCAATTTTCCTCATTTTCCAGCCAAATCTTCACAGGACGTTGCTTTCGACCGGCACTAGCGACCTGCGAAAGAAAAACAAAATTTTAAATTTTCCTATTTTCATACAAATTTCGGCACTTAGAAAAATTTCAAAGAAAAATTAAATAGTAGTATATCTTCCAAATTCCTGCATTTTCCGATCCGGGCGACGCCTATAAGCGAGCAATCGCGCGCGCGGCACCGTTACACCTCTTTTCCGGCGATTTTCCGACGCGAAAAGCGCGTTTCCCAACTTTTTAAATTCGACACCGAGTACATATCATAGGTAAAGATCTGCATACAAACTTATCGATTTCGAAGCGAAAACTCGTGGAATTGTTGCGCCGCCGCCCCAATTTTCCTCATTTTCCAGCCAAATCTTCACAGGACGTTGCTTTCGACCGGCACTAGCGACCTGCGAAAGAAAAACAAAATTTTAAATTTTCCTATTTTCATACAAATTTCGGCACTTAGAAAAATTTCAAAGAAAAATTAAATAGTAGTATATCTTCCAAATTCCTGCATTTTCCGATCCGGGCGACGCCTATAAGCGAGCAATCGCGCGCGCGGCACCGTTACACCTCTTTTCCGGCGATTTTCCGACGCGAAAAGCGCGTTTCCCAACTTTTTAAATTCGACACCGAGTACATATCATAGGTAAAGATCTGCATACAAACTTATCGATTTCGAAGCGAAAACTCGTGGAATTGTTGCGCCGCCGCCCCAATTTTCCTCATTTTCCAGCCAAATCTTCACAGGACGTTGCTTTCGACCGGCACTAGCGACCTGCGAAAGAAAAACAAAATTTTAAATTTTCCTATTTTCATACAAATTTCGGCACTTAGAAAAATTTCAAAGAAAAATTAAATAGTAGTATATCTTCCAAATTCCTGCATTTTCCGATCCGGGCGACGCCTATAAGCGAGCAATCGCGCGCGCGGCACCGTTACACCTCTTTTCCGGCGATTTTCCGACGCGAAAAGCGCGTTTCCCAACTTTTTAAATTCGACACCGAGTACATATCATAGGTAAAGATCTGCATACAAACTTATCGATTTCGAAGCGAAAACTCGTGGAATTGTTGCGCCGCCGCCCCAATTTTCCTCATTTTCCAGCCAAATCTTCACAGGACGTTGCTTTCGACCGGCACTAGCGACCTGCGAAAGAAAAACAAAATTTTAAATTTTCCTATTTTCATACAAATTTCGGCACTTAGAAAAATTTCAAAGAAAAATTAAATAGTAGTATATCTTCCAAATTCCTGCATTTTCCGATCCGGGCGACGCCTATAAGCGAGCAATCGCGCGCGCGGCACCGTTACACCTCTTTTCCGGCGATTTTCCGACGCGAAAAGCGCGTTTCCCAACTTTTTAAATTCGACACCGAGTACATATCATAGGTAAAGATCTGCATACAAACTTATCGATTTCGAAGCGAAAACTCGTGGAATTGTTGCGCCGCCGCCCCAATTTTCCTCATTTTCCAGCCAAATCTTCACAGGACGTTGCTTTCGACCGGCACTAGCGACCTGCGAAAGAAAAACAAAATTTTAAATTTTCCTATTTTCATACAAATTTCGGCACTTAGAAAAATTTCAAAGAAAAATTAAATAGTAGTATATCTTCCAAATTCCTGCATTTTCCGATCCGGGCGACGCCTATAAGCGAGCAATCGCGCGCGCGGCACCGTTACACCTCTTTTCCGGCGATTTTCCGACGCGAAAAACGCGTTTCCGGGCCCGCCCACCCACCCACCTGGCGCTAGTCAGGTGGCAGGGAGCAATACCATAAAGAGACCATCAAAAATTAAAACTCCAAATTTCGAAAAACTACGAACGCAGTCCTGTTTGGGACGGTTTAGTTAGCGTTTTGCACTCTCACCACTTCCAAAATGTCGCAACCTAGCGCTTCCGCGAAGCCTAAAAAAATGGTACCGATTAGCAAAAAGGTCCTACTTCGATCAGTGAGTGCGGACGAGTCCAAGCAAACCACTATCGACCCCCTCACGCCGGCCGCTGCGAGTACGTCCAGCCATTCCAGCAGAGCATCCACCGGTGACCTCTCACAGCCCTCCCTATCCACGCTGCCAGCTGCAGCAAACCGCCTTCTTCAAGAGGCCAAGGAGCAGATGGAGCAATCTGGCAACATCAAAACCTCCATTAAGGAGAAGGTTCTGGAGAACCTCGCCGGACTATATGAAATAGTCCTGCGGCTAAGCGAGTCTCGCCAGACGCTCCAGCTACAAATAGAGAGAGCCCGCTCCCAAATGACCTCCCAAGCGTTAAGTCTGGAAAAGGAGCACGCGGAACGGCTCGCGGAGCTGGCAGCGGGGGTAAAAGCGGTGGACATAAGAGCCCCTATTGCAGAAGTGCTGGGAGAAGTAAAATCCTTGCGTCAGATAGTGGTATTCGACGTGCTGGACGCACTGTCGAAACCTTCACAGCAGATGCCACTCCCACAGGCTGCAGAAACTGTAAAAGATCTCAAGCAAGTTAGCAGCCAACTTGCAGCGCTGGTAGAAGAGAGTAAAAGGAGTGCGACCTACGCGGAGGCGGCAGCAGGAACAAGGCCCAGACCCGCACAAAACCCAAACCACACCATAATAGTATCCTCAAAAGACGCAAAGGATACTAGCGACGACGTCCTAAAGAAAATCAGAGGTGCTGCAGATGCGCGATCCAGCGGAGTCAGGGTAGAGCGAATCCGCAAAGCGAGGAACCAAAAGGTGGTTATCAGCTGCGATACCAAAGACTCCCTGGCTCAACTGTCCGAAAAGCTGAGTTTCAATAAAGACCTGGAAATCAGCGAGGCCAAGAACAAGGATCCGCTAATTGTAATAAAGAACTTGTTGGCGTATAACACGGATGATGAGGTCGTGGCGTCCATTAGATCGCAAAATGCGGATGCGCTCAGGGATATCCCGGAGAGCGAGTTTCGAGTGGTACCAAGGTACCGACGTCCAGCGAGGAATCCCCACGAGTGCCACGCAATTGTGCAAGTATCCCCAAAAGTTTGGCAAAGATTAACATCGGTGGGTAAAGTACATATTGACCTCCAACGCTGCGTGGTAAATGACCAGTCCCCTCTTGTGCAATGCACGCGGTGTTTGGGATTCGGACACAGTCGTCGCCTATGCAAGGAGACCGAAGATAGATGCAGTCACTGCGCCGGGCCACACCTCCGTGCAACTTGCCCTTCTTGGACCGTCGGAGATGTTGCCTGCTGTAGGAACTGCCACTCAGCCAAACTCGACAAGATCGATCACAGTGCATTCGACATGGAGTGCCCAATTAGGAAAAAATGGGACACGATAGCTCGTTCCAGCGTGTCTTATTGTTAAGCCGAAGTTTTCACGGGGATTGCGCTGATACAGGCCAATCTGCAAAGGAAGAAGCTTGCCACACAAGAACTAATAAAAGAAACGGGTGACCAAAGCATTGACGTTTCCCTCATACAAGAGCCATATGTGGGAGCTGGTGGGATTGTGGGCCAATATCCGGGAACGAAAATAATACAAAAACTGATAAACCGAAGTAAACCGATAAAAGCCGCAATTATGGTCCACAACTCAAACTTGGCAATACACGAAGACCCTACACTAACAACGGAAAATATTGCTTATGCTGCCATCATAACTGAAAGTCGAACTGTGAACCTAATATCGGTATATTTCGAGGAGGATAAGCCCCTAGAACCCTACTTAGACCAGATAAGAATGATATACGACAAGGTTGGAAAAAAGAACATCATACTGGCAGGCGACGTCAATGCTTGGAGCACCTGGTGGGGAAGCTCCGAAGAAAACCATAGAGGAGCAGAGCTGGCTTCCTTTCTGGAAGAGTTGGAGTTACAAATACTTAACGAGGGGAGCGATCCCACTTTCCAAACAGTAAGAAATAATAAATTATATAGCAGTAGAGTAGATATAACCTCATGTAGCCTAGACCTCTTAGATAAAATTGACGGATGGTGTATCGACCAGGGATGCACTAGTTCTGATCACAACGCAATAAAATTCACATTACAACTAGAAAAACAATTATTGGACAACAAAAAACACACCACAAGAAAATATTATACTAAAAAAGCTAATTGGACAAAATTCAAAACGGAATTAGACAAGCAATTGAAGGAGACGAACATTAATGTAACAACAGTACAACAAATAAGTAACAAAAATGACCTAGATGAAGTAGTAAATATATACACTAATAATATAACAAAAGCGTGTGAAGAATCAATACCCAAATTAAAGCCGAAAGAGCGTTATAAATTACCCTGGTGGACCAATCATCTTGAACTCCTGCGAAAAGAAATGATCACAAAGAAGCGAAGGATCAAAAGTGCAGCTCCCTCTCGTCGCCCTTACGTAATAAAAGATTATGTTGAATCAAAAGAGAAGTATGAGGAAGAAGCAAGAAATTCCCAAACCGCAAGCTGGAAGAACTTCTGTACCAAGCAGGATAGAGAGAGTCTGTGGGATGGCGTGTATAGGGTCATAAGATCGACAGAAAGGATAACGGATGACAAACCTATGATCAAAGATGGAATCACACTCAATCCCACAGACTCAGTTGAGTACATAACATCAACCTTCTTCCCTGATGACAACGTTCTCGAAGACACGCCGGAGCACACGGCGACAAGAAGTCTCACAGCATCTCCAAATGACGAAGGATTTGACGACCCCTTATTCACCGGAACAGAGCTACGACGAGTGGTGAACAGCTTTAATTCAAAGAAGGCACCGGGACCGGACGGATTCACGGCAGATATTTGCACCGCCGCTATTAACTACGACCCGGGGCTCTTCCTGAGTATTGCCAATAGATGTCTGGAGCTGGCACTGTTTCCGAGTCTCTGGAAAGTTGCCGCTGTAGTAGTCTTGAAAAAGCCAGGCAAAACAGACTACCACCACCCCAAATCATATAGACCCATCGGGCTATTATCAATCCTGGGCAAAATTCTGGAAAAAATGATGGTCTCTAGAATCAAATGGCATCTTCTGCCGAAACTAAACACTCGCCAATATGGCTTTGTCCCCCAGCGCAGTACGGAGGACGCCCTCTGTGATCTAAGTAACTATATTAAAGACCGAATAAAGGAAAAGAACATCGTTATCCTAATATCACTAGACATAGAGGGCGCCTTCGACAGCGCTTGGTGGCCTGCCATAAAACACCGGCTTATCCGAATGGACTGTCCTCGCAACTTGAGACACCTGATCGACAGTTACCTGGAGAATAGGAAGGTTCAAGTGCATTACGGAGGCAAAATACACACTAAATCTACGACGAAAGGATGCGTACAGGGCTCGATAGGTGGACCAATTTTTTGGAACCTCCTGTTGGACCCTCTACTCAACGACATGGACCGTCAAAACGTATATTGTCAGGCCTTCGCGGATGACGTCGTCCTCGTTTTCTCCGGGAAGGCCTCACAAAATATAGAGACTAAGGCAAACGAGACCCTGGCTCATGTTAGCGCATGGGGTAGACAAAACAAACTTAAGTTTGCGGCCCACAAAACCCACGCAATGGTCCTAACAAAAAAGTTAAAATTTGATACACCAAAAATAAAAATGAACGGACAAGAATTAACATTGGTAAAAGAAATAAAAATATTAGGACTCACTATCGATGATAAGCTGTTATTCAACAAACATGTCGCGAACACTTCTGTCAGGGTGCTCAACATTTACAAACAGTTGGCCAGAACGGCAAAAACGACATGGGGGTTAAACCCGGAAATAATAAAAACCATATACGTTGCAGTAATCGAGCCAATTGTTATGTACGCAGCGAGTGTCTGGGCAGAGGCCGCTCAAAAGATCACAGTCCAGAAACAGCTCAACACTATACAGAGAGGTTTTGCTCAGAAGATCTGCAAGTCCTACAGGACAGTTTCACTACACGCCGCGCTAGTTCTCGCCGGTCTGATTCCTCTGGACTTGCGGATCTCTGAGCACGCCCAACTCTACGAAGCCAAGCGTGGTCGCCCCCTTCGATGCCTACCTGAAGACAGAAAACTGGAAGACAGAATTAGCTTCTTGGAGGCCGAGCATCCATCAAAATCGATTGCCATAGACTACTCCAACCTTCAAGATCTGTCACCTGAAACCATTGAGGAACACCAACTACAGGGTACCCTTATATTTACCGATGGGAGTAAAATTGAAGGTAAGGTTGGAGCAGCAGTCACTGTATGGAAGGATGGTGTTGAGACGGCGTCCAGGAAGCTACGACTGGAACCATTCTGTACCGTATTTCAGGCGGAGATGTTCGCGCTCAAAAAGGCTATAGAGGAAGCAGCTAAGGGAAGAGAGGATGATGTGTGTATCCTTAGTGACTCCAGATCATCCCTGGATTTGCTGAGAAGCCACAGATCATCCCACCCGCTGGCATTCGAAATTAGAAATAAGATTACAAAACTGTACCTAGAAGGGAGGAAAATAAGACTGTTCTGGATTAAGGCTCACGTCGGCATCGAAGGAAACGAACGTGCCGACGAACTGGCAAAACAAGCCGCTTTAACCAAAAAGACCAGACCCGACAATGACGCTTGTCCAAGTTCATTCGTCAAAAGACACATCAGACAAGCCACTCTCGACATCTGGCAGAAAAGATATAGCGGGGGCGAAACCGCTAATACCACTAAAGCTTTTCTGCCAGATGTGAGAAAAGCACATAAAATTATGCGAGAAATTAAAATAAACTCAGTCACAACTCAAATTTTGACGGGACACGGAGGGTTCGGATATTACCTCCACAAATATAAGTGTAAATCCAGCCCTTCGTGCCAGTGCGATCCAGCAGCGACAGAAGACATTCTGCATTTGCTGCTGGATTGCCCTAGATTCGCCAGAAAAAGATTTGAGACTGAGATAATTCTGGATGATGTAATAAATATAGAAACAATAAGTAAATTGATAGAATGTAAAGAGAAGAGGAAAATCTTTTTAAAATTTTGTAACAAAGTAGCTCAACAAATAATAAAAGAAAATAAAACATAGCTAAACAAATTATAATAGACAGTAAATACAAATAAATAAATAAGTAAGAAAATGTAAAGCATAAAATGTATATTCAAATTGAATATACATTTTACAAAAAAATAAAAACAGTACACACAAATTAAACAATACAGCCACAATAATGGTATTGTGGCAATTACAATATACAATACAAAAACAGAACACAAAATTATTGAATAAAAATGGCTCTTAATTTCGTGTTATAAAAACACGGAACCAAAAGAACCCAAAATGGCAGTGAATGCTGACGCTCATGTTGTATGAGCCTCAACATATCACACTAAAACTGCAAAACAATGATACAGGTAGAAAATAATATAAGAAATTAAGAACGTGTGAAAATAAATAAAAGCAATTACACATAAACAGAATAACTTAAATAAAACATTGAAAAATAATGCGGAATAACAAATACACTAAGTCAATACAAAACAAAATTAATAACAAAGGCTCTGACCACCAAGTCAGAGGAATTTTGGAAGAAATCGATAAAAAAAAAAAAAAAAAAAAAAAACCTAACCTAACCGATCGATTTCGAAGCGAAAACTCGTGGAATTGTTGCGCCGCCGCCCCAATTTTCCTCATTTTCCAGCCAAATCTTCACAGGACGTTGCTTTCGACCGGCACTAGCGACCTGCGAAAGAAAAACAAAATTTTAAATTTTCCTATTTTCATACAAATTTCGGCACTTAGAAAAATTTCAAAGAAAAATTAAATAGTAGTATATCTTCCAAATTCCTGCATTTTCCGATCCGGGCGACGCCTATAAGCGAGCAATCGCGCGCGCGGCACCGTTACACCTCTTTTCCGGCGATTTTCTGACGCGAAAAACGCGTTTCCGGGACCGCCCGCCCGCCCACCCACCCACCCACTTGTCGTGACTCAAGTGGCGGGCGGCAGTACCATAGGGAGAACCTGAATAGTTTAAATCAATTTAAAAGCCAAAATTTGACAATCTGCTTGGGCAGAAAAATCGTACCGACGGGGGGAGATCCTATACACCTCCCCACCACTCTTAGACGGTAAGATTGACCTTGGGAGCCATTTACTCTCCCAAGTTTAGAACTTAGGTTAGGTTGGATAATTAATTTAAATCATTTAATAAGCCAAAACTAGACAATCTGTTTTTGCAGAAATATAGTACCTGACGGGGGGAGATCCTATACACCTCCCCACCACTCTTAGTCTGTAAGATTGACCTTGGAAGCCATTTACACTCCCAAGTTTAGAACTTAGGTTAGGTTAGACAAGTTTTAACGACTTATTATCATTATTATTGTTTTTGACAGTGGGGAGGACCTATACACCACCCCACCACTCTCTGACCCGGGAGCTTATACACTCCCGGATATAGTTGTTAACTACTAAAATCCACGGCACACTCACACAGAAAATTGTTACTCTCAATTTTGACATTATAAACTCTTATTTAACTTATATTTAAAATTAGATTAGATTTTGCTTACTGTCGAGGGTGCTTTAATTATTTATTATTTGTAAATCAATCAAACATCGGCATAATTATCAAGAAACACTGTTGCTCTGCTGGAGGCTGTAGCATAGATCCACTGTGTTACGACTATTGAATTAGAATAGGTGTATTCACTTGGATAGAGGTTGGCAGCTCTGGTATAGCGGCTGTGTTATGTTTGGATATAGAACCCCGAAAAGGGCTTTGAGGCGATCGCAATCTCCGGATAACATGTCGGAGCCCCCCATGTCACCGACAAAAGAAATTTCTGATCTCTCAAAAACCCCAAGCGATGCGACTTACGTGCTTCCCGAAGTAGCTCCTGAAAACCCTCCGAAGACAAAACCGAAGGCAGTGCCCCCCCAAAAACCTGTCGCTCCCTCTAAAGATAGGACGCAGCCCTCACAAGAAGTTTCGGTAGCGGCTCGTAGGGCCTCATATGAGCTGACGAGATCCCCACCGCTGAAGCCTAAATATGGTAGCAGACCAGCTGAGGCGAAAGCCTGCCTGATAAGGGCTAAGACCTTGCTAGGCGAGTCACGCAACTTAAAAGCGGATATTAAATCTGGAGTCACGCAAGCGGTGGAAAGGCTCTACAGGCTAGTCATTGAAGCGGCAGGGACAAAGGAGCAACCCATAAGCAATCCCCCGCAGAACACGCAGGCAAGTGATGAACGGACCGTGGATGGCGAAGCGAGTGAGATACCGCAGATGGAGCTGATGAAAGAGCTCATTCAAAACATCAAAGAGCATAATGACGCTCTTATAGAGTGTAAGAAACATACCATCGCTCTATCAGCGGACATAAAACAGATTCCGAGACCCCTCGAAAGCGGACAGGGTCTATCGTATGCCGAGGTCGCGAAGCTGTCCAAATCCATCGCTGACCTAAGGAATGACCTCAGCAGCCAAGCCATGCCCCAGCCTACCTACGCGGAGTCAGCAAGCCGGCCAAAGCGGGATAACGCAGCGCCTCTGCACTCTATTATAGTCACATCAGACGACAAAGAGGACTCGAGTCAAGAGCTCATAGGGAAGATCAGGGACGCTGTAGATGCAAAAAATAGCGGCATTCGCGTGGATAGGCTGCGAAAGGCAAGAGACCAGAAGGTCATCATAGGGTGCCATAGCAAAGAGGAACTGACGAGGATCAGCGAAGCCGTAAGGTCCAGCAACCTCCAAGTAAAAGAGGCGCAAAATAGAGATCCTTTGATCGTTGTGAGAGACATTCTGGCCATTCATACGGACGAGGAAGTCGTAAAAGCACTTATGAAGCAAAACAGCCATTTGCTAGCAAATATTGAGGAACGGGAAATGAGAGCCGCCGTCCGCTATAGGCGTAAAGCAAGAAACTCGCACACCGCCCACATTGTGATGGAGGTGTCCCCTGCGATATGGCAGCGCCTCACCACGGCGGGTCAAATTCATATCGACCTACAGCGATTGCACGTCGAGGACCAATCGCCGTTGGTGCAGTGTTCGTTGTGTCTGGGGTACGGACACAGCCGGCGCCTCTGTAAGGACACCATTGAGAAGTGTAGTTACTGCGGAGGCCCACATAGGTGGGTGGAGTGTGAAGACCGACTCTCTGGCAATGTTCCGACGTGCTGCAACTGCAGTCGGGCTAAACTCGCTGCAACAAATCATAATGCCTTCAACCATGAGTGCCCCATTAGGAGAAAGTGGGATTCCTTAGCACGCGCTACCACGGCGTACTGCTAAGGGCGTCCCGGGAAACCCAAAGGCAACTAAACGGACGACCTCGCAGACCGAAAAACTATATGGCGTACTTCAGGCCAACCTACAGCGGAAAGAACTAGCCACAAACGAGCTGATGCTGGAGGCAGATAAAAGAAGGGCGGCTTTTGCGATGCTCCAGGAGCCATATGTGGGCAGGTCCAAATGCATGAAGAGCTACGGAGGAGCTAGGATCTTCCAAAGTACAAACCAAGGGGATGGAACTGTAAAGGCGGCTATTGCCATTTACGATCCAGACATAGAAGCTAGACAGTTCCCAAAACTCACCACGAATAACATCGTTGTGGTGAACCTCCGTACCTGTGCCTGGGAGGTCACCGTGATCTCGTACTACTTCGAGCCAGACCAGCCTATAGAGCCATACCTGGAGCAGTTAAAGCAAATAGAAAAGAAGCTGCGACCTAAGCTACTTCTCATAGGTGGAGACACAAACGCCAAAAACACCTGGTGGGGAGGGGACGTCGTGAATTGGAGGGGCGAAGAAATGGCTGGAACCATACACGAAATGGGTCTACAGGTGCTCAACGAAGGAGATATCCCCACGTTTGACACCGTCAGGGGTGGTACACGCTACTCCAGCTACATTGATGTCACGGCCTGCACAATGGATATGATCGGCCTGGTTGAGGACTGGAAAGTGGATGAGATGCTTACAAGTTCAGATCACAACACAGTAACTTTTAACATCAGGCTGACTAAAGCCAAAGGCATGAGCATCCAGAGGACTACACGAGTTTATGGTACCAAAAAGGCCAATTGGTCCCAGTTTCATGAGAAACTGGGCCAACTGAAAGAGGAAGGAGCCATAAACAAAGAAAAAGTAGAGCATGTAAACAACATAAGGGATTTGGACTCCTTGACGGAGGGGTATACAACAATCGTCAAGAAGACATGTGAAGATACCCTTCCGAAAAAGAAGCCAAAACAAAAGCTTACCTTGCCGTGGATGTCCGAAGAACTATATGCCCTGAAGAAAGAGGTCCTCACCAGGAAGAGACGTATCCGTTGTGCGGCGCCGGTCCGGAGAGCGAAAGTAGTCGATGAGTACCTGAAAATCAAAGAAAAATATGAGATGGAGGCAAAAACAGCACAGATTGACAGCTGGAAGGAGTTTTGTGGAAAGCAAGACAGGGAGGGCGTTTGGGAGGGAATCTATAGAGTGATGAAGGGGACCACCAAGAGACCAGAGGATCTGCCGATGGAAAAGGATGGGAGGACATTTGACCTACGGGACTCAGCAAGGGTGCTAATGGAGGCCTTCTACCCGGATGACGCGACAGAGGGCGATACCCTCTACCACACTAAAATAAGAGAGGAAGCTGACCGTATAAACGGGCGGACTCGTGATGAGCATCGGGATCCCCCGTTTACGATGGAGGAGCTCCAAACTGTTGTGGAGAGCTTTAACCCGAAAAAAGCACCGGGTGCGGATGGTCTTACGGCCGACATCTGCGGCCATGCTGTTTCCCGTGATCCAGAGTTTTTCCTAACACTGGTTAACAAATGCCTGGAGCTGGAGCACTTCCCTACCATCTGGAAGGAAGCGACCGTCGTGGTCCTTCGTAAGCCAGGGAAGGACGACTACACGAACCCGAAGGCCTACAGACCAATAGGACTGTTGCCAGTGATGGGAAAAATTCTGGAAAAACTGATAGTGGGTAGGCTGAAATGGCATATTCTCCCGAGGATTAGTACTCGCCAATACGGATTCATGCCCCAGAAAAGCACTGAGGACTCCCTCTATGATCTGGTGAACCATATAAGCCAAAAACTTGACGCCAAAAAGATAGTGGTCTTTGTTTCACTGGACATAGAGGGTGCTTTTGACAATGCGTGGTGGCCAGCCATTAGAGTCCGTTTGGCTGAGGAAAAGTGCCCTGTAAACATTCGGAGAATCCTTGACAGCTACCTACGAGACAGAAAGGTCACTGTCCGGTATGGTGGTGAAGAGTGTACAAAGAGTACAACGAAAGGATGCGTGCAGGGGTCTATAGGTGGTCCCATTTTGTGGAACCTGCTCCTGGACCCCCTGCTCAAAGGCCTTGAGCACAGAGGCGACTACTGTCAGGCGTTTGCGGATGACGTCCTCCTCGTCTTCGACGGGGACAAGGCGCTCGACATAGAAAGAAAGGCCAATGCCGCCCTAGCCTTCGTTCGGGAGTGGGGCGTTAAGAACAAGCTAAACTTTGGCCCGTTAAAGACCAAAGCTATGACCATCACACGGAAGCTGAAATATGACGTCCCAAGACTGAGCATGGGAGGGGTCGGCATTGGCATGTCTGAAGAAATCAAAATTCTGGGGCTCTATATTGACCATAAGCTCACTTTTAAAAATCACGTAGCGCAGGTGTGCAAGAAAGCCGTAAACATTTATAAGCAGCTTTCTAGAGCAGCCGGAATCAGTTGGGGCCTTCATCCAGAGGTCATCCGCAGTATATACACTGCGGTAGTGGAACCAACTATCATGTATGCCTCTAGCGCTTGGGCATCGGCGGCAGAAAAATTGGGGGTGCAGAAAATGCTCAACAACATCCAAAGAGGCTTCGCGCAGAAACTTACCAGAGCATACAAAACCGTCTCACTAAACTCTGCCTTGGTGCTGTCCGGATTGCTCCCACTGGACCTCCGTATAAAAGAGGCAGCTGCGCTCTATGAGGCCAGGAGGGGGGAGCCCCGAGCAGACCTGGGTGACAGGGAAGTGGAGCGGGTCGTTGTGTATGCCAGAACTCCACATCCAGCGGAACATATGAGCCTGGAGTTCGTGAGCCTGATAGACGAACAACAAGTTGAAAGCCACAATACGCAAGCAATACGTATATACACGGATGGCAGTAAAATTGACGGCAAAGTCGGAGCTGCGCTGTCCTGGTGGAACAGTGAAGCTGAGATAAAAGCCGTCAAATTGAAACTGTCTCCGTATTGCACAGTTTATCAGGCGGAACTCCTTGCCATATGTGAAGCCACTCGGATGATTAAAGACCGAAAAGAGATAAGTTTTGGCATATACAGCGACTCGAGATCCGCCCTGGAGACGGTTGTAAACAACGCATCATTGCACCACCTCGCCGTCGAATCGCGGGCCAACATCGCCGCTAGCAAACTCCAGAACAAGGAAATATCCCTGTTCTGGATAAAAGCGCACGCTGGACTGGACGGCAACGAGCGAGCCGATGCACTGGCGAAAGAGGCAGCATTAAAATTAAAAACAAAGCCAAATTACGATCGCTGCCCGGTTTCATTCGTCAAGCGGCAAATCCGTTTGGAATCGCTTGACGAATGGAACCGAAGGTACCAAACCGGGACCACTGCAGCGACCACGAAGATCTTTTTTCCGGACGCTGTTAATGCCTACAAAACGATCAGAACCACTAAACTCACAGGAGTGCTAACACAAGTTTTGACGGGGCACGGTGGATTCTCAGAATATTTGAACAGGTTTAAGTGTAAGGAGAGTC